>CM057090.1:25576760-26176760 GCA_029959045.1 Taenioides sp. WSHXM2023
GGAAGCCATGTTTGATCTGGAAAAAAGAAGCATGATAAAAATATTAGAATCTATCTATGTATATAATCTCAAAACGCTTAGATTTGGGTTACGTAACTACGTACTTACATACTAGTACATCTATCTCAAATTGCATGAAAACTAGAGCTTATGGAGAAAAACTAATTTCAGATTTGAAATCAGCGCCTAAAAATCCTTCAGAATCAGTTAAAAAATCCAATGCAATAGGAAGTTAAAATTTTAGTGTTCCCCTGTGTAATTGACTTGACAGAGACAGTTCATTTACAAAAAGATATGTATAATTTACTATTTAATTTTTTTTCCCTATTTGCTGAGTTTTGTTTAAAAGCTTAGTATATGGCCATAGTGGCTTGTTAAAGCCTGATCTCGTCAGATCTCAGAAGCTATGTAATGGTCAGTACTTGGAGACCGCTGGGAATATGAGATGCCAGTGATAAAAACTCTTGTTGTGCTCTTAGGCAAGGTACTTCACCCACATTGCCTAGTGTGAATATGGTTTGCATGTGACTGTTGGTGGTAGTGGTTGGAGGGGACAACGGTGCAGATTGGCAGCCTTGCTGCTGTCAGTCTGCCCCAGGGCAGCGGCGGCTACAATAGTATCTTACCATCATCTAGTGTGGAGTGAATGAATAATGCAAAGTAAAGCGTCTTTGAGTGTCCAAAAAGGCTCTGTTAAACCAATGCATGGTTAAAAGTCACATGATATGATTTGCAGGCAGGTTCAGGCTTGTACACACAGCTAAACAATGTTGCACTGCCTTACTTTTTACAACAGCACAACACACACGTTTGACCAGAGCGAAGCACAGGGCTCTTGAGATCTATGGCACTAGCAGATTGAATCAGTTAGTAATTTAGTAGATTATTTGATCTAATTTGAAGAAGTCTGTAGACCACCTACGTGTGTGTGTGTGTGTGTGTGTGTGTGTGTGTGTGTGTGTGTGTGCGTGTGTGTGTGTGTGTGTGTGTGTGTGTGTGTGTGAGTGCCCTGTCCGACACCGGACAGAAAGCAGCAGGCGCACACAGCTATAACAAACTTTCATTGTTTTCAGTATTAATAATGTAAATTATTTTGCAGCTACCAGCCTACCTGGGGCAAATTAGATAAGCAGTGTAAAAACCGCATAACGAAAAAACTAGCCAACTCATCAAATGGTGCAGTAGATCATGCTGAGTACCAAGTGTTGCAACGACTCAACCACTTGGTCAATAGGTTTGATACTGGAGAGTTTAATAAAATGACCTGATGTGATTCTCAATGTGCTAGCCTTACTAACAGTCTCAACATACTTGAATCTACAAAGAGTATGGAGTATGGCCCAATCATCTATTTTTTCCTAAGTCTTTGTGCCTTCCAAAACTTTAACAAAGCTGAACTCGAAACAAACTGCAGCACTTCGCTAATGAACCCTGGAAACCCTGGTCCAACCATAGACTGTATAAAGAAGTGAACTGAACAGAGGCATGATTTAAATGTAGCAAAGATGTACAGTTTATTTATACATTTTTCATTCATATTTACTTGACATTTATGTTAAAATAAGTTAGTAGTTAAGACAGTTAATTTCACAGTTCACTGGAAAGACTGTTGGTTCCAAAGACAGCTCCAGTCCCAGATCTGATCTCAGGAAAACAAACAGTAAACAGGGAAAGGCAAGGTGGCGTCAGTGGGGGAGGGGAGGGAAAGGGATCCATATAAAGAAGAAATCCTCTCATCTCCACAGCAGCAGATCTTCATTCGACTTGATCAAGAACAACCTGCTCATCTGAAGAATGATAACACCTTTGTTTGCTTTTTGATATGTAGGTGTATGGCAGTATAGCCAGCTTAAGATATTTTTAATTATTCTATTCCCATTTAGGTCTGAATTAAACTAAAACAGATGGGCCTTATGGAGCCTAATTAGAAATAATACATAACCTGGGGGAGGCTAAGGGTCTCCAACTAATATATAACTACAGGTAATTAAGTCTGGCAAAAACATAGAACAAAGGCAGTGTATAGCGGGAATGTAAAATATTTTATTTAAACAATCATATTAAATTTATTTTATAGTATAAAGTACAGTTTCAACACACAACTCAATGGACAACACAACAAATTGGGACTAAAATATAGGATGCATTGATCAAAATTTAGGATGTATTACAAAGTCAGTAATGCAAAAAACAAATGTTAAACCAAAACAAGTTAAATCCTATATTTCAGCAATCTAAAGCTATACAGTGCAAAATACAATGTAAAGTGCTGTAGTTGCTCTTTAATGTATAGTAATACATATGTAAGTGTTTATGTGTAATGGGATTATTAATAATAATAATGTGTCAGTTTTATACTGCACTTTTCTGGACACTCAAAGATGCTTTACAGAGCATTATTCATTCACTCCAGTGGTGGTAAGCTACTATTGTGGCCACAGCTGCCAACCACCACCATCACTCACGCACACACCACTTTCATACTAGGCAATGTGGATGAAGTGGCCTTGCCTAAGGACGCAACAACATTTTTTGCGACTGGCGCCCCACTGTGGCTCCTGATTTTCCCAGCGGTCTCCGATCCAAGTACTGACCAGGCCCGGCTTTGCTTAGCTTCAGAAATCCGACAGGATCAGGCTTTGATAAACTGGTATGGCGCCACAAAGCTGGTATGGCCACTTATAACACGTGTACTAAGGTCACTTTATAATACCCAGACTAAGCTGGAGACTTTTTAACACCCGTCACTATATAACACCAGTCACTTTAAATCATGCCACATCACTTGATCTTTTGCACTGTCAGTTTGCACTGTTGCTGATGCTTCTGTATATAATAGACTATTTTTATATTTTTTTTATATATCTTAATCTGTTTTTGCATGCTCTTACTTTATTTTTAAATAGCGATACTTTATTATTATTATTATTATTATTATTATTATTTGTATTATTATTATTATTATTATTATTATCTTTTTTTAATAGTGATATCTCTACTTTATATTATATTATTATTATTCAGTGTTCTATGTTGCACCTCATCACCAAAGCAAGTTCCTAGTCTGTGAATTGTGTTCACTGACAATGGCAGTAAAAGCTTTTCTGATTCTGATTCTAAAGGATTAAGGTGTGTTGAGATTTTAGATGTGTAAATTAATAAATCGGCACTACAACTACAGACAAAAGCTACAATGAGAAGGAGAATTTGAGAGCAAAAGCCGACAGTGCTCAGATGAGACGCTCCTACAGCGCTCAGATGATGTCCTGACCCAGACTTGAACCATACGAGCTTCTGTGGAGCTAATCAGGGTCCAGCTCCGTTGTGGGAATCCAAACGATTTAATTTGAATAAGTTATTTGTTTTTTATTTACTGTGACAATAAACTATCATATTAGACTCATATGTAACATTTCTGTTCCAGACTTTAGCTGTTCCACGCTGTTCTTTTTAAGTTGTCCGTCTTTGTGGTTCAACCAATCACAACCCTTGCGTTCAGCAGAAATTCAATGCTTAGTAACGTTTTGGCAGCTGTTTTATAGTTTTGCATCGAGCCTCTCTCAAATGAGAGCTGACATCTTGACGCAGACCCAAACCATACAAGCTTCTCCGGAGCTCATCAGAGCCCAGATGCGTTGCGGGCATTGCCACAAAAATGTCTGCATCTGAGCCTAATATGACTGTTTATTGTCATAGTAAATAAAAAAGAAAATCAAATGAAATCGTTTGGATTCCCATGATTCACCTGGACCCTGAAGAGCTCCGCTGAAGCTCATGTGTTTGGGTCTGTATCAGGACGTCAGCTCTCAGCTGAGCGGGGCCCGACCAGGGCCAGAACTATAAACCCGGTAACCAGATGTCCCTATTTACTCTGGACGGGCCCTATGTCTCATGCAGTGCTAATTTTGTCGAGTGACATATTTTCATTGTAGTTTTCATAAATGTCATATTTTAATGACTAAAACTAAATAAAAACTAAATAGAAAGTAACTATAATGACTAAAACTAAATGACTATGACTACATGGAGATATAATTATAGTCTAAACTTACTAAACTAAACTTAGTTGGAAGTATGAGTCACTGTGTTGAAAAGCCAAAACGCAGAACACAGAACTGTCAGGCATGCAGACAAATGTGGTAACTGCATGGACTGGATGGAAAAAGAGATTATGATGATATAAAAGTGTAAAAATATTGTGTTTATTTTAGATGGCTGTTTCTGTTGCTTTTGTCTCAAAACTCTGATGCTGTGTCTGAGACTGAACTGGCAAAACTTGTAAACAACCTCCTAAAACTGTAAGACTTTTTTTTTGTAATTAATTGTTTAATTGTTCTCAAGATGAATAATGTTGTACTTTATTTTGCAGCTATCAGCCTACTTATCGGAGTAAATGGTATGTCTAGATAGGAATGGGACAAAATCTTGCGGCACAAGATCACATGAGACAAAATTGCCACAAGACTGTGCATTGTGCACATATTATCTTGTGAGATTTTCCCATGTTTACTTTTTGGACAAAAGTGGGACTATGTGTTGGCGAGTTATGCTACATTTCTTCAGAAGCTTAAAAAAAAATCAAGTACATAAAAAATGGTGATGCAACAATTGTGAACTGAACCACAATTTTTTCTTGTTCTTATTATCTTGTGGACATTGTGTCTCATCCCACCCCTAACAGCTATCTAGCTTACTTTTTTTTTTTTTTTTATCAATAGTCTAATTTTATTATTTGTTTACAGTAATACTCCCACATTTACACTGGCTGTGAGCATTCCATTCAATCCATACACCAAAAGTTATGACTTAACACAAGTGACTTATGAGGACAAAGAGGAAAATGGACAAGTGCCAGGTATATGTTGGCAACATGGTTCTCAAATGGCCTGATGTCAAAAAAACAGTGTCCTGATGAGACCATACCTACAGTGGTCATTTGTGAAAGAGCTGTGTCCAAATCTTAAGAAGTTCACTTGGGGCAAATTAGATGAGCAGTGCACAAACCTCATAATGAAAAAACTAGACAACTCATCAAACGGTGCAGTAGATCATGCCGAGTACCGTGTGTTGTAAAAATTCAACCACTCGGTCAATAGGCTTGATACTGGAAAGCTGAATAGAAAGGAACTGATGTTGTTTTAGTCGTACAAATCCCCATGTGATTCCCAATGTGCGCGCCTTACCTACAGTTTCAGAATACACACATTTATAAAGAGTATCAATACTTGGCCCAGTCATGTTCTTGTTTTCTCCAAAATCTTTGTGCCATCCAAAACTGCCTTTACCATTGATGAACTTGAAACAAACCGAGGGACATTGCTAAAGAACCTTGGAAATGCCATCAACAGTTTAAAGAATATCTACCGCGGCTGTGTTGGGGCCGATCGTTGCATTAGCTGTGCTGTGCCAGGAGGGGTCGCTGATACCTGTGTCAGAAATATGCCAAATTATAAACCTTCCAGCAGTAAAGGCAATTAGAACACAACACAAAGAAGTTCCACAGCTTTGTTTGGATGGATATTAGTGTAAACTTACCTCCTCAATAACATATCCACTTTTTTTGTTTGTTTTTGTTTTTGTTTGAGCCCCTGGTGTATGTTTAGAGGTCTGCAGCTGGAAACCTCTTGTTTTTCTTAATGTGTGTTAAAGCTTTGAATAATTGTGTATTTCAATAAATACAAAAGCAGAACAGCCCAAATCTGACTTGTCTTCTGTTGATCAGTTAAAATTTCTTTAACCGTACATATGGAACATGAGGCTGGAAGGTGTCTCATATGAGGACTACAGAAACTCATCACCATGGAGACCAGGAGGTGGCACTGCTCTCAACCAGAAATGTTACATAACGCACTTTTAAATGAGCATGCACTTTATTGTGATTATATGATTTAGATTATTGTGGATTAATTATGTCTTGTTACAGCAATGTATTTATTTTTCTTAATAAGAAAAAGGTCTAAAAAGACCTAAACAGTCTAAAAAGACCTAAAAAGACCCAAACAACAGTTTTTGAGCTGAATAAAAAGGCTCCACAGATTCAATGAAAAGAAAAAGCATTGGTTTAGCAAATAAAAATTACATAAATTACATTAAAATACATAATTAAATGAATACATTGAAAAATTTATAAAGCGGAAGTCTTGATATGTAAGTTGTATGTATGTATTAGAGAGAAAAATAGAAAACACAGATCTGGTGAATGCATGTGTGATTGTTCCTTCTCAAATTCGTTAAATTTACACTATGTACTTTCTGGAGACATCATAATTCCACAGAAAGAGACAGTTAAAAGCAAAACATTTCCAAGGAGATAGTTTTATACCATGCTGGGTAAGATTATAGCCAACATTTGCATGGAAACGAGCAGGATGAGGCCCTCCTCCAGGCTAAATAATAAGTCAGGTTTGTGGAGTGCCTGCTCAGAGTATAAAGATACCATACCAGCTTGTCAGAGCCTGATCTCGTTAGATCTCAGAAGCTCAGCAAGGCTGGGCCTGGTTAGTACTTGGATGGGAGACCGCAGGGAAAATCAGGAGCCAAAAACTGTCATTGTGTCCTTAGGCAAGGGTTAGGGTTCACCCACACTGCCTACTATGAAAGTGGAGGGTTGGTGGTGGTTGGAGGGGCTGATGGTGCAGACTGGCAGCCTTGCTTCCGTCAGTCTGCCCTAGAACAGCTGTGGCTACAATAGTAGTTTACCACCACCAAGTGTGGAGTGAATGAATAATGAACTGTAAAGCTCTTTGGGTGTCTTAAAAAGCGCTATATAAATGCAGTGATTAATTAAGGATGCATGTTTTTCAGTTTATTGTAAAACATGCATCCTTATTGCATGTTTTTATTTTTTTATTTTAGTCCAATTTTTTTTTTACTAAAATGTTTCATATGGGTTTAATGCACTGCAGCTTATACTGAAAAACAACTCAGATTACAGCATTTTTATTGGTTCATAAATTGAAAAAGTGACAAAATAAATTATGTAAGTTTCTAGTATTGTGTAACTACATAGATTGCTTCATGCCGAAAGCAGAAGGGACAGAATGCTGACATCTGCAGAGATCTGCTTCTTTGAGTGAGAAAAAAGAGAAAACCAACACTGCCATCTGAGAGTTGGCCCATGACCAACTAATATAAAAGGCACAGAGGTTTGTTGTTGATGAACAGCGGCATGATTTAAATGATGGACTGACTGATGCACTGCTAACCTAAAAGTGCTCGCAAGTGATGGCCACATGATCAGCAATTTAGCAAGAGTTGTGAGGTTATATTGTTCCTTAAACTGTATCTCAGAAAAGTGCTGACTGGAACTTGATTCACTTCCCTTTTCTGAATAAAGAACATCATGATCCATATAAAGGAGGCATCCTCTCATCTCTACAGCAGCAGATCTTCATTCTACTTGATCAGGAATAAGCTGCTCATCTGAAGAATGGTAACACCTTTGTTTGCTTATGTAGGTGTGTGACAATATAGCCAGCTCAAGATATTTTTAATTATTCTATTACCATTTAGGCCTGAATCAAACTGAAACAGGAGCCTAATTAGAAATAATAAATACACTGAAGAACGAAGTACACTAAAATAATATTTAAGTAAATGTGAGATAAAATATGTGTCAACTCTGTACAAGCTAGAGCTAGAGCATGATGCATACCACATGTTTTTGAATGGTGATGCTTTGTGGGAAAATGCACACTTTCTTAATCCACTCACCACTTTACATAAATCATATATCAATGGTTGCTAGAGTTTTACAAGTATGGGATTTTCTTCTTTTAATAGATTTACTAGATTTAGTACAGTGTTGGAAAGGTGAGAATCAGTATCCATCCACATATGCACAATACAAGATAGGCCCTTGATAAACATGTTGATTGCCATCTATCATGTACATCATGTGTGGAGACTGAACATCTACAACCTCAGCACACGTCCTTGGAGACTCATGCAATTCTCTTTGGTGTTGCTTCTGTAGATGGCCTCTCTCCTTTGGACTGTGCTTCTGTCCACACTGCTGTGGGCTCAAACCTCTCAAGCTTTGGATGAGACGGAGCTGGGGGGACTCATGACCAACCTCCTTAATGTGTAAGTAAGAAAAATAATGTTTATTTTTTAAAATAAAAATAAATAAATAAATAAATAATTAAATAAATCATAACCATCTCTTTTTGCAGTTATCGACCAACTTATCAGGTTCACGGGTATGTCGCAGCTGTATTTAAAATCAGGCTGATATTCAGTCATTTATAATTTAACAGTATCATTCTAATTAAAGGTATTTTATAATGTTTTTTATAGTGACACACCCACCTTTACTCTGGCTGTGAGTATCCCGTACAACACTGCAACCAGACGCTATGACTTGAGCCAAGTGACTGCAGTGGACAATGGCCAAACTGTGAGAAACTCGCTGAACAACTGTCAGGTGTATGTGGGCAACAGAGTGATCGGGGCCATGGTCCTCAAATGGCCTGATGTCAAAAACCAGTGTCCCAATGCAGCTATACCTACAGAATGGACATTTGTGAGAGAGCTGTGCCCAAACGTTCAGACTTGGGGCGATTTAGGGCAGCAGTGCACAAGCAGCATAAGCAAAAAACTAGCCAAGTCGCCAAATGGTGCAGTAGATCATGCCGAGTATCGTGTGTTGCAGAGTTTTAATCATTTTATCAATAAGCTTAACAATAGGGATCTGAATCAAAATGACCTGATGCTGTTTTACTCTTACAAGTCCCCATGTGAAGGTAGATGTGCTAGCCTTACCAACAGATTCAGCATCGTCCAGTCCATCACAAGCATCAACAGATGGCCAAACCATGCTCTTGTTTTTTCGAATATCTTTGTGCCGACAAGAAGCAACTTTACCCCAGAACAACTCAAAGCAAACCGTCGCACTTCACTCAACAATCTTGGAAATGTCATACAAGGTGTGCGTAACATCTACCGCTGCCGTGTTGGGGCCAATCGTTGCACTAGCTGTGGGGTGCCATCTGGGGTCTCTGACACCTGTGTGAGCGATGATACCCGGAGCAGAAGTACCTCTCCAAATGGAAAGTAATACTGTATGTTACTTCCATATGTTATTCACATTAAATCAGCAAATAAAAAAAGCTTTTTTTCACCATGCCAGCTAAGGCTCACTGTTGTTTAATCTGATTAGTTTTAATATATGAGTCTATGATTTAATTAAAAACAAACAACTCTAAAATCGGACTTGGTGCCATTCGTTACCGCTAATTCACCACTGCCAATATGGCGTCTCTATTAAATTTAGTCGTGGGTCCAAGACATTTACTTTACTATGTATGTAAGATTTTCATAAACATGACTAATCTTTGTCCTCAGATACAAAGTAGACATGTTAAATTCAAATATCACTCTTACTGGCATCAATGTAATGCTGATTTATTCTTCATTATAAAAACACTGGATATGATGGCCATTTTGTTTATGTTATAATTTGGTGTTTAGTGCTTTGGTTCAAGACGGTTATCAAGTCAGAAAGCAGAATGAGCCTCATATGAGATTCTCATTCGGGTTGCCAGTTTCAATGCTGAAATCCAGCTGGCTAATATCTAAAAGGATTCTCTCTGATCTGAATCCTCCAACCACCACTTCCTAAACCCCAGTACCTGCAGCCAGTCATTAATCAGTGCTATGCAGCCTCTGCTGCTGCAGTATATCCTGTCCAAATACTGACAATGGGAAAAACTTGTACCTGTCCATGCATCATGCATATCAAGGCTCTGGCAGAGCCTGTTCAGTTGTGATTGTAATACCTTTTTTAAGACTGTAGAGGGCAGGATACATACAGTTCAATGAGCAAATCATACATTTTCATGGTTGGGTGTTTAACAAAACATATCGTGAGATGTATAAATAGTAGTATTGTACATTGTCAAGAAACACTTTGGTCTTCCTACAGTGAACCAAAAGATGTGCTAATGATCCTCTTGTGACTCACACAAACACCAAACATTGTGTCCATGCATTTCGATGTCATGACTCTGATTATGGTGACTCCACATGCTTTTATTTTATTCAAACTAACTTTAATTCATTTTAATACGTTAATTAACTTCTTGATTAAAATATTGTAGATAGAATTTACCTCTGGGAGACAATCTGATCTGTGTTCGTTGCTGAAATATCGGGCATATATACGTATGTTTATTATGTTTATTTTTAATATTTTTTAACATTGTAGTTCAGATCTAAAAGTTATTTCCCATCGAGCCTTGGTGCAGCGTCTCCTGTCACGTGACCTGTCACGTCCCTCTCACGTGAGTAGACAAACATGGCGGACACCGATGCAGCCAAATCTCTGAGCGGTTTGCTGAACGGAATCACTCAAAAAGTGTATTACAGCAATTCAGAAATCACAGAGGAGCTACTGAAGAATGAACTTTATCCGGAAATGTCACAGGACGAGTTTAGCGCTTTACACGAAAAAATGAGAGGACTGCTCAAGGTAATCCAACTAAAATGCCTCTCACTACTAGCCAGTCTACTGCTAGTTTAAGTAAATATATGAAATTCAAGTGTTGTAACATTTTTAACCAAAGTAACAATAACCAAACAAATGAAATATCAGGACTGAAGGTTTCTAAAATTATAATAGTTACAAATAAAGTGTCTTATTGACGAAAACCAAACATTGTTTATTCTTTATGAGAATTGTATTTAATAGAATACCACGTTCTCTATAATAAAACGATCTCTTGTATGTCCATTTAACAATTATGATTATCAAAAATGACTACGATTGTTTGAGTCAACTAGTCATGATTATTTAATTATTATGACTAGTTGGTGGTATTATCATTATCATATTTCCAGTGCTTCTATGTATAACAAAAGACCTACTGGCCAGCCTCATCTAGGCTCCAAAAAATTGTTCTGTCAGTAATTCCCATTAATGGAGGTAACTATGGTGGCCCACCATTGTCAAAATTTTCTCCTCATAATCAAAACTGTACAAAATAAAATGTTTCAAATATGCGCCCACCATTGTCTCAGTTTAAACCTGTGGGGAAAACTGTATGTTTTCTTTTATTTCATGTCACCCACCCTTTCCTTACATGTCACACTTTGATTCTTTGTCAGTCCATAGCCTCCGCAGATATGGACCAGGGGCAATTGGACGCCTTCCTCACTGCCCAGACGAAGAGGCGCCAGGGTGGGGCGGGCCTGAGCTCCGAGCAGGCTGCGGTGCTCACTCGCTTTTGGAAAACTCACCGTCCCAAAGTGCGAGAGGCGCTGCTGAACCAGAGCCGCTGGGAGCCTGCGCTGAGGGGTGTGAGCTGGAGGGTGGATGTCCAGGCGGGAGACAGGAGGGGAGACACAGCCCACAGTGGAGCAGTCGCTTTGGTGGAGATCGAGTTGGGACGAACAGGAGAGGTACAGACTATTATATGCATTTATCATCATACTGTTTGAAGGGGACTTGTAAAATCTACTTTATCTTTTAACCATGTTATGTTCCCTCATCACTGGCAAAGTTGTCATTTCAATTTTGGGTGCATGTTTATGCAATACCGTATTGTCCTGCAATGAAGGTCCTGCAATTAGAAAAGTTACTTTTTACCTTAGTAACAGATCTTTTAGTATAGTCGTACATGTAGGGCTGGAAAATGTCTTCAGTAAAAACACAAATAAATCAGCTGCTTTCAGACTTTGGACTTTAGACTTTAGACTTTTATTGTCCCCAAGGGGAAATTCATTTTCACGCACACAGAGCTTGTTTGACATATACAACAATAACACAACACAACAAACACAGACACATTGCAATCGACATTACAGTTCACTCAGCCAGGCCTGCTCAGAAATGTGATGGCCGAGGGGATCAGGCTTCTGCCAAAGTGGGCCCTCCTGCGCCTGAGCGCCCTGTACCTCCGTCCTGAGGGAAGAGGGGTGAGGTGTTCCTGTAGTGGGTGACTGGGGTCCTGTTCTATGGAGAGTGCAATGCGTCCAATGGCCCTGTTGTTAAGATCGGAACTGCGGTGAAATGCCACTGTGAGGAGGCAGGACATCACAATTCTGTGGTTTTTAACAGTGTTATTGGACCTGTTTCTGTTAATAAGACGTTTTAGATCAGTATTAATGTTTACAATGAACAAATGTAAAATCATTGTTTCCATATGTTATAGTTTAATACTAAATACCCTGAAAAAAACATAAAATGTCTTCTTTATAAGTTATTAGAGGTTCACCTGCAATGGTAATCTTTAAAATAATTTCTTGTACAAGGATGGTAATGGTTTAAATTCATTTGCTACTAAATTTACATATGAAAAACTGCTGCCTTATTTGAGAAGCTGCTGTCTTTCTTAGTTATCAGATATAATTTGGAGTCAAATCAAACTTTATTTATTTGTATTTTTTACTTAGAAATGTAAGTAATACTAATATTAAAAAAAACAACTAATAATTAAAAACCACAAGCTCACAGGACATATTGGAACCCCTTACTGAGTTTACATTTACCCAACATTCTTTGAAATCTAAGACTAGACTACATAGCACAAAATCACATCAAAACAATGTGTTATCTTTATCTCACAAATGTTTAAATTTGAATTTACCAATGACCTATATCTTTATTTTCTCTCAGAGTTCAGAGTTTGTGAGTTTGGAGATGGATGAGAGCAAAGTGAATCTTTTACTGGAGAAAATGGGCGACATTCAGCAGAGCATCGACAGAATCGTCCACCGCTCGCCGCAGAAATCTGAGGAGGCCTGAACAACACTGAAAAAGACTGAAATATAATGTGTCTGTTTTAACATTCCAGCTGTGAAAGTTGGCTATCCATATCTATTATTACCATGTAAATATTTACTGAGAGTCAGTGTACATTATCAGTGTTTCTGGTCGATTTTTCCTGAGACAATTGTGGCATATATGAGCTTTTTATACATCAAATACATAAATTTTTTACAGATTTTGAAGCAAAAATGTCACTCAAGATCTCTATTTTTTACTTTTAATTTTAAACTACTGTGAGGGAATTTGAAAACCACCATAGTCTCTTGTATCCATGGGTATCAGAGTGATTAAAAAGTTGCACTGTAGTGGAATATGTATGGAACATTTTGATGAATTGCCATCTTTTGAATGGTGAAAGGTCCTCAAAATGGATATAAAGTTGAAACCCATCAATTAAAGGTACCATCCACAAGTTTTTTAGATTATTTTTCATCAGTATAGCAGATGTGAAACCTGATGCCACGTCTCTCCTCCCCTCCCCTGGTCTTTGTTCAGCCTCATCTCTTCTTTCTGATCTTCAGGACAAAGCTAGCACACTCACAATAATATAGATGGCATCCCGTGGTGACGTGAGAATACAACTGGGGTGGGGCAGCCTGTTTAAGTACAGATGGTAGCTTTAAACTTGCATTGTGTAACTTTTCTGGTGGATATGTCATTGCTTTGCCTGGAATGTTTAACAGTAGACATTAAACAGCTCTACCTTATTTTTATTCAACTGCAGCTCAAGAATACCTAGAAAAACAGGCGTTCTGACTGAGAGGGGTTGCCTCTCCACAGATCTTGGTCTGGTTTGGTCTCCATGAAGATAGAAAGATTTAATACCATACTGTGAAACATTCCAGACAAAGCAATAACGTCTCCATGAAGAAAAGCATTTGACAGACCCTCCACCAGAAAAGTTACACAATATACCTTTAAGTGTTATCTCTGATTTAATAATGCCTAGGAGTATGTTCACACTTGTCATTATTTGGGCCTAAATTGTGCAAATTTTAGTTCTGATGTGGTCTTGATTTGGTCTGATTCGGTTCTAGTCCTGGTTTTGTCCTCATCTAGTCCAAGTTTAGTCCCAGTTTTGATTTGGAGAAAGTGCAAGTATTGAACGCACCCTTAAAACCCTTAACATGCAAACAAAAGACCTCATTTGGTCCGGGAAACCAGGGACCCCTTTACAGTAAAAGATTGCTAACCAGTGCTAACCCCACATTATCAAAATCTAAATCTATCAATAGAGAAACAATGATAATTTCTTCTTTTGTTGCACCTGCAGACTTTTGAAAACAAATATGACTGATTAAAATGTGTCCTGATTTGTTAGTTTGCTATGTTAAAGTTCAGTATATTTTAAGCAAAAGTAATTCCCTCTTCCTCAATAACTCTTTTCCTGTTGGAGCTTGTTTTGTCCAAAAGGTTTAAACTCAAACTATAATCTGTGCACAAGGTCAGCCACACTGGACAGTATTATTTTGGGAGGATTTTTTGTTAACAATGAGATTGGATAAAGTCTTTTGGGGCAAAAGGTTAAATGTTGATTAGTTACAACAATCTGGGCTCTACACTTTTGTGATTATATAAGGTTTATACTTGATCTAGTAGTATTATTACATTACTTTTGGTCTCTTATTTCATGCTTAGGGTTTCCTCAAATTGTTTGAATGGGAATAAGTAAAGTTGTTGCTGCATTTACTTTTGACCGTACAAAACCTATAGTCGTCAGCAGAGTTTGCATGGACTGGTGTAGATAAGACTCAAATACTTAGTGCTAGCTACAGTATTTGCAAGACATGTTTTGTATTGATGGCTGTTTTAGCTCTGAAATGATTACAGATAGTCCAGTGAAGGTACATGGAAGATGTATGGACTTTAAAAACAGAGAGGAGCACTTCCTGTTTATGGGCATCAGCTTGTGACATCAGCAGGAGGAACAGTGGGTTTTGTATGGAGAGAGCAGATGGATTAAGATGCCAGAATGAAACCATAACAAAACCAGGTAGGTTTTGCAATTACAATCTTAAAAATACAATATGTAAAAGCTATAACCTTCAGTCAATATCATGTCTAGACAATAGAAATTTGTTAAAACATGCCTTTAAATGTAGTTGACATTTGAGTATCAGACAAATGTGATACTGTGAAATTAACCAACAAGGAGCGGAACATTACAGCAATCTTTTTGCACTATTTTAATATAAGCGATATACCCACATTTTCAACATATATTTGATAACCTCCCCATCTTTATAATGTGGAGTACCCACCTGCAAGACAATAGGAATTGTATTATTGGATACACTGGTATGAGTTTATTACATTGGAAAACCTGTAGTCAGAGAGGGAGGAGCTGACATTGTGGGAAGGGCTTTCCTTTCCACTGCAATAAAATCCACTGTGTTCACCTCAATCTGTTCAGACACGAGGACTAAACCAGGAAGTCAACTGTTATTCTAAAGCAGCAAATTTAACTACACTGAGGAAAACAATACTGACTATGAAGCAGGAGCTAAACTAGGACAAGATTCGGGTGAGTGAAAATGCATATATTGATAATTAAACAATGGGTTTGCTTAGAAAGTATTTAGTTAACAGCTATTACAAACTAATCTGATTAACATGATCATATAAAAAATACATTGTGCTTCTGGGTACACAAAAACACTGGGGATAAGGTGGGTAAAATGTCATGCCCAAGAACACAACAATAGCATGGAGATAGCAGGGATTGAACCAACAACTTCTGGGTTAGTACATTATAACACTACTTGCTTAGTTGTAATAGTAGTTGACATCTAAACAGAAGTAACTAAAATTACCGTACTATCACTCTATACATTTGGTTGGTTTAGCTCTATGTTCCCACAACTCTATGTTGCGTGTTTGTTAGAACATTTAAAAAGCTCTAATTTTTCCATGTGTCTATGTTACCACATTTCAGGAACATTTTATTTCATTTAGTTTAAGGCTTGTAGGGTTAAGATTGCCGTAGGATTATGGTTAAGATTAGCCAGTCCCTTCTACATTCTGTTTGAATCTAAAAGGCTCAGGAAACAGACAATAGAGTGTGAAAAACCTCCATCCTTACCTTAAACACACAATATCCATCAAAATCCAAATCTTTTCTCCTTACCACACCCTCCACATTTTTGAGCTTTAAACAAATACTTACTATTGTTAAGTTTGTCTCTGTTTATTTTCAAGTGTTAGACCTGCAAACCTATATAGTAAAAACAAACAAAAAACACTCATTTGTCCTGCAACACTTTTCTTTAAGAAATTGTAGAATAAGTCCCTTGTGTCAGAGACAGTTCATAAAGGCATTAGCATAAAGGGAAGAATGTGTACATTATTTAGTAATATTACACTTTTATCACTATTTTAAATCTAAAAAAGATATAAACAGTTTAATGCTGTAATCCAGAGGGTGTCTTGCCACGTGACATGAAAAATCACAGGTTTAAAAAGACAGTTACGCAAAACTAGAAGGAGCTCATCTGAATTTTATGCACCAGGAAGAGCTCAGGGGTTAAGTGTTTAAGCCATAGAACAAATCAAATAATTATAATTTTATTTTTATTTTTTATTTTTTTTAAATCCAACTTTTCTGAAAAATGTTCAACATCCACCAGTGTGATGTCCCGCAGTGTGACAGCTGTATTTAATACAATTCTATTTGTTAAACATTTACTATTTAAGATGGGGCAGTTGTATAATTATTGCACTATAGACATATTCCATATTTCAGTAACTCAAAGTACTACTGCTGTGCAAAATACAATATGTATTACTGTAGTTGGTCTTTAATGTATAAAGTGCTTACGTGTAACTGGATTTAGGTGAGTTAAAGTGCACTGCCAGAAGCCTACATGGTCTTAAGTGTCCTGTGTGAAACCTGAAATGGCTCTCCAGCATTGCATTAACCTTCTATTGAACTAATAATCTTGACCAATAAATAAATAAGCACCTATACAACTACAATCTACAGCTTTAACAAGGAGAAATGAGAGCAAAATACAACAGCAGTGTTGTAGTTGTAATTAGTATTTAACCTAAGGGTGACCGGATTTTCAAAATTCAAAACTAGGGCACACTTGGGTTGGGGTGGTTGATGTAAATAAAATTGTTAAAAGAGCGCATAACATTGTCCATTCTCTACTCATTTGTGGGTCAGTCATAATCTGAGGGACTTCTGTCGGTACCATTTTCAATTACAGTTTTCTGTGTATTAGCTTAACAAATGGCAATCTGCCCCCGTCTATTGGTGGGTAACAAATTGGTCAAAAGGGACAACTCTTATATAAAACTGGGACAAATCAGTGGTTTTGGATAAATCTGCTGGGACAGGGGACACAGGGATCAAAACTGGGAGTGTCCCTAGTAAATAGGGATGTCTGGTCACCCTAATTTAACCAGATATGACTAGGGGCTCTGGGCGCACACTGGCCGTCACCTGGCTCCTTTAGATGCAAACATGCATTGCGATAAAACATTATTTTTCCACGACATAACAGCCCCAAACTACCTAGTGCTCTGGTGTGTGCATCTTTTTAGAGTCAGCAATCAGTGATGCTGGACTTGATTACACCGGTGTGTTTACTGATGAACGCAGTCATCGCATTACTAAGTTTACACATTTGTTCCTCCGGTTACACACAGAAAATAGTGTAACATGGGCCCTCTGTAAGATCTCTATAATTACTGGACCACTCCAAGTGACACAGAAACCAGCAGCAAGCTCAATATGACTTTATATCCCTGCAGATAAGTTAATTTGTAAACTTATTTACTTTGTAAATCTATCACTATTTTATCTATCACTAACTGATCTTATCACTATCATTTATGATAAATTTGTTCCTTGCTGATATCGGTATTGGCTCAAAAAATCCACATTGAATCATCTCTACTTCTTAATTGATACTTTGCAGTGTCATCAGGCTGGGGGTGTTCTATATGTATCTCTAATGGTGTTAAGTTTTTGGGAGTTCCCATGATGATTTGACATAGCCAAAAAAAACGGTCCTGTTTAGACAACAAACAAAAAGTTACCAGTTTGTTGTCTAAACAGGACAACAAACAGGTAATTTTAGTAACAGAGCCACATGTGTTTATATGTAAATAGTGGGAAATAGGAACTGTCTTAATGTTGTTGTTTTGTCTTGTCTTTGCCTGTATGGATGGTGTTGTATGTTGTAATTTCTGCCTCTTGGCCAGGTCGTCGTTGAAAATGAGAATTGGTTCTCAATCGACCTACCTGGTAAAATAAAGGTTAAATAAAAATAAATAATAAAATACGATTAGCATCACACCCCCAGAGAACATTGATGATGAGCTGCAAATTATTAATTGGTGTTTGCAATTTGCTATTTAAGCACTTCTCCAATTTAACCACAAGAAGAATATTCCTAAATGCTCCACACCCAGAACATTTTCTCATACACTTAATCATACCGTAAAGTTATAAGTAGATGCATTTCCAAGTAAAAGTTGATTTTCCAGTTTTGGCCCAGCCTTGCGTGCACCTGCCTTCCATTGTAACTCCAGTACAGGGAGATTTATTTATTCAGATCTGACCTGTAATAAACTCTGTGTATGTCATCTCTGTACCTAGGGTTATGATTGTATTCCTTAACAGATTAGATAAGAAAATGTGTCTTTCATAAGTCTACCTTGTGTTGTAGAATTGAAGAGAAAACCTATATAGTGGATAGTGGTAGTAGTTCTACTTGTAATAGTAGTTGATTGCAGTAGTATTAGTACTACAGTAAGAGTACCACATACATATATAAGATATTGCTGTCACTTTCGATCATATGAGTAGCAGTAACGGTAGTGGCAGGAGGCATCAGTTTTGGAAAAAAAAACAAAAAAAAAAACTATCTGTAGTACTAGTAGTGGATGCAGTAGTTCTACTTCAGTAACAGTTCTTCCACCTGCGATCATATGTAATGGCAAAAGCAAGGCAAGATCTAGTTGCCTTCACATTAAAACAGTACAAGGAAAAGTACCAATAGCAAAGGCAGTAAAGTTAGTATTTATATCAATATTCATGAACCTATTACCCAAAGCTGTGTTAACACCTGCCCTAGTGTTGATAAGACTAATGTAAGAGCTGTTTCTGGTTATATTGTTAAAATTGTTTGCTCAGTAACTAAACACCTGTTCAAACCAGGACATTTCACTGTGAGAGATTATTATGTGGAAATAGGACAAGAAACAGGAAACTTGCTGTGAGCAGGTGAGGCTAATAATGTTGGTTATTCATGCAATTTCCTGTTATAGCTCCATAGTGAGGACTTGACAAAACAGAATACTGCAGCGACTATTTCTAGCTTTCATCAGCCACACTGAGCTGGTATGAGGTATGACCGCTTTCTTAAACTGACACAGAACAAACTAGAAAAGCACTCAGAGAGCGCAGACCTCTGCCAAGCCCCATTTAACGCAATTAAATTTTCAAAGTGATCCAGAATCCAGGATTTCTTCTGGATCATCACCAAAATTTAATCATCTGTTGGATTTACCATTCGGAACATTTCCTGAAAATTTCATCAAAATCCGTCCATAACTTTTTGAGTTATCTTGTAAACAAACAAACAAACAAACTAACAAACAAACAGACATAGGCCACGGGCTAGGATAGTCACGTGTGCACCCCCCCACAACCCTATAAATTTGGTATCACTGGAAACCTTGGGATGTCTAGATTACAATTATAACTGGTAACAGTAAAAAAACTGGGACTTGCTATGACAAATCAATAGTTTTATTGACCTACCATAAAACTCATGAAATGGCTGAATGCGAAACATGTGATTTCGCCACATGATACAAAGACTCAGTAAATCATCAATTTTTCACTTAAATAAACATATAAGGCATGAAATGAAAGCGAACTCTGTGCCAAATCATTCCCTTTTTAAATGATATGTCTGTCTTAATTGTGTCTGAAGATATGCTTTAGTGAAGTATGACACCATATAAACAATAAATGCTCGTATGACAATACATGATGAATATGACAATAATTCTGTTTTCATCATAATTCAAGATTAAGAAAGCCCAATCTCTCAGCTTTGATCTCATGCCAAAAGTAATCTGGTAGGACAAATACTAGCAAAGATATCATATGTTTTACCTAGTGATCGATAAAACACATCATGTATTGTCATACGAGCATTTATTGTTTATATGGTGTCATACTTCACTAAAGCATATCTTCAGACACAATTAAGACAGACATATCATTTAAAAAGGGAATGATTTGGCACAGAGTTCGCTTTCATTTCATGCCTTATATGTTTATTTAAGTGAAAAATTGATGATTTACTGAGTCTTTGTATCATGTGGCGAAATCACATGTTTCGCATTCAGCCATTTCATGAGTTTTATGGTAGGTCAATAAAACTATTGATTTGTCATAGCAAGTCCCAGTTTTTTTACTGTTACCAGTTATAATTGTAATCTAGACATCCCAAGGTTTCCAGTGACACCAAATTTATAGGGTTGTGGGGGGGGTGCACACGTGACTATCCTAGCCCGTGGCCTAACAGACTCAAGCGAAAACATAACCTCCTTGGCAGAGGTAATAAACACATATACTTGTTTTTAATCAAATGTATTTTACCTACTTTTCTATATTTTAATCCTTCTATATGAAACTTTACACATTTAATTACATGAAATACAATGAACAACAAATAAACAATAACTTGCTTTTGATCATATGGCTAAAATGGCTCTTGCAAATACACTGTTGTGAATTGTCAATTGCTATGGCAACTGTCTTAGTTTTCATAACTTTGAAACCCATCTCTGTTGTAATTCCATCCAAGACAGCTCCTTCTGATAAAATTGTGTTAAAACAGCTCAGATTAAAACCAAATTTGCATGGGATTAGTTTTACCTGGGGTCCCCTAGTAAACTAATAATTACAGCTGTATTCTGTGTTTCAAGTCCCATGATTTCATAGTTTATTTTATTACTTATTTTTCTATTTTATTTTGACTTGTACATATACATTTATTTTTATAATTACAGTGAGGAAAATAAGTATTTGAACACCCTGCTGTTTTGCAAGTTCTCCCACTTAGAAATCATGGAGGGGTCTGAAATTTTCATCGTAGGTGCATGTCCACTGTGAAAGACCTAATCTGAAAAGAAAAATCCAGAATCACAATGTATGATTTTTTAACTACTTATTTGTATGATACAGCTGCAAATAAGTATTTGAACACCTGAGAAAATCAATGTTAATATTTGGTACAGTAGCCTTTGTTTGCAATTACAGAGGTCGTTTCCTGTAAGTTTTTCACCAGGTTTGCACACACTGCAGGAGGGATTTTGGCCCACTCCTCCACACAGATCTTCTCTAGATCAGTCAGGTTTCTGGGCTGTCGCAGAGAAACACGGAGTTTGAGCTCCCTCCAAAGATTTTCTATTGAGTTTAGGTCTGGAGACTGGCTAGGCCACGCCAGAACCTTGCTATGCTTCAGAGCCACTCCTTGGTTATCCTGGCTGTGTGCTTCGGGTCATTATCATGTTGGACGACCCAGCCTCGACCCATCTTCAATGCTCTAACTGAGGGAAGGAGGTTGTTCCCCCAAATCTCGCAATACATGGCCCCGGTCATCCTCTCCTTAATACAGTGCAGTCGCCCTGTCCCATGTGCAGAAAAACACGCCCAAAGCTGCTGATGCTACCACCCCCATGCTTCACAGTAGGGATGGTGTTCTGGTACTCATCATTCTTCTTCCTCCAAACACTGTTAGTGGAATTATGACCAAAAAGTTATTTTGGTCTCATCTGACCACATGACTTTCTCCCATGACTCCTCTGGATCATCCAAATGGTCACTGGCAAACTTAAGACGGGCCTTGACATGTGCTGGTTTAAGCAGGGGAACCGTCCGTTCCATGCATGATTTCAAACCATGACGTCTTAGTGTATTACCAACAGTAACCTTGGAAACGGTGGTCCCAGCTCTTTTCAGGTCATTGACCAGCTCCTCCCGTGTAGTTCTGGGCTGATTCCTCACCTTTCTTAGGATCACTGAGACCCCACGAGGTGAGATCTTGCATGGAGCCCCAGTCCGAGGGAGACTGACAGTCATGTTTAGCTGCTTCCATTTTCTAATGATTGCTCCAACAGTGGACCTTTTTTACCGAGCTGCTTGGCAATTTCCCCATAGCCCTTTCCAGCCTGTACAATTTTGTCTCTGGTGTCTTTGGGCAGCTCTTTGGTCTTGGCCATGTTAGTAGTTGGAGTCTTACTGATTGTATGGGGTGGACAGGTGTCTTTGTGCAGCTCACCACCTCAAACAGGTGCATCTGATTTAGGATAATAAATGGAGTGGAGGTGGACTTTTTAAAGGCGACTAACAGGTCTTTAAGGGTCACAATTCTAGCTGATAGACAGGTGTTCAAATACTTATTTGCAGCTGTGTCATACAAATAAAGGGTTAAAAAAATCATACATTGTGATTTCTGGATTTTTTTTTTTCACAGTGGACATGCACCTACGATGAAAATTTCAGATCCCTCCATGATTTCTAAGTGGGAGAACTTGCAAAATAGCAGGGTGTTCAAATACTTATTTTCCTCACTGTATGTCTCATTTGACACCTGTCTCTTGCTCTTTTTGCTATACCATCTATTTTAATTACTTTCTGTTATTATATTATATTGTGATGAGTGAGCTACTGTATCCAAATAATTTCCCTTGTGGATCAATAAAGTTTGTCAAAGTCGTGCGAATCGTCCATGACTGTAAAAATGTCCGTAAACCATAGACTGTATAAAGAATATAATAATATAAATCAACAATATTTATTCTCCACGGACTATACTTTAATGCAGTTATTGTATTTTTCTACAATAAAAACGTAAAAAACATAAATCAAACTGCGGTAAAGTCGTGACACCGGACGTACAACCCCGTAGTCGTGGTAACCCATAGCAACCGAGGACCGAAGCAAAGTTTATAAAGTTTGGATGGACAGGCGCTGTCAGCGTTAACGGAGGTAAAGAGGAAGACTGCGGCTGTTTCGTGACAAATCGGATCGTGTGGATGCCATTATTGTGATCACCGATAGTATTGATGCGGTAAGAAACACGGGCTTTAACGGGCAGGTGCATTCTGTTAAAAACAAAGCAGCGTTGGCGACATGAATAACTAGAAGGTTCTTGGCTTGTTTCGGTGTGTTTATCAGTCCGCCATTTCCGGAATGAATTGACACAAAAAAAACTCCGATGTCGTAGGGGAATTTTACAGACTTCCCGAGGTAAAACTAATCCCGACTTAAAACTAATTAAGTCTAATTTGAGTAACACAGCTTCTAACAGAGTAGTGCATCCAGTTAGTGTTACTTTGACACTACAAGAGCTATAAAGGACTAAAATGGGTCTAACCAGAACTAAACCAGGTCTAACCAAGAACAAACTGAACCTTCTTCTTCTTCTTTTTTAATTTTTTTATTTTTTTTTATTTATTAATATATATATATATATATATATATATATATATATATATATATATATATATATATATATATATATATATATATTTTTTTTTTTAATTGGTTAATTTATTTTTGTTCACGTCACTTGAATTAAAACATCAAGTATTTATTTATTTTTTTTAAGTTAGGTGTTTGACGCATATAAAATATCAGCCTACTTTACAGCTGATACACTGGAAAGAGCAAATTTCTGTCTAATTTACACACTTCTTTTCTCAGAACTGTTCTGCTCAAAAATAACCCGGTTTACGCACTTTACAATAATAATAAAAGGGTGGTTCTCTTTTTTAGATGTAGTTCAGATAACATTAGTGAAGGTGTTTTCACTTTGACAGGCTGAAATTAAAGACTCTAGAGGCTACTTATGGACACCTTATATCCTGTGTTTGCCACTAAAAAACATAAAACCATTATCTATTTATTAGTGCACAAAGTTCAAAATAACACATTTACAATGGCAGTTAATCAAATTTGAGTTATTCAGTTCAGTACGTATCATTCTGAAATCCCTTTGCGAGCTACTTGGAAGGAGGTGGAGAGCTACAGGTAGCTCCCAAGCTACAGGTTGGAGACCCCTGGATTAAATACCAGATAGACCATTTTAATGCCATACTGTGGAACAATTTACTCTGTGCACCTTTAATTATATAGATTTTTTTTTTTTTTTTACTATGCCCAGTGTAATTTTCTTTTCATTCTTTGTATAACACATCACATCCGACTACTGAAACTGATATATTTTAATAATTCAGTACATTTTATTACTCTAGTTTTGGTCTAGAAAAGGTCCTTCTATGATAATACTGCAGCCACACAGCACTTGACATGTGACTTTTAATTGGAAAAGCGTGATTCCTGGCAGTCTGTCATTGCAAATCCGAACTCTGAGCTAAAAGTGGCATTGAAAGCTGATGTAGTTCCTAAAAGTTGTAGTAATAGTAGTGGTAGTAGCAGAAGTTCTTTAAAGCCATCCAATGTTTCCTAATATTGCCTTATACCCAGGTGTTGTTGTAAGTTTCACTATCTCTTCATAAACTACTGTTCTTTTTGGCATTTCAGCTGGCTTTTTTTTTTCATTTCAGATCCACAGAGGAGCAGAGATGACACGGAAAATTCAAATGATCTGCGCATTTATGGTTTGCAATATCATCGGATGCATTTTCCTGACGCTTACTTGGAGCACACAGAATTCAAAAATCCATGTTCCAGTAACGAAATTTTGGCGAAAACATCTGGTGAGCAAATCCTTGTGGAATCGGGAGCAACAGAGACTAGATTTCATTCACAATCCTAATTTCAATACCACCTTCGATTCCCTATCGGAGCTACCTGATTGGTTGAATGATACTACGCCAAAATCCAATCCTTGCGAACCAAATTTGAGGGTCCAGCAGCAAATTGTGGACTACAACTTGCTTCCAAAACAATTTCAAGACTTTTTACTGTACGCTCACTGTAAATCCTACCCCAAGTTAATAAACCAACCCATAATTTGCAAAGATACACCATTTCTTTTGCTGGTTGTGAAAACATTGGTGCCTCATTTTGACAGAAGACAGGCCATAAGAGAAACATGGGGACAAGCTGGAGTTGTAGCCAATAGGACAGTGGCTACGGTTTTTCTTTTGGGGAATTCCATGTCTGAGGATAACCACCCAAGTCTGACTGGACTGTTACAGTATGAAGCGGAGACGCATGGAGACATCCTACAATGGGATTACAGGTTAGTGCTAAAGGGTAACTTTTCTGTTCCAGAGTCTACCATCTTGTATCCAGGGAGATGTTAGTATTGGCATTAAATACTAAGTTATCTCACATTTGTTTAAGTGCTTTTACGGATTACGTTTATTATAGAACAGGGAACTCCAGCCTTTTGCGTCTGGTGAGCTACCTTTACGAAATGAAAAAGCTGGAGGGCAAGCCTAAAATGTACAGTTAAATGCCTATAAAACATAAAACCATGATCCGTTTATTAATGCACACAATTCAAAGTAACACATTTACAATGACAATTAATCAAATTTGAGTTATTCAGTTCAGTACATATAATTCACAATTCCCTTGGTGGGCTACTTGGTAGAGGAGAGCTACAGGTTGGAGACCCCTGTTGTAGTATATTTCCAGAACCTTAAGCATTCTTGCTGTGAGTGGGGTCTGACCTCTAACTTCTGATTCCTGATAGCATCACTTTCTTGTTACCATGGAAACACTGACAGGTTTAATAAACATTGTTGCCACAAAGCCACAATTCCATGGACACAAGTGGGTGGTGAAATCTTCACCAAAAAAGTTACATATTGATTCTTTTATGTCTCTGGATGCTATTGATGGACAACATAAACAATGGGAGTAGTCATGCCCCACCTGTTTGTCTTCATAGAAATGCTATTTCTTTGCCTTGAATATTCCACAGTACAGCCTTAAACGTCTCTATCTCCATGGAACAAACAACATTTTGTTGCCATAAAAAAACATTATTATTATCTATTTTCTGATCTATGTTATAATGTTGTTTCTTCGTCAAAAACATACATGTTTAACACAGAAACCCTCCATATTTAGACTTTTTTTCCTCTGAAACAGAAAACACTCTGTTCCACCTTGTGAAGTCATGTGGTAATACAGGAAGTGCTCCACTGTAAACTCCATTCACCTTCACTAGAATCATTTGGATAATAAATAATAAAGGATAATAAAAATAAATAAATAAATAAATAAATAAATAAATAAATAAAAGTAGCTATTAACTTGAAAACTACTGCTTCATGACATCACAATTTTGAGCTTTGGAGATGTAGCCAGCCCAATAATGCAGCGTTACCCAGACGTTTGTGAATGAAACAAAACAACTCTGGGTATGTTTTTGATGAGGTAGCATTCTTAACACGGCTTAAATCTCACAAGAACCAATTCTGCGTAATATATATATATAAGACCTTTAAATGCAGTTTTACCAGTCTTTCTCAAAAAAGCACTTGGTCACTTTTTATATTGTCCCCCCTGACTTTGAAATGTATTTATTAATTTTTATTACATTTCAGGGACACCTTCTTGAACCTGACCTTGAAAGACCTCCTATTTCTGGATTGGTTCCGCTTCTTCTGTCCTTCCGCTCAGTTTGTCTTCAAAGGAGATGATGACGTTTTTGTAAACACTCCACTAATCATTGAATATTTGGACTTGCTCCACGCAAAGAGGATCCCCGATTTATTCATTGGAGATGTTATCACCAACGCAGGACCACATCGCAACAAAAACCTCAAGTATTTCGTCCCTGAAAGCTATTTTGTGGGATCGTACCCCCCGTACGCAGGTGGAGGGGGTTATCTGTTGTCTGGACAGGTAGCGTTGCAGTTACATGAAGCAGCTAAAAAGGTGACCGTGTATCCTATAGATGACGTATACACCGGGATGTGTTTGGCAAAGTTGGGCCTTGCGCCAGAAAAGCACAGTGAATTCAGGACGTTTGACATAGCAGCGAAATATAGAGACAATCCATGTATTTATAGAAGTTTCATGGTTGTGCACAGTCGGACACCACAGGAATTAAAACATATATGGAGATGGATTATGCAACCGGAATTGCACTGTCAATAATTTTTTTGTTTTGTTATATTTGATAGCTTTTATCTTCACAATCTTATCCACACAGGTGATATGATTTGGGTCAATGTTGCACTTTGAGTTCAGAAGTTCCTCCTTTCTCTGTCTTCTTGGCACAAACATGGCTGCCAGTTTGCACCAGCAGCCTCCTCAATAACCGTTAATAACTTAACCACGCTTTTATTTTATTTATACAACAGCACTATACATTTGAGCCAACATGCCAATCCACTGACTTGTAACTCGGGAATGCGTTTGAAGTATTGTCAACGAACTATTTTACAGACTTGAACAATGTATTAATTTATTATGCTGTTTTCTGCCATAATTTTCTTTTCTCTTTTTTTAGTGTGTATTTTTTTATTTTTTTTTATTTTGTTTTTGTTTAGTTGTTTTAGTTGTTAAAATGTTGTTATTTCTTAAGAAACACGGCTGCAGTTGTATTTGATTTTATTAGAAATGTAATCCTGTATTCTCTGTCATTGAATTTAAAGGGACACTAACTTTTCTGGTAGAGGGTCCACCACCAGCTTGTCTCCATGGTGATGACATTTCTTTATCTTGAATGTTTTATGGTATGGCATTAACTAATTTTGTATTGTTCAACACATGATTCTTATTCTGTACAAAACATGCATGTTGCTTCTCCACAGATCTAACCCACAACTTGGTCTTTTAGTTGCATAATGCTTACCTGTCTTTTTGCCTTTTACCTTTTATGTGCGGCAATTTTTTTTTTTTTTTTTTTGTAAAATAACATATATTCAAATAAGTCTCTGCTTCATCTCAGTTTGTAGCCAAATCAATAACTGTGGTACAGATTTTTTGTGTGATGAGTTTGAGAACCCGTGAGCAGCGTTTAGACAAAGGTGACAGGGTTAAACTAAATGTTCTAGAGGGGGTGACCACTCTTTATAACTATATGGTAACCACCTCCTATTGTAAAGAGGGACAGATTGGGACAGCTTAGAGATAATAAGTATACAATAACAATAATAATATCAATAGGTGGCAACATATTACAACCCTGATGGCCATGTATTGCTCACTTTTTATAATTCACAGCATTAATGGCCCTATACCTGATTTTTTCCAAAGTATTTGAACAAGCTTTTTCTTGACCTACATTGTATAAGCAGGTCTTGCGTGCTGTCTGCATCTGCACGCTAATAATTAAGTGTTTCATTGTCTGATTATCAGAAAGTAGGTCACAACATCATAATTATTATGACGGCTGGTCTCTGAAATGTGCGTATAAACTCACTGCGGTGAATCATTATAGGCCTACTCAGAATGCATATAAGTGAGGAATAACTTTGGACCACTTCAGACTTTTAAGAATTTAGAAGTTGTGTTTTTTATGTTTTTAAGAAGTTTTTAAGTACAAATCCCGTACAGCCTTTAATGAAAAAGTGTAACATTCTCTAAATGAGTGGGACAAGGGACAAACGGCAGGACAACCAAAAAGAGGAACAGCAGTCTTATAACACATAACTTTAATAATCTGCTGTAATTCTAATGACTTCTCTCACTGTAGCCATGCCACAACGGTGTAACATTTGCATTGTGGTACAGCGTCCTCTGGTGGCCACGCGAGGCGTTGCAGTGAGACTAAAAGTGAAGTCAATCAGCGGAAATGGCCTCCACCTGCTCAGAAACGGAGGAAAACAACGGAGTGAAGTTTGACTGGCGTTTTTACGTTTAGTCAGATTTTACAGTAAAACATTACATTAAAAATCTATGTTTGTGATGAAAATGCCTCCAAGAAGACGGAAGAAGAGGAATTTTGACGACGTGATTTTTCTGATTACGTTTGGGCTACAACTATGTCACGCTCAGGTGAGGTATATTTATGCTCTAAAATATTTTTGATAGATTGAAAAAATATGATCTGATTGTAAATAAAAATGTACAGATATAATGTTGTTTTTTTTAAATATAATGTCTGTGTCTGTTCCTTTGTCCACTATTTGAGTGACATCTGAAAACTTGATATTGTTTGGCAGATCAGCAATGAGGAAGACACTGGTCCATCATCAGGTAGGAAACACAACATTTAAAGTTGGACTATGTAACTTTTCTAGGGGAGGTTTTACAACTTGCTTCTCTCATTGAGATGTTATTGCTTTAACTGTAATGTTCCACCATATGGCATTAAACTTCTCTATCTTGCATTTATTCAGTTATAGACCTCTGCTGGCGTCACCTGCGTGTCTCCATCGAGTCAGAGATGTTAAATGCCATACTGTAGAATATTCCAGGCAAAGAAACAACGTCTCCAATAACATTATTTTAATTCATTGTAGTCCAGATAATCTTGGAATTAGCTTTAATGATATACAATACCTCAACTATACTATTTTATTTTTGTATTTGTATTTTTTATTGTATCTTTTATTTTTGTATTGTTACTATTGCATTTTCTTATGTATTCACTTGCCTGTATAGCACTTTGTCACCTGAGGTTGTTTTAAACATTCTTTATAAATACATTTGGCATTGACATTCTTCTAGAGAAGTAACAAAGTACACCTTTAAATAAGATTTCCTAATTCAAGAAGCCAAATGTGTAGGCTAAATCCAGTTTGATCATTTGACATTCATTTATTTCCTTGTGTCCTTAGCTGACCACATCTCCCACAGCACAGCCTTCTTCGCCCTGAGGAGCTGTCACCAGGTTTTGGGTGGAGAGAGCGGACAGTTCTTCTCCCCGGACTATCTCTGTTCTAATCCCCCACTGTGGTGTAACTGGACCATCCAAGTGCATCCTGGGAAACGCATCCACCTGCAGCTCAACGACCTCACCCCCGACGATGATTGCCTTTGGCGACGGGACCAAATCCACATCGATGAGCCTGAGAGTCAAAGTAAGGTCACAACTGTAGGTCACAGTTTTATTTAGAAGTTATTTGTACTTTACTTGTAATGTTTTGAAATATATTTGGAAGAAGTAATTTCTGACAGTTCACACTTCAATGTGTTTTAAATTCACCTGCTGCATAGGACTGAGGCTGCAGAGTAACTTTTTGAATAAGTTGTACTTCTAGGAGTAATCGTCACACATCGTACTTGTCGAAGTAATGCTTACTTTTTGTAGAATACTTCTAATCACTCTTCCCATTACAAGTTTATTGTCAACAAAAGCTTACTATAGTGCAATTGACATATAGTTTCCTGTAGGCCTATATGTTAATTTGACTATAGATTAAATTTTAATCTCTGGACCTGTTATTTGGATATGGATAATATGGACAAAATGTATTTATTTTTTACTATTTTTGAGTCATCTGATCACATCAATAAAACATAGATTATGTAGCTGGCTTCCAAAATAATATTAATGTTAAATTAATATTAAGTCAAAAGTTGTGATTCAAAATCACGTCTCATTCTTGTGGACCCAATCTCATGTCCCACCCCTGATCTTTATGTAGGTCACAAACACAGTGTTCTGCAGAAGTGCTGGAGAGAGACCACCTACACCTCCTCCTCAAACACTGTGCATGTGGTGCTGCTGATCGAGGGCTCTCCTACACCAACTTACAGGGGCTTCCACGGACAGTACCAGGCGTTTGGACCGCCCCAAATCTACAACCCACAAGACCCTGCATATTCACCCAATGAATCCTTGGATAATATCATTGACTATTCTGAAGAAACAGTGGAAACAAACTCACAAACAGAAGACAGAACTAATGACGACGAGGTGAACGTGGTAAGTGTGAAGAAGGCCTGATTAGTTTATTTAACAAGGACCATGCACAGGAGACAGAGACAGTAAAGAGACATTAAAGAGATTATTATTTTTTTAACTCTTACTTAGTCTTAGTCGGCACTGAGGTCTCTGAGTAAAGAAAATAACTAAACTGAAATAATATTTTTTGGTTACAATCCCAATGTTTCAGCCCAAGGATTACATATCAACACATCCTGTAACCTTCAATGATATGGATATGGATCTCAGAGAATAATGCATTATGAGAGATTTTTGAAATTACAATTCTATCAATGGAAATCTATAAATGACAGTTAATATGGTGAATTCTAATTTAACCATCTTTTATGTGCACAATAGACAAATTCAGTCTGCCCTAGTTTTGTCTGCAGTGTGCCCCCTTAGAAATTGTGTACTTTTCAGACAGATGAAGCCCTCTCAGACTCAGATATTCCAGTTCACGCCACAGAATGGTCACCTGTCCCACAACAAGAGCCCCGCCCCAGCCCCAGAATATTCACTGCCATTCGCCGAGACGTGGAGACGGACAGGGCAATGGACCAATCAGATCAATCGGACCAATCGGAGGAGACGATCAGCAAATCAGATGATGGGATACTGGACGAGTTGGAGGAAGAATTAAATAAGAACTGGGAAGAGGATAGTGAAACTGTTCTAGAAAAAACAGAGCCGCCATTTGACCACAGAGCAGACACTGGAGGTGAGTAACTGGGAATTTGACCACAAAAAGTACAATAATATAGATGTTTAAGCATCAACTATGCAGTACAATAATTTTTAAGGATGTTTTCTTGTGGTGGGTTCACTACTTCTTATGTCTATGGAGTTTAGTTTACCTGGAATGTTCCACAGTATACAATTGAATAGGTCTATTTTGAATTTGTTCACTTGCACATATTTTACGCTCTCAAAAATGCCTTAAAAACATGTATTCTTACTGGATGCGGAGTTGCCCCTCTACAGATCTGACCTGTAACTTGACCTAATGGCATCTCGCCTGCTTATCTCCATGGAGATATATTTTTAATTCCATACCGTTGAACATTCTTGACAAAGCAATGACATCTTCATGGAGACAAGCAGATGGCAGACAGTGCACTTTTACTTATAATACACCTACGCTTAAAATTTGTTTAATTTGCTTAGTACAGGAATTTCTATATAATTACAACTGATACTTGTGCTTCTAATTTAATTCTACTTTCACTACATTTTTATCCAATAATGTGTTTTGTTTTTTTCCCTTGCAGCTCATGCAAAATATCACAGTCCACATCTCCCAGGAGGTCAGTGTGTTTATCTAATGAGTTTGCTCTTTGGGTCAAGAACCACTGGTCTTCCCAACTGAGTCTGCTTTAATACTGTCGGTCCATATGCACTGCAATAAATAGTTAGATTTATTGCATTTTCTTGAACTGGATGGACCAAAATTATTTTCCGTGTTTCAAAATGTTGATCTTGAAACCAGTCGGATGTTGTGAAACTAGTGAACACACCAGTTCTATGTCACATAAGCAATAAAATGTAAGCTATTGTAAAAACTGCTCATTCAGATTATTATTCTGAATTGAAGTCGAGCCAGAAATCCAGTTTATGAAGTGTTGTTGTTGGTTTGTTTATTAACGACTGAACTTCATAATTAAATAATATATTTTTCTTTGGTCTCAGATTTACTGTTTGAAGTGTCGGTGGAGGTAAATGTGTCCCGAGACTCGGAGCCGTGGGACGATGTGGCCAGGACTTTGCTCCTCTCGACCCAGAATCTGGTAATTCCATTTCATGTTACAGAGGCTTTCTCAGATTAGTTGGTATCTGAACTTTGACAGTAATAACGCTGCTTATTTGTGATTTCAATATGCTCTATTCCACATTGTGCCAGCAGAGGGCTGTAGACACAAAAGCATGTTTTCTGACATGCTTTTATTTTAAATGGTGAAACATGGAATGAAAATGATGAATCAAGTTAATCAAGGGAGGTTTAATAATATTCAAAATACTAAAAGATGTTTTTTGTTCCTCCAGATCAGAAATCAGCTGAAGCCGACATTTGTGTCTCGGAGCATCTCATCGAAACGTATTAAACGGTAATGGGTTCACTTGGACTGGGTGATGAGGCAGTACAAAATTTTATTGTGATCTAAGCCTGTGATGGTATACTACTTAATGCCCTTATATCCCAATTCAGTGCATTTAACCAATCACAGTATGGTGTGAACTTTCAGAAGCCGATGGCATTATTTACCTCTTAAATGGAGGTTAAAAATTGTATTAACTGAAAGATAAAATAAAAATTGTGATATGATTTTTTTTTTTTTTTTTTAATATCAAACTACACTACATCTTAACAGAAGATAAAAAAAAACACTAACTGTATGACATATGACATATGTATAACATATGACATGTGTATGACATATAATGTTTTTGCATATCCCAACAAAAGAGCTGTTACCAGTAGAGGAAAATACTTGCCTTGGCAAAGCTGGTGGTGTGGGTTACAGGTTGAATGCCGGGGTGCTGTTTATCCTGTGGCTGCAGATGGGGCCGAGGACCAGTGAGCATCACGCACATGAGGACGTCCACTCCAACCTCCTGAAGCTCATTGGGTCCAGACTCGGACTCAAACCAACACAAGAGGACTCGGTGGTCATGTCTCTGTCCACTGCAGGTAATGGACCCAATCAACACTGCAGTCTCAATGCAGCAGTCATCTCCACATCCTCTGCTGTTGCAACCATCAATTTATAATAATAATAATAATAATAGTAATAATAATAATAGTAATAATAATAGTAATAGTAATAATAGTAGTAGTAGTAATAATAGTAGTAGTAGTAATAATAGTAATAGTAATAATAATAATAGTAGTAGTAGTAGTAGTAGTAGTAGTAGTAGTAGTAGTAGTAGTAGTAGTAGTAGTAGTAGTAGTAATAATAGTAATAGTAGTAGTAGTAGTAGTAATAATAGTAATAATAATAATCACTTACTATTTTAATATATGTACTACACATACTCCATCAGCAGGTTTAGTCACCAGAAACCCAGGTTCAGTTGCGATTGTAAAACCTTTTTGTTTGTAAAACCGTGAGAGTGAAAGCTACATGTAGTTCCTTTTCATTTTTTTTTCTATCTAGATCTACAATGCAAATAGTCTTTTGACTAGTAAACTGATCATAAAAATAATTGCTTCCTGTCTATTTTGCTTTTTTCCTAGATGTGAATGAATGCCACACTCAGCTGATGGTGTGTGATCCAAACGCAGACTGTGTAAACCACTTTGGCTCGTACTCCTGCCTCTGCCGGACCGGCTTCCAGGACCAGTCCCGATCTGGAACTGGGACGGTCTGTGTGGGCACCACCAATACTGGTAAGTAATAATCATCTTAGATCATGGGCCTAGTTATGATGTTTAGAAATTGATTCAAACTATCTCCAAAACTGAGGCTCTTGTTGGTTCTGGTTTAGTCCTGGTTTAGACCAGGTTTACTCCTGGTTTGCTTCTTGTTTTTGTGGTGTGTTCTTGCTTTTGAACAAAAATAAAACTTGATTGTGATACAAATTCACCTTGTCAGAATAAAGCTTTTGACACTTACTAACACACAGTAGTGTCGCCAAAGATTGAGCCAGAATAAAAATAAAAAAATTCAAAGGTAAAAATTATTACTGCAAATATGTGTGTAGAATCCCTGCCCTGCGAAACATATTCAACCAAATAAACTTTTGTCCAGTTGACAAATTGAATTTCTACTTTTGCCATTACTGCAAATAGAATTTCTGTCATTTATTCACAAATATTTTTTCTGTCCCACAGGCTGTTCCTCAGCGCTCTCGTCTGAAGCCAAAGCTGTGTACATCTTGTTTTTCCTGCTCAGCGCTCTAGTCCTGTCTCTGCTCGTTCTCATTGGTCTGTTTTACCATCGTCATAGACGCGGGCACTTCCTGGTCCCGTCCTCTGACCCCAACAACAACATCAGCAGCAGTAACCATGACGATATGGACCTGCCCCCGCCCCCGCCTCCACGCTGCCCTCCAGTGGACCTGCAGCTCCTGCGTTACAACACCATCCTGCCTCATGAGCCCAAGTCATGAGAGAATGTGAATAAATGAAGCTAAGAAAATGCATTTGCAAGTTTTTTGTCATCTCCTTAGAGGGCATTATTGCAGTGGATTTTATTCATTGTGTACCTTATGCATTCTGCACATTCTGATTATTTACTGTGATAAGTTTATAAGTGCTTTTCACAAGTTTCAGAGGTCAGGCTAGAGTTTTGCTGTTATGGTAATGCTAATTACAACTAGCATGCTAACCATAGACCTTTTTAATTAAATGCAGACAGTGCACAGCTGACTTATTTTGACCTCAAGATCTGCTTATACAATATACTACTGGAGCAAAACAAATTTTGCTCAAATACATTGAAAATTGTGGAGCCCTTTAACTGTAAACCACTAAATAATTTTGTGATTATACAAATTGCCAAGTTAGCCTGGTTTTGCCTGAAAGCCAATGCAAGTGGGTAAACTGTCTTGCCTAAAGACTCAAAAACAAAACTTGGTCTGAGTGGGTATCAACCCTCTGACCATCAGCTTGGGGGAGCACTGCTCTAACTACTGAGCCACTGTCACCCCAAGTGAGTTATGAGATGACGTGTATTTACATGTCATGTTAACAGTTACATAGGCTCTGAGTACTCTGATTTCTTTCTGATTGTTCTTGGTTTTGACAAAGAAAATTATGTAAAAGGACAAACTAAAGTGACAAAGACAAAAATGAGAGAAAATTAATTCTACTGTGTTTTCAAAATACAATGGCTACTCTAAAAATCAACTGATTGATTGACACATATCAAGTGTCAGATTGAATTTATGTATGGAAACACACCAGTAATCGAGTCTAATTACTGGGTTATCTGATTTCTACTGGCCATGGAGATGTACCCACTGTGCTTGTGGGTACACATGGGACAGCAGTGGCTCAGTGGTAGAGCATTCACCCTGTAACACACAGGTTGGTGGTTTAATCCCCACTCCCACCGCTATTCTGTCTTTGGGCTAGAAACTTATCCTACCTTTATGTCTGCTTTATAAATGTAAACTACATAACACATTTTACCATTTTAACCCTAACCTGTTTTCAATTGCATTCACTTTGTCATTGTCTTGCTCATTTTGGTCAATTCTTTCCAATCGCTGTGTCCCTCAAAACTCGTCTAACGTCTTCTAAGAGCCAGTTTGATGAGTATTTTATGTCTTGTTCAAAAGGACCTCCTGTCCTCTGTATGAGTCCAGTGGAGCAGAACTCAGTGCTCAGCAAAAATAATAGACAGGTTTGATAGTCCTTGTCTCCTTCAATGTTAACCAATGTAATTTCTGTAGAGGACATTTTCCAAGAGGTTTTTGCAGGACAGAAAAAAACTATCCTTTCATATGTTGAATTGCTCTCGCATAATAGTAGTTCTGAATTCTAAGATATCGAAGAGCAGAAAGGGAAACCTCATGTGGCTAGCACTTTTACCTCACTGCCAGAAGGTTCCTGGAGGCACAGGGCATTTCTGTGTGGAGTTTGCATGTTTCTCTGTGTCTGGTCAAATGAAGCTCACGAGGCTAGCAGTTATAGGAGCGATTTAGAGCAGAATTCCATATTATGGGAATTTATTTAAAGGAAGTGAAAAAGCGTGAGGGGTGAAGATGGGTCTAATGCTCCTGACAAGTTGCCTGTGTGGTATTTGATCAAATGTGTGACCACCCAGTCCTTTCTACATTCTGTTCGAATCCAGAAGGGACTGGAACCTGACCATAGAGTGTGAAAAACCATCCTAACTCAGAGCGCTCCAACCACAGCTGCTATTTGTATCATGTGTTTCTCATGCGGAAGACATCTCTAGAAAATTCTCTATAGTCTCTTTTACCTGAGATAAATAACAGTTTAGTGCTTTGATGGTTTGCTATGTTGTTTTTTCCCATCTAAGCCTTAATATATATATATTTTTTGGGCCAGAATGGACCATGCTGATTGGTTAATCCGCCTGTCAATCACGCTCACGGGAGACGGGATACAATTCCAGACCCACTCATCTTTGTAAAGTTTTGTCAAAGCATGTGGGTCTGACTGGCCAGGTAAGGTCAAACAAAGGACAAATTTCTCTACACAGACAATAATGTGTATCATAATAATTTATTGCTGTATTTAGTGCCTTCATGTTTATATATATATATATATATATATATATATATATATATATATATATATATATATATATATATATATATATATATATATATATATATATACATATATATATATATATATATACATATATATACATATATATATATATATACATATATATATATATATATATATACATATATATATATATATATACATATATATACATATATATATACATATACATACATATATATATACACACACATATATATATATACATATATATATATATATATACACACATATATATATATATACATATATATATACATTTATTAGTATATTTAATGCATTTATTAGTATACTGTAATATTTTCTACCTGCCACTGTGTTGCTTTTTGATGCGACACTGATCCTAATCCTAACCTTTGCTTCATTCTCTCCTCTCATTAACCCTTTATGCATGGTCAGACAAATTAGAGAACCCACAGAACGAACCCTCCCCTCTCCTCTCCTCTGTCCTGTTTCAAGATCATTTACCCGAAAAACAAAAGCGTGACAGAGGAGCACCGAGGCATCCCGGATTATTTCACTCATGTTTCAGGGATTATAGAGCCATGACCTTTGAACCCTGTTTGGGACGACTTGACTGGTGCTCATTTTGGGAGGGGCCCCTTATGGCTAAAGTATGTGAACAGATGAGACAATGGGGGGAAAATAACATGAAGAAACATGCAAGTTGTGGTTAGCCAGAGCATCGATGATTCCAAACCGCATGTCTGACTCAAAAGAAGAACAAAAAAAGAAAAATGCTGTTTTTGCAAAGGAACTATTCATAGTATATTATGCAAAATGGCCTTTAATAACAGTAAAATAATGATAAGTTGTAAAGTATTCCTGCATTTTTAGTTTCTCTCCTTAGAGCTATAAAGCCCTCACAGAAACGGGTCACAATGCAATTCATAAAGCTACTCCATGTTTTTAAAGTCAATATTATTCAGCACAGTTGTTTCAATGCTCAAATTATCTTCACTACAAAAGTTTCTGGCTCGTTACAAACTAATTTCTTCTTCAGTACGTCAGCAGATGCATCCACAGCGCCTCTGATAGCATGAGACATTTTAAAATGACTTAGACTTGGAAGTTTTGTCCACGTACACATATTACTAAGTACAGTAACTTTCTGGATGTGACATCTCACCTGCATGATTCCATGGAAATAGAAAGTTAACTCCCTTCTTCAGAAACATTCTCCATGGAGAGGTTTTATGCCACACTGTGAAACATTACAGTCAAAGGAACAAGATTTCCATGGAAGTGCAAGGCTATGAGTGATATACCCATAAATGCTGATTTAATAAAGGTGAGACCTTACTAGGGTATGATACTGTTTTGTTAGCTGACAGGGCCAGAATGGAAATGTTAATTGGGCCAGGCATGGCCCATGGGCCGCAGTTTGCCCTGCCCTGTTCGAGGCATTTATTGTATCTCAAGTTAAGTAATATAACTGTTGCCTATATGTTTCTAATCTTGTTCTTTCCACTATTATCATCTTAGAAGGATTACTGTATTCTCTTCAAACATCGAGGTGGGCTCAACACACTGGCTTTAAAAGAAAAACAAATTGGAGTTGTCCAAGTCCATAAATAAACCATTCTGAGTATTTAGCCGGGTCAGGATAGTCCCATGGTAATCCTCTGTGTTTGATGTCCCTCAGGTAATAGTGACTATGGGATGTCCAGAAAGCTGCATTGTGGATGTAGGTTTTGAATGACAGCGTGGGGAGAGAGTGGGTAACTTTAGCTTAATCTGGGTTGATCCTTTGCTGTGGAGGTTGTATGGACAGGTGTGTGTGGGCCTGGGGGCGGGGCGAAGATCACCTGTGCTGAAGGGCTGTGCATAGTCCAGTCTCAAAATGACCATGGTGGATATTAGCAGTTTTTAATTAAATTGGGTTTTTGCACTGTACTGGGAAAAAACTGACTTTTGGGGGGTAGTAATAGTTATAAAATATAAAGGTTGGCCGATTACAACTTTGAATACATTGAAATGTATTGTTGCTATATGTCAGTTAGATGTGTGCTCTAATGCCCTAATGTACCATGAGTGTGAGCCTGAGTGGTACAGGCCACAGTGAGAGCACGACTGTGGCTCAGGCAGAGGAGCAGAAGAGCAGAGGCAGAGGAGCAGAAACAGATCCAAACACAAATACAGCAGGCATAGTTAGCCTACATTAATCTGATCATTCACATCTATAGTTTGTCATTATTATGGAGGTGTGTGTGTTTTTTTCTACTAATTCGGACGTTCTAACATGGGTAAGTAAGTCAGCTATTTTAAGCTTGTATTGTCCTGTAAGTAAACTGTGTCTTTCAGGTCATGTGACAGTTTACCAAAGGAGTTGTTTTGCCTTCAACATGAGGTAAGTAAACTATTTTAAACTAAAGGCCTATTGGACTAGTATAAAAGTTTAAAAAATATATTAATTGTCTAAACAGTCTTTCAGGTATGACAATAAGAAGCCACATTTGCTAACATGAGGTAAGTCAAGTGTATGAATCTAAAAGCCTATTATAATATTGTTAGAAATAGTAACTGATATATGTGAATATTCCTGTACGGTGGCAAATTTTGACAATCAGGTGTGAAGAGGTGGACTGTATCTGTATTGAAGAAGGGAGGAACACAAACAAGAGATTAACAGGTAAACATTTGTACACGTTACTGACATTTCTCAGAGTCAAGCTGTTTTAAATGAACATGTTTAAACTCAGGTGTATATTTTGTCTGTGTTCAGGTTTTGTGTGTGTCCTGGTCCGGCTCCACACAAAAGCACACATTCTTTGTATTTAGGACCTCATTTATCAAGTGTTAAACAGATTATCACGTTAAAAGTGAAGCAAAAATCTGAGTTTCTCACAGAGAAGCTAAACCCAAGTAGTGAATGAATATTCAAAGTGTGTTTTTTTTTGCCAACATGCTCAAAAATGTTCCCCAAAAAGAAGAGGTGCTCATGTGCATCCCTGTCCCTGCGCTGTTCTGATACCAGAGGCACACGCTGCTTTTTTATTCATGTATTACCGTGATCTGTCATCCCATATTCAAGTCCAAAGTGATGCTGTTAAAAGTTTTCACATCAGACACTCCTCGATCCAAATAATATGTGAAAATGTCCTGAAGACGTTTATTTGCACCACTTCAACAGTCCAATAGCCCAAAGGAGCAGAGGCTTGCAAACTTTTGCACTTGCTGAATGTTCTCATTTAATTATCAGTTTTATGGCAGAAATAATATGCTCACTTGCCAATAGTAAAATCATGCACAAGACACCCATACACCTTTCATTTTAGGCTTTAATGTTTACTTAATTTTCCACCATAAACCAGTACTACTATTTACCAAATAACTTTGCAGTAGTTTTGTTTTTTTGTTTTTTTTTTTACAATTTCAAGGTAGTAATTGCTGTATTATTAAAAAAAAATGCATTACATTATTATAATCAAAATATTTATTTCAAATATTGAACAAAGCAAAGTGTAGCTTAACATCTGTGAACACTGAAATGCACTTTTGAACAGAACATGTATGCAGTCATTGTAGTCACTTGCATTATGTTTGTTTTGGTATTCCCAGACCAATATTTATTTAGTTTAGTAAAGATGGGGGCTCTCTCTGATTGGCTGGATCTTTTCACTCTAACTGCCTCTGATAGGATTAGAGGCTTCCCTTTAATAAAACAAATGAATCTGCCATAATTCACTCAGCGAAGAAAAGGCCCCGTGCCCAGTGATCCATAAACACTATGAAGATGAGGTCAACCCGTCACATAGCAACACATGATGTAATCACAACAGGGAGATCTGATTGGACAAAATTATATCTACTTATGCAAACAAAATAAATACATCACGAGTTTTGTTGATATATTTAAATATATAATGTATTTTGATTTTATAGAACTGTTATAGAACTGGACAACAATCTGTCCTTAGTGTGCGGCAATCCTTCCACTTGTTAATACATTTTAGTGCAGGTGATAAAGGGGTTAAGGTTATGGTGTTCTTCAAATATATGTCCTCGGCGTTCAAGTGCGTATGACAGGCTTTCATGTATTTTCTAATTATGACTGGGTTTGGTGAGATAGTAAAAATATAACATAGTTTTACATCAGTTAAAGGTGCACTGCATAACTGTCCTTGGGGGAGGGTACGCCACATGCTAGTCTCCATGTAGATGTACTTAACTGTTCAGCCTGGAATGTTTCACAGTGCGGCATTACACAAAAATGTAAGTTCAAGGTATTTCTGAACAATAAATTCACCTCTAATGAAACCCATTCTGAATAGACAAATAATGCCATACTGTGGAACATGCCAAACAAAGCAATATCATCTCCCTAAATACAAAAAAGATGGCGTGCCCTCCACCAGAAAAGTTACATAATGCAATTCATGTTTGTAAAAAAAACATCATACTTACATCATCAACACCAAAGACACCAGCAGAATTTACAAGCAAATGCACATTTTCAGAGGAAACATTGATTTAGCTAAATTAAAGGTGTTGTCATTTATTTTTGTCTTATCAGAACTATTATTTATTGTGTTATTGTGTAATTTAGACTAGTTTTGTTCCTTGTTTACATTATGGGTGCTAAGTAACAGTTATGGAATTGCCTCTATGTATCTGTTGCCCATGTTTAAGTAAAATTTAACCAAAATGTAAAAATGAGACAATATTTTAGTAAAATCTTAAATATATTGATGTTTACTATGATTCAGTGAAACATTTTCTTCAATGCAGACCCCGGACCCATCTCCAGAAAAAAAAAAAAAAAAAAAAAAAAAGTAATATATGCTACTCCATGAAAGCAGTTTTTATCCTATGACATAAACCTACCATCTGTATCTAAATATTTGAGTTCCCATTGTATAAAAGCTAAGTCTTAGGGTGCATTCAGACTTATATAGACAAGAATACCACTAATTTTGTACTTCTGGACTAGACCAGGGCTGAGCCAGGACTAGTCAGGATCAAACCAAGTCTACATGTGGACAGAAATGGGCTCAAACCAGGACCCAAGAAAGACAAATGTCAAGGGATCTTTCTTTTCTGTTTGCTTGAAAATGTGCAAGGAGCCAACAGGGGGAGCCACACAGCAGCTTTAGCAACATGTGGGTTTTACTATAGTCGACTTTAGTGACACATATATGCGTTAAGAAATTGCAGCATCAGTATAATATGTACATTAATAGAATAAATACTACAATAAGTTCAATATAAAACTAAAAACTGTATCATATTAAAGTGAATGTAACTTCTTGTTGCATTGTTTAATGAATCTAAAATCCTATAACACGCTATTTTCTGATCTATATTATAAAGTTGTTTGCTCATCACAAACAGACCTGGAGTTGTGTTTTGTTTCATTCACACATGAACACACAAATCCTGCATATTTAGCCTGACTTTTTCTCTCAAGCAGAAAACACTCTCGTCCAACTTGTGATGTCATGTGGTAATACAGGAAGTGCTCTACTGTGTTTTTAAACTCCATACACCTTCATTAGAATCATATGGATAATTTCAAAATCACCAGTCTCTACTGAACAAAAGGTAAATGGTAGCAGTTCATTTGAAAACATGATGTAACAGAGCATCTTGAGCTTTAGAGATGTAGACAGAATAATAATAAAGAGTTACTCAAACATGTGCGAATGAAACAAAACACGACTCCGGATATGTTTTGAGGATGTAATAAGGTTCTAACATGACTTAAAGCTCACAAGAGTCTGCGTGATCTAGGACCTTTAAATAACAGTTTTGTTCAGAGCAGGTCCTGTATTGTTAGACGTCCCACTGTGAACTGTACAAAACATTTACTCCCACATCAGAGAGACAAGACTTCAGAGAGAAGCAGAGCCACAACAAAAGCTACACATTAGCACATTATTAGCACATTATTAGCACGTTATTAGCAGATTACAGCCAACCCACTGCACCCTGGGAAAGTAGAAGTCATAATCAGGGTTGATAACTTTAAATACATCCACATAATCTGGCTTCTCTTCTTTGATAACGTGCTAGTTTTATGTTAAGCAGAAATGACTAATATTTCCAACAGTGGTGGCTCCTGGAATGTATCTCTTAATCTAAATAGTGTTAAAATGGTAAAAAGGAAAATAGGTTGTTATAAAATGTTATAATGCACAAATGTCAGTGCTTAAGGGAGACTTTTTGTTTTCATTTTGATTGGCTTGTATTACAGAGATTTCAGCTTCATCTTTTGTTTAAATTGTTAATCGCCACAGTGTATTTGTTTTTCATTCTGGGACCCATGGAATGAATCTTCAGTAACAGCTGTTATCCAAAATCTGGAGGTTTTCCCCATTCAAAAGATATTTTTCCAACATACATTGTTACTTCTGCCATTAAGCTCTTTAGTACAATGCAAAAAAAAAAAAAAAAAAAAAAAAGTGTTGCATACCTGCTGTTCATTCACTGTCTTGGTGACAGCACAGACTTCTTCCTGTTCCGAGCTGTCACACTCAACAGTAATTTGAGATTGTTTTTGAAAGACTTAAAAACTAAAGCTTTGTCACATGTCAATGACAACGTGAACTTATATCTGCCCAGTTGAACTTCTGACTCACTGAACAATACATACAGCTGTAAAAGCTGTGCTAATTATTTTAGCATCATGCTCCATCCACCTAAAATATACATTACTCTTCAAAGATGTAACCGTACAGAGGAACAGATTTTGCCTTAAGAAAGAGTATTGGAAAGACTATGAACAATATATGTTATAATTATCTTTTAAGGACTAATTCAAAATGAACACATGCTCTATTAAAGGCTAGTTAAGGCGTACGTCTAGCTGCAGTGGTGGTTGTAGTGGTATGTGAGGAATCCATGTCAGCTCCTCAGACTTCCCTTCACACATCACAGAGGCACATTCCCAGGCAAGCTTCAGTTCACAGTGATTAGGCCTGAATGCTCTGAGGCTCTGAGGCTCCAAGAGCGTCCAGGTGAGGCGTGTCCATCCAAACACCCAAAAACAATCTCTCTAATTGGGCTGTGTTTGATTTCAGGGACAGGAACAGGCTTTGAAGTGTTCCTCCGCTCCACTGCTTTAAATGCACAGGAATGGGACAGTTACTGACACCTACACTTTCAGCTGGGATCTATTATTCAACTTTGATGTTATATTAATTACTACTTTAACAACTACCCAACATAAAATAAATTAACAGATAATAAAAAAGTACAGACTTAAAAATCAATATAAATATGTTTCTCCATCTTATCTTTCCATTATATTTTGGATTTTAAAATAAACCTAATAAGCCTAATGTATTCTGTAGTGTACTTTCATCCATCCATCCATCCATCCATTTTCTTCCACTTATCTGGGGCCGGGTCGCGGGGGCAGCAGTCTAAGCAGGGACTCCCAGACTTCCTTCACCCTGGACACTTCCTCCACCCTGGACACTTCCTCCAGCTCCTCTGGAGGGACCCCATAGTCCCTCCAGCGTGTCCTGGGTCTTCCCCGGGCCCTCCTTCTGGTGGGACTGGTGAAACAGATGCCCGAGCCACTTCAGCTGGCTCCTTTCGACGTGGAGGAGCAGCAGTTCTACTTCGAGCTCCTCCCGTGTGACTGAGCTCCTCACCCTATCTCTAAGGGAGCGCCCAGCCACTCTGCGGAGGAAACTCATTTCAGCCGCCTGTATACGTGATCTTGGTCATTACTCAAAGCTCATGACCACAGGTGAGGGAAGGAATGTAGAGATTTGAGAGCTTTGCCTTTCAACTCAGCTCCTTCTTCACCACAACGGTCGGATACAGTGACCACATTACTGCCGACGCTGCACCAATCCGCCTGTCAATCTCACACTCCGTTCTTCACTCACTCTCTCTCAGTGGAGGAGTTGAAGTACTTTCAATGATCACTCACAATGATGTGGAAAACTAAGAGATGTTAATTTTATTCAACATTTAATTTGGCTCCCCATTATGAGAAATTCAAGCTAATAAAATATCTATTTTTTAATTGCTCATATATGTATTAAGTTAATTATTGAGAAAAGTGCAGAACTAATAATGACTTTACACACGCCCAGTAAATGTCTCAAACGCGAACATGAACTTAACTCATACTTGTCATATTGTTATGTTGCTTCGTACTTTCTAAATCCACAAAATTACTTCTCTAGTGTCACTGCAACGTCCAGATTCTAATTGGGTTAGTTTGATCCAGCAGTCAATGATAAAACAAACACAGGTTTACCATTGTGTGCTCAGTGGTCCCTTACATTTTAAAAAGGCAATAACAGTCAGATTATAACCCCATTATAACCTCAACACTGTACAAATTTAGAGTTTTATCAAATTATGATTATATCTTTTGAATGGGAAAAGTCCTCATGTCACAGAGAACAGAATCAATGAATAGACAGACACAGAAAGAACATGTATACTCCACACTGAATCTATCTGCCACTGTACTATCCTAAAACCATAATGTAGAACATTTTAATGATCATATTTTGAGTACAAATATACCAATATTATGAGAGCACACACCATGTTAGGTTTCTGTGTTTCTTGGGGACATTACATTGACTTCTTTTCATTTCACCATGTTGCCTTTAATTGTTTGGAAAATGCTATATTTGCCAAAAACACCATATTAACATGCTGAATAAGTTACAGTTTTGTTTTTGACACTGATGCTATGCTCCCCCCTCCCTTTGCTCCTGGTGCTAAGTCACTACCACTTCAGAGTGCTATCACAGCACAATTGGAGTGTGTTCCACTAATCAAACTAGTCACCATCATACCAGGTTTGTGAAGTTATAGTGTATTGTTTTGAATCATGCATTTGTATATTTATGGAAAATTGTCATGTAGGACCTTGGGTGATTTAGGCTCGTGACAGAATTGGACAGAATCGTACTGCTAACAGGAAAGAGGGTTCAAATAGGGCCCTAGAGCGTTCGCTAAATTAAATTCAGAACATGCAGAGATGACATATATAATCTCATCTGGTATGTTTTTGATGAGGGAACGTTATAACAGGGTAGAAAACTCCAAAAAGTTGATTTGCATAGCCCCCGCCCCCTCTAACCTAAATCCTATAACCTTAACCCAAAACTTTAAATCATGTCATTGATCTAATGATGTGAATGTATACAGATTTTAGAGTGTGTATACAATGTGATAAATTCCCCCCAAACACACAGCCACACACAGGTGAAATACTGACCACTGAGATAAAAACAGTTTCTCCGTGTGACCTCTACAACATGGAGCGAGATCACTGGGTAGAACCACCAATCGAATCATGTGTTTGGACAAATCATATGTCATTAGGATGGACAAATAAAGGGATGCATAACCTTGTGCTCTGACTGTTATCGCAACATGCTACAACACACATGCTATGAGGATCTGAACAGAATGGATAGGTTCACTTTCTGTTTTTTACTAATTTAAACTGATTTCGTTGTTAAATTTACTCAGACTGTGTTTAATTAGTCAATACATTGTACATTGAAATAAAGTGAAATATTAGAATGTTGTTACCTCATTAAAAACATACTTGTTTTTGCTTCATTCACACATGTTTGAGTAATCCTTTATTATCCTTTATTAGTCTGTCTACATCTCCAAAGCTCAAAATAGTCAGTAGAGTTTAGCAATTCCAAGGCTGAAATCATCCAAATGATTCTAGTGAAGGTGTATGGAGTTTAAAAACACAGTGAAGCACTTGCTGTATTACCACATGACATCGCTAGGTCGAAAAAAAAAATACCTTGAAATACGTTCAGGGTCAGAGTCAGATTTGTAGAGATGCAAGTCCACTCATTGTAAGGATGCATGTTTTCTCTATGTTTTTCAATGCTATAAAATCATCATCAATAATAATAATAATAATAATAATAATAATAATAATAATAATAATAATAAAATGTTGTCTATTGTTTGTCAAAAAACTTATACTATGGCTTTAGAAAATAATATAATAAAGGATCTATGTAATTTTGCGCACATTTCTCATCCCAATAAGAAAGACGTGACATAAATAACTGCCCACACAATCATGGTTGCTAGTCGAGTTACAGTAACGGCTTTTAACTTGTTCTCTGTGATGGAACTCAGTCTTCGCTTTAGCCCAGGGGCAGGATAGAGAGTCAGCATTAGCATCTTTAACTCTGCTGAGTCCTTTTAAACAATGAGCCCAAACAAAGCGTTAAGGTGGAAACAGTGGAGATGTTCTAATTAGTTTCTCGGCTGGAGTCACACATTGTAAATGGCTGTGGGCCTTCACATAAACACAAAGCATTCTGGGAAATCAGGAGGAAAAACACACTTGCCGTTATCACCCATATCTCTGTTAAGACAATAATTACTGCAGATTCTTTAGTCACATCCTTTAAAATAAGCCAAAAAATTGCCAAAAACACTACTTTGGTCAGGTTCCGCAATGAGATAAGCAGCTTTACCTGTTAATTATGGTAGTTGGGTATTTAAAGGTAGCATATTTAAAGGTGAACTATATAACTTTTCTTGTGAAGGGTCCGACACCTGCTTTCTTATTGCTTTGCCTGGGATGGTATTACATTTATTAATCTCCATGGAATCAAGCAGGTGGTATCACACAAGCCCAACTCAGGCCATATCTGTGGAGTGGTTGCCCCGTTCAAAGTATGCAATAAAACATCTGTAATTCAATAAAGTGACAAATATAATGCTATACTGTGGAATATTCCAGACAAATGAATGATAACCTCCATGTATGTTATAAAGTTGTTTCCTCATCAGAAACGTACTGGGAGTTATGTTTTGTTTCATTCACACATGTTTAACACACATATTTGTTGAGTTCTTCTCTCAAACGAAAAACACTCTATTCCACGTTGTGATGTCATGTGGTAATACAGGAAGTGCTCCACTGTGTTTTTAAGCTTCATACAACTTCACTAGAATCATTTTGATCATTTCATCCCTGGAACTGCCAGCCACTACTGAACTAAAGGTAAAAGCTAACTTGAAAACTACTACTTTATGACATCACAAGGTGGAATAGAGCATTTTGAGTTTTGGAGATGTAGATAGACTAATAAAATGTTATTCAAATAAGTGTGTATGAAATTAAACACAACTCCAGGTATACTTTTGATGAAGTAACAACATGGCTTGAAGCTCACAAGAGTCAATTTGGTGTAATACAAGACCTTTAAGTTTTATAAATGAGACCCATGATTGTATTTTCATGTCACCAGGGTTACCAAAACAATTAAGCAAAAATTATAGGATATTTAGCTTCAGACAAAAGCTTTTGAGGTTCACAGAATTAACTAAGTTTGGCGTTCAAATATTTCAATATCTAGAACTCATGTACCCTGCAGTGTTCGGGCCTTTAGATGTTGCACCATGCTGGCCCTAACCAAACCCAATCCTCTTTGCCTCCTGTCTCTTTTGTCCCTTGTGTGTCTCCGTAGCGGCTGAGATTCGGTACTTCAAAACTACAATACTCATACACAGGGACCCATCAAAGCCTGCGCCTTTAGCTCCGCCCCCCTACTTTCCCAGCATGCTTCAGTGCCCGGGGTTAACGGGTGTCGAAGCGTGTCATTATCCCGCTGATGCCCTACACTGATATCATATAAATGCTAATGTGAGCTTTAATTGAGTGGGCGGGGCTAGCGAAAGGGGAGGGGCTGGCTCTGCGGGGGGATTGATTTGTGAAGGAGGAGATTTGACAAACAGCGGGACGCGCACTCAATGGAGCCGACAGGTTTGAGATGAAGTAAAGTATGGGAGAAATGAATTGAAAACATGTAGAGTGTGTAAATAGAAATAAAGTAGACTTATTCAGACCACCCTAACTCTAGAACAAAAGAAGAAAATATAAAAGATTGAAAAAAGTCTGTACATTTTGAATGCCTCGGGATTTGCCTGGAGGTGGTTGACAGTGAGTGGGAGAGGGAGGTTTTTTTTGTTGTTTTTTTTTTAAATTACTAAGTTTCAGATGACATCACAACACAACTATTGGCTAATATTTAATACAGATTCTTGAGTCTACTCACTGATAGAAATGATCCGGTTCAGCATTTGTGAATTTACCTTTCAAATATTTGCTCCTCATCTGGGACATAACATTACATAATCTTCAAACCACCAATAACTTTATTTAACCAGGTCCCAAGTCCAATTTTAAAAGTGAGACCTGACCACGGTAGCAGCCAACCCAATCAACACAGTAAAAAAAAAAAAAAAAAAAATTGTCTCTCAAGAAAAAAAACAAAACTTTTTTTTTTGGACACCACACTTTTTATGAATTAATATCAATATCAGAAGAATTTCCTATTGTTCAAATACATATCCTTTGTATAAATTACACAGTCATAATTACAATACATCATGCAACTTGTGTAGAATCTGACTTGTCATAATACAATCTTATATATAATCTTCAGTCTTTTATATTGTGAGCACATTTTGTTTTAAAAATGCTTTAAATCTGTACATATCTGGACATTGTTTAAGGTCTTATTTTTTAAATCAATTCCATAATCTAACTCCACACACTGATAAGAGAAATGTTATCAATTTTTGGATGCCTTTTTGCAGATTTGTATGCAAACTATATTCATTTTATTTTTATTTTTTTCAATCTTGCTCCAATTACTTTTCATCAGTACAATCTTTACATGTAGCCTATTTGCTTTGCTAATGAGAACACAGTGGTAGTTTGTTGTTTAGCTTGATTTTTTTGGCTTGATTTTGCTTTCTGGCAAAACTGGAGACTTCTCTTGCAAGATCTTAATTTACTGTGAAATGTCTAATACGGACTTTTAAAGATGCAGTATGAAAATTTTCCAGTGGAGAGTCTGTCTATTTGTCTCCATGGAGATGTAATTACTACTTTGCATGTTCCACAGCATGCCATTAAACTTATCATTGTCCATGGTGACGAGCAGGAGACAGAGTTTCAATTCTGATCTGTGAAGAGGCAAGCCCGCTCACAGTAAGAATGCATGTTTTCCATTTTATTTATTTATTTTTTGCGTAATAAATCGCATGTAATTAATGCCATATCAAACATTCAAGGCAAAAGACACGATGACAAAGAGGTTATGGACCCTCCACTAGAAAGGTTACGTAATATCCCTTTAACAAACACCCATCAAAACAAAACGAAAGCCATATACCAGTCTCAAACCTCACTTTGTTTCTTTCTTTTATTTCCGACACAGAACCTTGCCTGGGCCAACGTGCTGACCAAATGTCCCAGATTGCCGCGCTGCATCTGCCGTCCCTGTCGCCTTGGAGACAGGTGCAGCAGTGCATTGTGGTCCGATGCAAATCCCTATTCGCGCCGGGGTCTCGCGGGGAAGTCCGTCTTAAATCCCTTGCATAATGGACGCAGCCGTTTGGGGCCAGGCCTTTGGATAAACAGAAGGATTACCCCAGCATCTCCCTCTGCACTGGGTGGCCTTTCCCCTTTAAAAAAATGTTTGGTTCGTGGACATTCAAGCAACGCATACACCCAAGCAGCCTGGGTCTCTAATGCCATCAAAGAACTTTAAAATTAGCTATTAATTTATTCCAACCTCCACGTCCTGAGTCTTTTTTTCTCAAAACGATTGTTGGGTGATTTCTGCAACATCTGGTCCAAAACTGTCTTAACAACTCACGCTTTGCTATTAGGGGCTCACCAAAAGTCTTAGCGCTAATTCTTTTATTCATTTCTAGCCTATATACGAGATTACGCGAGAAGCAATCATTAAAAAAGAAAGAAGAAATGTTGCGCTTTTCGCCAGCCACGCACAACCAAATCTTACCAACGTTATTTGCAATTGTAATTTAAGGGATAATTAAAGGAGTTAAATGATTAGTACAGGTTTTGGCTTTGTGTTCAAGCGTGCGTGGACATGGGAGATAACTGCTAATGACAAACCTGTGAGTGGTGGGGATTGGATTTGCTACTTTGGTCGGCTTCTTGGATACATAAATTTGACCGGAGCAGAACGGATTTAAACAAAGCGTATTGGTCTATCAAGCTATTGTTGGAGAGTGGAGTGGGGAAATGCATTACAAGCATTAGGGGCCTTTACATAAGAAATTGAGTTTTTAGTTAGTATGTGAAAAGAATGTGCTACATGTTACAGCTAAAGGGTTTTTATTCTTTATGAAATAGACAATGTTTACTCAAAGACAGTAGTTGCGGTGTTAAGATTAAGAATTATATATTGATTTGTAGACTTGGTTGTATTGTGGTTTACAACAGTGGATCTAAATTCACACCATGTAACATTGTAAAAAGTTCTATATTACGCAAAATTTACTTTTGTGGGCTTTAAGTCATGTTATAAATGTTGTTACCTTATCAAAAACAGACCTGGACACACATGTTTGAGTAACCCTTTATTTTTAGTCTCTCTAAATCTCCAAAGCTCAAAATGCTCTGTTCCACCCTGTGATGTCATGAAGCGGTGGTTTTCAAGTTAACAGCTACATTTTACTTTTTGTTTAGTGGAGATCGGCAATTCCAGGGTTGAAATGAGCCAAATGGTTCTAGTGAAGGTGTATGGAGTTTAAAAACACAGTGAAGTACTTCCTGTACTCATGGCATCACAAGGTGGAACAGTGTTTTTTTGTTTGAGAGAAGAACTCAACCTAAATATGCAGGATTTGTGTGTTAAACATGTGTGAAAGAATCAAAACACAACTCCAGGTATGCTAACATTATAACATTAGAGTATAGATCAGAAAATAACTTAATATTGTCCTTTTAATTAATCGGCTTCCCAAGTTTCACCCAAACTGGTCTAAATAATCACTAATAAAACACTGATTTACAAGGTTCTCATTAGTCATTAGCCTTTTTATTTAACGCAATCTTAAAGTGATGAGTTATATATAGCCACAGTTGCCTCGGGGCAGACTGACACTAGATGTGGCTACCATTCTGCCCCTCTTGCCTCTCAGACCACCCCGAATTACAAAATGACATTTTTATAAGCAAGGTGTGTGGAAGAAAAAGACATATTTTGTAATGCATGCTGAATAATTACAATGTCTGAACGAAATATAGGCTGAAAAGAGATATATTGGCATTATATACACTGCCAGTCTATAGTTTGGACTCACCCTCTCATTCAGTGTTTTTTCTATATGTTTCATACTTTCTGCACTTGATATGCATACATGAGATATCAAATATATAAGTAAGGTGTATAGAATTATGTGGCAAAGAAAAGAAAAGAAAAGAAAACCAAATCCTCAAATTACCCACCATTTCCTTCGTAAAAAAAAATTTAGTAGATTTTTTTTTTCTTTACTTAATAATCTTACTTCATACATTTGATGTCTTCTGTATGTATATCATATTTAGAAAGTTGTAAACATATTGCAAAAAACTTTTGACTAGTAGTGTGCATTTAATTAGTTCTGATGACAACATAAGTTAAAGTTTATTCACAATTTTTTGGAAATTCAACTAACTACTATATGTTAATGATTTTCTAAGACTTATGCTTTTAACAACACTGATCCTTGGATGTTGTTTTCCCAAGATTCTTTTGGCTCAGTTACACTTCAGAAAATGGCACCTCTAAACTCCTCAAAGCATCACAAAGAAACAAAGAAAGTTCTGTGGACGAATGCTAACGAACTGCAGATCTGAGCACCATCAGCGGCCACACCGAGACCAATGCAAGCCCAAAATCAGGCTCCAATCCAGGGTAAGATCTCCTCCACGTGTGGGGACTTCCATTCATAAGAACCGCTCCTCCCAAAGAAAAGATGAGAAAGAATCGCAACAGGGGATCAGATCAGTAAATGAGTTGGATAATAAAACGCGAAAGTAGTGCCGGTAAGATGCCAAGAGATTACGAGATGGATAACTTTTGAATGCACGAGGAAGAATTACGATGGTTTGACAAAAAGATTATCAACAAAAGTAAAGAAATAACAGGAAGTAAAAGTAAAAAGCCCCGAGGTGTACCAGTATTGCCAAGTAACAATCAATGGGTTTCTATAAAATTTATCTCAAGGGTAAATTCAACCGAGTAGACTTAATTTCTGGAAAATACTGACCCCCATCTAGCTGTGTCTCAACCAGTTAAGGTATTTCATATATACGCACTCTCTCTCTCATTTGGTTGGTTGTGTTCTTGCTCAAATAATATTTATTTTATTGAGACCAGTGAGAATAAGACAACTTCCTGAAGCTGTTTTTTTGTTGGTTTTTTTGCCTTGAAGGTCCTATAGTACACAAAATTGACTCTTGTAAGCTTTAAGCCATATTAAATTGTTGTTACCTCCTCAAAAACATACCTGGGGTTGTGTTTTCATTCACACAACATCTCCAAAGCTCAAAATGCTCTGTTCCACCTTGTGATGCCATGAAGAAATAGTTTTCGAGTTAACAGCTACTTTTTAGCTTTAGTTCAAAGACTGCCAATTCCAGGGCTGAAATTATCAAAATGTTCTTGTGAATTTGTACGTTTAACAGATTGGAGCGCTTCCTGTATTACCACATGACATCACAAGGTGGAACAGAGTCTAAATATGCAGGGTTTGTGTGTTAAACATGTGTGAATGAAACAAAACACAACTCTGATGAGGAGACAACATTATAACATAGATCAGAATATACCGTAATATAGGCCCTGTAAAGCATGGTGCTAACTTTTCTGGTGTCCATGGAGATGTTCTCTTGTCTGGAATGTTCCGCAGTATTTTTCTATCATGCATTCATTTCATTACAGGGGTTTTATTGCTCAAAAATACTGATAGAGAAATTGCTTTGTTGTGCTGTGCTAGCCCCACACTACCAGCTCAGCCCTTGTTATCTTGGCCTATGTGATCTGAGGTTTAAAAATACTCCTTACAACAGAAGCTTAGCAATATCACAATGTCTTAGCCTCTCTCCTCTTCCAACTGTCGGACTTCTTCAATTTATTCTACAACAAATACTAAAAAAACAAACAAACAAACAAACATGTATTCTTTCTGGGAGCTTAGTCGCCTCTCTGTAGATCTAACTTGTAACTTGTAACCTTCTTGTCGTCATGGAGACCTGATAGGCTTAATGCGCAATACTGTGGAAAATGGGCAAAGCAATGACGTTCTCCATGGAGACAAGGAAGTGGCAGACCCTGAAACAGAAAAGTTACAAAGTGCATCTTTAATGGACTTCAATAAAACTCAAAAATTGTGTCCATGAAAGATTTCTGTTTCACCCTTAACCCCCAAATATTTTGCTTATAAGTCTAGTCACCACTTTCCCAATCTAAATATGTCTTGGCGATGTCACTTTCTTGTTGCTACGTTTAATACATCATACTGTGAAACATTCTGGGCATAGCAATAAGGTTCTCTATGGAGACAAGCAGACTCCCACAGAAAAGCTACACGGTGCATCTTTAAAGGATCAAACTCAAAAATCCATTTGAGATTTCACGTACATCCTTCCCCCCCAACTATTTAGCTTACAGGTTTAGTCACCCCTTGCCCAGTCCATATATGGCTGCTCACAGACATCTCTACCCACTTGTGTTCAGTATTGTCCTTGCTCTTAAGTGCACTGCTTTGATTGTAATGAGATCGGTAACACGTTGAGATGAAAGACGCCGTGTCCTGCTGGCAGTAGTTTAAACCCTGAGCATGGTCTGAAAGGCTCCTATCTCTCACAAAGCCCAATGGGATAGTGCCTTTTGCCTTTTGTGGGGGCATGATTAGGGGTTTGGGGTCTGCTGGTCCTTGTTACACAATAGTGGTCAGATTGGACTCTCTCTCTTTCGCCTCTTTGTCTAAGGCCTAAATAAGAAGCAGGATCAGGTGAAGACAATAACACATAAGCTTTGTAGATCTTCAAAGACGCTCAAGGATGGTTAATGCACTCAACTCGAGATGTAATATAGAGCAAGAGAGGTTTAAAGCGAAGCAATGCTGAAGTTAAGACATTATATACTTCTACATTGGCATCTGCTTCTTTAAAGAGGGGGTATTATGTTATTATGTATTATTTTGAGCTTTCTACCATGTTAAAATGTTCCCTCATCAAAAACAGTGATTTTAGTACACATCCATGCATGTTTGAGTAATTTAGCAATCTCTCCCGTGCTAAATTTAAACCCTCCTTATGGTTAAGTAAGATTCTGTGCAATGCTCAAGTCACCCCATAAATCCAAATACATGATACAAAACTATACACAACAACTTGAAAGCCCTGATGCTTTGTGCAGTACTTTCAATAGTGAAATGTTCACTGACTGTGTTATGACAGCAGGAGGGAGACCCAGTGTCAAAAATAAACATAATATAGCATTTCCAAAACAAAAGGTATCTAAATATCCTATGTGGTAGCAAGTAATTGAATTGGGTCATGCAGTTTTAAGGAGCTATCAGACAAACTGCTAAAATAAATAAGAATTTCTCAGTCCTTTTAATGACGCTATAGGAAATATAGAAAAGGAGGAAATGGAGAGGCTGAGGAAGCTCTTGATTCTACTGTTGCACTGGAGGGTTTAGAGGGCCACTTACAAACCATCCCTTGTGAGGTGACTGGTTGAGAGGCAAAGCAGTGATTTAATATTTGTTAAATGGCATCAAATTAAAACATAAAGGAGAATGGATATTGGACTAATCCTGACAGTGTAAAGCTAGTAAATTCCAGAATAGTCTTTAAAACAGACTGCGTATTGTTGACAAATGTGGCTCTGACATCTTTAGCTGATCGTCAAGTGCTAAAACCCACTAAATCCTTGATAAGACAGGCTTATTGTAAAGTGGCACCATTTCACTTCTTTCTTTCCCTCTTTATTTTTAATCCAGGTTTTGGGCCGCGGTCACTGGCAGATTTGGGATAAAGCTCTATAAGTCGAGGAGAACTTAAGGTCGCAGCCTAAAAAGACAAATTGGATTAAGCCTGTATTGGATTAACGAAGAGACGACAAACAAGAAAAGCTGGCTGTGATCACAGGGTTTAATATATTTTTGTTCCTCCCCCATCTCTCTCTCCCCCTCTCTCTCTCCCTCTTTCCCTCTCTCGCTATCCTCCTTTCAGCTCTCTCTACCCCATCCCGCATCTCTCTCACCCCCTCTCTCCTTGTTTGTCTGATTGCATAGGCTTAAGTGAGACTGACTTATTAAAATCACACTTAATTTGTGATGCTTCTCTCTTGGGATAAGTAATCTAATACAAACAAAGAATTGTACAACAGATGGTCAAATGTGTGTTTTGTGTCAACAAACATTTTAAAATAACATACACAAAAATAACAAACTTGTATAATGACTTATATATTACTGTTTTCTACTACACACCTATATTGAAGGGTACTCCACTATATTGTTTCCATGGAAATAATATTTGACTGGAATATTCCACAATATGGCATTAATCTGTTTTATTTGTCTTGCACTTATTCAGATGTTTTTATTGATAAACATTATTTGCAAAACAAAACATGCGTTCATAGCATGAGCGGGGTCACCAGTTCACAGGTGTAACTTGGCCTGGTGGTGTCCCCTGCTTGTCTCCATGGAGACAGATAAACATAAATCAATATTGTGGAACATTCCAGACAATGCAATAACATTTCCATGAAGATAAGCATGGAGGGCAGAGCCTCCACCAGCATCTTAAAAAAGAAAAACATTAATTTATTTAATATAACATGAATTATTGTCAGACTTAGAACTCCAAATAAAGCAATACAAGTAATTTGAACATATCTATCAACGTCTACTGTTTTTTGTGTATGTTTACTGGAAAAAGCTTAAAAAGTGACAGACTCTACTGGCTGACATTTTGGTTTGTTTTTGTCTGTTTTCTCAACATCACTGTTTACAAATGGCTCTTTGGAGTGTTCTAAAGATGTTGTCATTTACATTTTGATGAAGTTTTCAGACGAGGTTTTGATCTGGTGCCAGGTGACAGCAGAAGTGTCTGGAGAGGGTCTCACTCAGTCATTCAAATGAAAATGGAAGTTGTTGATGCGAGGTACTTGATATTTTCTCACACAGTTGAAGATGAACTTGCACCTGCCCGTAAGCACAAACCTGTGGGGAGATACTGCATAGTTTAACACACTAAAGATAGGACATCACTTTTAGTAATATTTTTCACATTTACATTCACATTAAAGGTGCACTATGTAACTTTTCTGGTGGATGGTCCATCACCAGATGTGTAGAGAGCCAAACCTATTATCAGTAAAATGTATACTTTATTTTTTAAATATTTTTATCTATAACAATGTGTAATTGAATTGAATACATAAAAGATAAGTGTATACGCTTCTGGGCTATTAATTGTGTAATGAGTTTCAGATTTGTTTTCCCCCCTCCCTTTGCTCCCTGCACTAAGTTACTCTACATTTAGTATGCATTTGGATCAATGGACCTATGGCACATCATGTCAGTTTTGTTTTATGGAAAATTGGGGTGATGCATGGATGACATATGATGGTCCTTCCATATATACATATATATTTACAGAGGCCCTCATCCTGGCTGCACAGGAACAGGCCTTGAGCACCCGAGCAATAGAGGCCCAGATCTACCACACCAGACAAGATCCAAGGTGTAGGCTGTGCAAAGAGGCTCCTGAGACAGTCCAGCACATAACTGCAGGGTGTAAGATGCTGGCAGGGAAAGCATACATGGAGCCACACAACCAAGTGGCGGGCATAGTGTACAGAAACATCTGTGCAGAGTACGGGCTGGAGACCCCAAGGTCAAGGTGGGAAACACCCCCGAAGGTTGCAGAGAATGACAAAGCCAAGATCCTGTGGGACTTCCAGAACCAACCAGACATTGTGGTGGTGGATAAGCAACAGAACAAAGCAGGAAAGAGGAAAAAAAGAAAAAAGAACACTAGAAAGTAAAGAAATACCAGGGGCTCAAGAAAGAGCTGGGGAAGGCCTGGAAGGTGAAGGCATCAGCGGTGCTTGTGGTGATCGGAGCACTCAGGGCTGTAACCCCCAAACTGGAGGAGTGGCTACAGCAGATCCCAGGAAAAACATCAGACATCTCAGTCCAGAAAAGCGCAGTACTAGGAACAGCAAAGATACTGTGCAGAACTCTCAAGCTCCCAGGCCTCTGGTAAAGGACCCGAGCTGGATGAGGGTGAGGGAGTCCAACCACCGTGGAAGGTGAGAGAAAGACATAAATTGCAGTCCAAGCAATAACATCTTCATGAACACAAACATGAAGTGGGTCCCTAACCAGAAAAGTTACATAATGCACCTTTAAGTAGACATTAGAGCAGCCAAAATGCATGTATAGCTGCGGTATCCCAGGGTTACATGTTGACACACATCTTAGTTTAAAACTGAGATGGAGGGAATGGAATGAAGATGAGATGTTGTCTTTTATTGTTTAATTAGCCTATTGACAATATATTATAATTTTGCATATACAAAACAACAGTCACGATATTATCTATTTTTCAGTTTATCTCCCACCTCTGCCTTTCACCATATTTGACATTTCATGACATTTTCAGTTGTATTTAACATTGTTCAGTTCTCAAACTAAACAGTAAAACCTGACCCAACCTGTCCTTACACATACAGTTAACTTAATATAGGTGCTGTTTAACTGAAGATTAAAGCTAGTCTGTGGAGCCACTTCTATGGAAATAATGATATAAGGTTCAGCATTTGTGGATTTTTCAAAAATAGTGAATCTTGATGCTTTACAGTGACATCAGCCTGGGGATGTTGTTCTACATGTATCTCTATGATGGGAATGTTCACTGGTAACCATGATGACATAATGTAGGCTACACATTAGCAAACACAGCCCAAAAAGTTTTAAGAAAACTCAAGAAAAAAATACAAAATGGATTTAAACAGCATATTCTCAGCTGCTTATGATCATTAAAAGCGTTCATGGTCCTGTTTAGGAGTTTGATTTTCAACAAAAAGGTGAGAGTGACAAACTGAAAAACTGTTGCCTAATGCTAACTGTAATGTTATTTCAGAGGGACTTAACACAGATAATCTCACCTGTAGTTCCAGCTAAATCAGTTGTTTATGGTCAGATTAAAGCTGCACTGTGTAACTTTTCTGGTGGAGGGTCCGTCAAATGCTTTTCTTCATGGAGATGTTATTGCTTTGTCTTGAATGTTTCACAGTATGGCATTAAACCTTTTTATCTTCATGGAAACCAAACCATGCCAAGTTGCAGGACAGATCTATAGAGGCAACCCTGCTCATCGTCTTCTAGGTTTTTTGAGCTATAAAACCACCTGTAATTGAATAAATATAAGGTAGCTGTTTAATGTCATACTGCGGAACATTGCAAGCAGAGCAATCACATACCCATAAAAAAAACAAAAAACAAAACATAGTGTACCTTTAAAGTCTAACTTGCATAACAGAGCTTCAGACAGAGCAGAACCTACAGTTAGCATCACACAATGTTGATGACATCAGATGCAAAGTATCCGTATAGCCCCCTGCCCTCCACCTTGAATGATGACATTATTAAATTCTGAAACGTGACCGAACCTGCACACAAACCTATATTGAGTTCCTCTTCTTATTTAGCTGGAGCAGTAAAAATACACTGATGTACTGACAGTGAGTTGTGTGTTTGTATGATAAGATTTGGGAGAGGTTTGGATCGATATGTAATCCTGTCCACAGGCTTATCCCAGGACCACTCTGTCTCTCTCTGTGGGCCTCCTGCTTTGTTACTGCACCACATTGATTAGCTCCAGAGTTAAAACCATCAAATACATCAAACGTGCCCCACAAACCTGATTGAGATAAGGCAGAAGCTAATATTTTTATGAACCTGTCTTTTTACACACTATTTTGAAGATTTACTGCAGACTTAAATTACAATTATCAGTAAGAATCAATGGCGATTACTGCAAAAAGAAAATATTGATGGGTTTCAGCTTTCTGTCAGGTGCAATTGTGAGGACTTTTGACCTTTCCGAAGATATAATATTTACTTCTGGACTGTATGGCACCGGTCCTGCATTTTCATCATTCTGTAACCTCTGTTTAAAATGTACATTTGTACCAAATTTTGGTCAGGTAAAAAGTGCACTATGTAACTTTTCTGGTGAAGGGTCTGACACCTGCTTGTCTCCAAGGAGATGTTATTGTTTGGTTTAGATGTTCCATAGTATTTACAGTATTTTTTTAGCCCATAGCCTTCATAATACATGCACTACATGTCTCTACCAGCTACTTCTACTTTCTCCTCCAAAAAGAGCACAACTGCTGAACTGCCAAATGGTCAGAGGGCGAGTGCTTAACCCACTACTCCTTTCTCGCCTCTCTGTTTAATCTCGGATAAGTCCTTAATATGGTACAAGTTCATCGTTTAGTAACTTGTAACTTGTGTCTGAGCCTAAGCTTAAGCCGTGGTTTAGTGTCATAGATTTACATAAAAGCCTGGGACTTGGTCTGGATCAAGTCTGCCTCTGGTTTAGTATAATCCTGGATCACTACCATAATCCTGGGTTAGTTTAGTCTTGACAGCCAAAGCACCTGGGGTTAACTTTTTATGATTTGAGGAGGTTTAGTCCACATTCGTGATTTTATTTCATTGTGTGTGTGTTTTTTTTTTGTTTTGTTTTTTTTTGTCTCAGTACTTTTTAATTAACATTTTCACACACACACACACACACACACACACACACACACACACACACACACACAAAAACAGGTTTTTTCTACTTAACCTTCGTCTTTAAAGTGCACGTGACAGGTCTGAGTATTTTTTTCCACTAAAACATAGTTAACATAAATACATAAAAGGTTTTACAAAAAATATTTCTAGTTTTGTTTTTAAATGTACTTCCTTGTTAGACATGGACAACAGATACGACATACGTAGAGGTAATTCCTGTTCTCTTACACAGCAAACATAATGTCTAAATTACACAATAGTTATGATTAGACAAATAAAAATAGATGACAGCACCTTCATTTTGTTAAGTCAGAGTTTAATCTGTTAGAAAAATGCCTTGTGCGTAAATTGTTCCTTCAATTTTATGTGTTGATAATATAGGTGGGGGATTCGGTTTTAGAATTCACAGCTACTTACTGTTTTTGGTGACTTTTCTTCTCTTTTTTTCCAAACACTGACAGTTAACGCATGTAAAACTATGATGAATATTTACTACATATTTAAACCTGTATAAACTTTACAGGTGCACGGTAACTTTTCTGGTGAAGAGACCTCTATTGTCTCTGTGGCAGACAAACAGCATCTCTATGGAGTCTGTGTAAATGTTATTGCCTTGACTGGAATATTCCACAGTATGCCTTTAAAGTGATCTATTTAGCGTTACATTATCAGTGTTTCATTGGTCAAAAACTTAGAAATGATTAAAAATAAAACAGTAAATATAGTTATTTCAAGGCAACACAAGCACTAACAGTTTATGTTTTATAAAAATATAATGTAACCTGTGGTATAATTTTGCCTTATAACCTTATATTATTCTCGAACACCTTTACAGCTCTTTATATGTTGTAAAAAACTTTTTTTTATGTAGTTTTATGTAGTTTTTAGTATGTATTTATGTAGGAGCTTTCCTGTAACTTCCTTTTTTCCCCTATATAACCTGTTTGCTTACTTTATTACTTACATACTTCATTACTTACAAAGGAAAGGCTTGTATTTGTTTTCCGTGATCCCTGTATTCCCTGTAGAGCTACTGAAATTCTAGACAAAGCTGCTGCACACATCTAAGGACTTTATTAAAGCTCATATGTCCGGTCATAAAATATATAGTCTAAACTACAAAAAATCCCAATTACTACTTTGAATGGCATGAATTCAGTATATTAATCTGGTTTTTACTAAACTTATTTAATTTCAGTTGTTTTCTGTATGGTCAGCAAAATACAAAAACAAATCAAATTGAAATGTACAAATTAAAAGTCCTATTTTACACAAAATGGATTCTCGTGAACTTTAAGCCATGTTGCCGCCTCAAAAACATACCCACAGTTGTGTTTTGTTTCATTCACACATATTTGTGTAACCCTTTATTATTAGTCTGTCTACATCAACAAATCTCAAAATGTTCTGTTCCACCTTGTGATGTCGTGAAGTGGTACATTTTACCTTTTGTTCGGTAGACAGTTAATTCCAGGGCAGAAAGAATCCAAATGATTCTAGTGAAGGTGTATGGAGTTTGAAAACACAGTGGAGCACTTCCTGTATTACCGTATGACATCACAAGGTAGAACAGAGTTGTTGTTGTTTTTTTGTTTGAAAGAAAACTCAAAATAAATATCCAGGGTGTGTGTTTTGTATTCTTTTGTGAAGGGTACACCACAATAAAACTAAAATAAATGTTATTGCTTTGCCTGGAATGTTCGCCAATATGGCATTAAACTGATTAATCTCCATGGGAATAATAAAGTGACGTCACAAGACCAAGTTTCATGTCAGATCTGTGGAGTGGTGACCCCATTTTGGTAAGAATGCAGTTTTTTCGAGATATTTTTGAGCTTTAAAAACACTTGTATTTGAATAAATGCAAACTTGGTACAGCACTATCTCCAAACCCTCCACCAGAAAAGTTACATAGTGCACCTTTAAACATGTGTGAACGAAACAAAACACAACTTCGAGTATGTTTTTGATGAGGAAACAACATTATAACGTATACAGAAAAAAGCATAATACGGGCCCTTTAAAGCTTTATTTTCACTTTGTCCCCTTTAATTGTTGTCAAAGTCCTTTTGCCTCTAGCGTATTTTTCATTTCTTGGGCGCGTTTTGGTGCATTCCTGCCCCTCTGCCAGAGCTCTCATGGCGACGGTTCGATTCTTTGTTCCCGACGTGAATGAGTTTTAACGCCGTGGCCCAGAGGCACGACGGCAGACACACACAGTCTATAATCCTAAAGGGATTAAGGAGCACCCCCACCCAACTCCTTCTGCTCTTGCAAATCTGGTGGGGGCACATTTTAGCGAGAGGCTTTCAGGCCTAAAAGATGTAGTTGTGAGAATTTTATAAGACCAAAGCCAAGGCGGAAGTTACTACATTTTTTTAGAATGAAAGTAAATTGTACTATACACTCCAAAACCTGTTAAGATGTAGTTTTAATTTCGTCTATACACTGCAAAGTTGTAATATAGCTATCTAAATTTTGTATTCGCTGTGAGAATTTTATAAGACCAAAGCCGAGACGGAAGAGATTATTTGGAATTTTTTAGAGTGAAAGTAAATTGTACTATACACTGTAAAAATAGTTAAGAAGTTATTTTGTCTTGGAGTTTATTAGAGCGACAGTATATCCTTTTGTAATATATTAAAGGTGACATAATCTGTAAAATCTGTTGCAGAGCTAAAATATATTGCTATGGTTAGAAGAATTTTTTATTTTTTTGGTGAAAGTAAATTGTACTGTACACTATAAAAAACAATATGACAATAATAGCTTTCTACATTACATAATAAATTTGTAATATGCCAAAAATTACAATTCATGTACTTTTCATTTAAAGTACTGTTTATTTTGAGCTGGTCCTCTTTTTACTTTTCTGAAAACATCTTAAAGCAACACAGCGTAACTTTCTGAAAGTGGCACGTTATCTGCATGACTCCATGGAAACAGAAAGTTAAAATCACACTTTGGAACAATTTGCATGGAGATATAGATAGGTTTTATGACTAATACTGTGAATTAAAAGTAAAATATTGAATTAAATCTGAACATAAATCAGAGTTGACAAAACTTTATATGGAACCAGGTTAAATTTTGTGTTGTTTATTTTGCTCTGGCTCTGAATAAGGCTTATTTATGCATGTTCTTTTTCACTTGAGTGTGTAAACTGCCCACCAATTCTCTGGGATCACTACAATTATAAGTCTTGTAATAGTAATAGCAACACAATAAGAGAAGATCTATTAGAAAAACAAATAAAAGAGCTCATATATTATTTTTAAATTACTTGTGACCGCGCTATAAATTTGTCTCTGTATCAAGTAGCACCCCTGCCCCCTAAAGTTTTGTATCATGGGAGTTATGTTTTGTTTTATAGACCAAGCCTTCACGTGCATTTCAACGTGGAGCCTGGCAGCTATTGCTTTTAGCTTTATTTAAATTGCTTCCGGCAGAAAAATCAGGATTGAAACATTTTTGCCCCTTTCCTGATCATGCGCACTATTTCAAGATGAAAGCATGTGATTTATTGATATACATTTGATGAAACTTTCAGTACATTTTCTTCACAAACTTGCATTAGCTGTGGGGTGCTGTTATCTGAATTGTCTCTCCTCCCTCTCATCTTCACTGTTTGTGTTCCTAATGAGGGGGGCGGGACTCCAGGCTTTTGATTGACAGCTACGTGCCACCAGCCCTCCGCCGCCGCACTCTCCATGACAAGCAGCGCAAACTCTGGCCTTGTAAACAGATCAACAAAACAAAAAAGGCAATAACATTTTCATTATATGTCCTTTTTATTTTTAGCTAAACTCCAATTTTTGTTGGAGGATCTGAAACATTTTATATCTCTTTTTTTTTTTGGTAGAAACTTTGTCAGAAAAGCATCAGACTTATTTATTTCCATGGTGACAAGCACGACTCCAACAAACCATGTGTTTTTGGCAGTAAAATCGCCTGCAATAGAATAAATGAAAGATATAGCTATACCATACTGTGAAACATTTGAGGCAAGCAAGTGACAGACCCCCCACTAGAAAAGTTACATAGTGCAGCTTTAACAGGAAGATTTACATACTTCATTGGTGCATTATGTGGCTTACAAAATTATTACTGTAAAAACGTAAATTGAACATTCTTTGTTTTTAATGTTGTTCTGTATTAATCCAGATTTAGCCTCGGTTTAGAAACAATTATAGATCCAATTTTAGGTTTTAATTCTATTGTAGTCCTGACTTAATCGCTTAGTCCTGCATTAGATATAAGATCCAGATGAATTATTACTTTATATGCTAATTTAAAGGGCCCATATTACACTATTTTTTGATCTGTGTTATAATGTTGTTTCCCCGTGACAAACAAACCTGGAGTTGTGTTTTGTTTCATTCACACATATTTAACACACAAATCTTATATATTTAGGCTGGGATCTTTTCTCAAACAGAAAACACTTCCACCTTGTGATGTCATGTGGTAATACAGGAAGTGCTCCACTGTGTTTTTAAACTCCACACACCTTCACTAGAATCATTTGGATCATTTCCAACCTTGAATTGCCAGTCTCTACTGAACTAAAGGTAAAAGTAGCTTGACAACTACCACTTCATGACATCACAAGTTGGAACAGAGCATTTTGATCTTATACTAATAATGCAGGTTACTCAGACATGTGTGAATGAAACAAAAAGGCTAAAAACATGGCTAAAAATCAATTTTGCGTAATGTAGGACCTTTTAAGATTAGTAATTTAATCCTGGTTTACATTTAATTCTCATCGCTTTGGTCTTGTATTCCTAAACTTTTGATTACATCTTCATAGTCTTCACATTTAAAACACTTCTTGCATTAGTATCAGTTCAAATCAGGCAAATATTATTTTACTGTTTAATCAATAAGATACATCTCTAAATTGAAAATAACTTAAATGAACCTGTTGTGTATCACTGCTGTTAACAAAATGAGCGGTTTAATCATCTGTGGTGTTACATAACTCCTCTCCCCTCTCTCTTCTTTTTCCCAGGCTCCTCTGTCAGAGCTGATCCCAGGATTAGGCTCTTACTTTGGGCTTAGTTTGAGTGAAACGCCGGGCCAGTTTGGATTACCAGGACGACTGCAGCACCATTTACATTTTAGCTTTTTGTACACGTAAATGCTCCCCAGAGTGAAGAGATTTGAGTTAGGAAAGTTGTAGCCAAGTTTAAAAATAATTTGTTGCTATACAAGACATACAAGGATGTTTTAATGGCTGTTTGGTAAATGTTTTTGTTGGGTGTTTAATCTTATTCTAAACCACCACCAGAAAACACACTGAAATCACTTAACCTGCTATTTATTTCATCCATATTGTATTGTACATAAACACAGTTATAGCCACTTACATATACTATACATATAGGCATAATAGTTTGGTAGCTGTATACTTATATAGTGTTGTATTTTCTTTACACCTTTCACACCTTTTTTGTATCTTAACTATTCAAAGTATTTCTAATTTTCCAGTTAGATTTAAGTCTGTTTTAACAGTTATTTATCTTGATTTTGATTCTATATTTTTACTCTCTGGCGCTCTTGAACTGTGCGTTGAGGCACACGTATTGTGGGACATATAAAGATTCTCTTATTTTCCTTCTTTCTCCCTTAAAGATGTATGCATTTTTGTAACAGCTATTTTTAATTGAACATATAATTTTAAGAAGTTTAAGCTGTGTCACTGAGGTCAGTTTATTTAGTTTATTTATATTTTACAGATTTTTAAGTATTTTTGTCTTTATATTAACGACCAATGCAAAACGTATGTAACAATGCTTATTTTACTTTATAATATGTCAACCAAAATACAGTAAATGTAAATGAAAAAACACGAGAAGCTCATTTACATTGCAAATAGACCACCGCACGCGGAACAAAAATCTAACTAACAAACTTTTACTAGCTGTAAACTCACGTAAAAAGTGAATAGAGGAAAGAAAATGCTTATGCAAATGAAACCACTTTGTTCCACTGATTCCTAACATCTGAATTATTTAATATTTAGAGAGTTTTAGGAAAATCAATTGCGTATTTTAACGTATAAGCGAAATGTTGATTTTGTTGATTGACACAAACTTCTCGATCCAAACTTTACCTTGAGCCGAGGCACGTTCCAAGAGGAGGCGGGGTTAGAGCCTGAACTCCTGCTGATTGGTTACTCTTAGAAATAGAGCAATGTGATTGGCTCTTGCTCGAAGAAGCCCTGCGCTCTCCACTTGGCCTCTTTAGACACAGAGGACAAGAATCAATTCCTTCATCTTTCTGCCGCGAAAGTCACGTTTTTCTGGCGCTGCGCAAAAGTGAACTGCGTCACTTCTGGACGGGACCGTGCGTAAAGTTAATCCATGTGGATTTTTCTCAATTTGGGACAATTGAAACAGGATTTAAAGGACTCGTCACAGGTAAGAAATGCATCCAACTTTTTTTTTAGACAAACTTTTCAAATAAAACGGGTAATCTTTTTTCAACAAAATAAGTAGACTATACAATAAAATTATACATATTACGAATAGGCTACTATAACTTCGGCCTAGAGATACTTAGTATACTTAGTGTTGTGAGATTATAATATTTTGTTTCCATGGCTCTTATTTTGTGTTCATTCCCCGAAAAGCGTTTATGGAATGCAAAAAAGGCAGACAGTTAAAATATAATTTTCTGACTTTTTAAAATATTATTTTTATCTATGTATTTATTTATTTATTTTTTATATATTTTAGTTCTGTAGAGTCGTAGCTGAATTTTCGTGCCAGTTTGACCTCTATACGGCTCGGGCATTGAAATTACGCACGAGATTATTTTTGCTTGTAAAGTATCAATAAATTATTATTCATGAAATATAAATAAGTTAATTACTTGAGGCATGTTGTATGTCATTTTGAGTGTAATGCCAAACAATGCCATGCATCAAACGTGTAATACAAAGCAATGGAGAAAATGCGCACACCTTAACTGCGGGGTAAGGGTAACTTTTCGTCGCTGAAAAATCATCTAGAATGAACACACATTTGAGACAACATACGCGCCTTTTCAACTCGATGTCTCAATTAGCCTACATTATTGGTCAAATGCAAAAACACAGTTTATACGTTAATATCTTGCGTATAAATGTGGCACAATGAAGGCCAATGCAACTGCAAGAAAGGACACGTTTTCTTATACTAAAACATGTCATACCACGCGAAATAATGGAGACATGTAGACCTATATTTGACTGTTTTTGCGCAATTATCTCGACTATTAACCCAAACAAGCCAAACTCGCGGTGGCGGTTTCACTATCCGAGTTTTACAAATTAGTGAATTAAGTTCATGAATAGTTTGTTGATATTACGCATTCTTCTACTCTTGTATCCGTCTGAATCTAAACTAATACTTGTAATTGTCCTACTCACTTTGCATAATGCTAACAGATAACCAGTCTATTGTCATGGGAAGCGCTGATAAGGCCGGCTCCGCTAATTGTCTGAATGCGCATGGTAATGGGGATGATTTGTGCGCAGTTTGTGGCGCATTTCCTTTTCAACAAACTCACATTAAGACCAAATTACAGCATTCGGTTTTGACTGCAAAGACAATGGAAGTCTATGGGAGCCCTATCTAAATACATTGTCCCCGTCCTAACGCATTAACAGCGGGGAGTTGTTGGACTAACGCAGCCTGACCACGTTAAGTTTTGGTTTACATTGTCACAGTTAGCGGCAGTTGGGATGCGCGAAACAGACAATAGCTAATTCTCCTGCAAAGTTAATTACATTTCAACTGTAGGTCGCCAGTAAATAGGCCTATACAACAATAATGTAATTAAGAAAGTTTTATCATGTTTTGAGTAAATTTCACTTGACAAGGAAAACGATCTACCACTGGAAGAAGACTTTTTGTACTTCAAATACATCTTTCTACACTTAAGATAAGAAAAACAACAACTCTTTGCACTTAAAATAAGAAACAAAATCTAATGTTGCTTGAATTAAGAAAAACACTTATTTCATTGGCTTGTCAAGTTGAATCTACTCAAATAAAGTAAAAAAGTTCTTAACTGAAGTCATTTTAACTTACCTATATTGCTTTTTGCAATGTGCTGTGTCTAATAACTCACCTTTTAACTGCTTTTGAATCTATTTTACTGCCGAAAACATTGCAGGCAAATTTTTTCTTTTTACAAATAGAATCAACCATACATTTATTAAAACAAAACGTAAAAAAATATTCTTAAGGTATTTTTTTTCATGGACATTATTTAAGCTATATTGCGTAGCGTATGGAGTAAATATACAGTTATTACAAAAGTGCAGAGACAGTGTTTTGTGTTTGAATGAGGACACATAAAGATTCAGTTTCGACTCTGGGGGAGCTAAAGTAGGACGTCCCAGATGAACAGGTCTGACGTGTGTTTGGCTCTCACTGTATAAATACCAAATGTACATGCCTTTTCTAATTCTACTTTTTGTTCTCTATATAACCAGATAGTTGGCTGTTATTTACTGTGCAAGTTACAATAATTCTGTCATCACAGCTTTTAAGCACTCTCACAAGATTGTCACAGAATTTCTATTCAGTCTTCAGTTTTCCCTACCTCTCATTATTATTCACAGTTGCACAAGCTGTCAGTTATCGGGGCCGGTGCCATATGTTAATTGTGGCTTGTACATTCAAAGTGTATTGCTCATTTCCACTTTCATTTTTAATCCAAGCCAGTAGCGCTTTTTTGTTTGAAGTTTATGCACAGTCAGACTTTTAGATAGGATTTGAATGAAACAAACAGTGATGGGAAGAATACTTTGAAAATGTATTTAGTTACAGAATACCGAATACCTGCATTAAAATGTATTTTGTAATGTGTTCCGATACATGGTCCAGTCAGGGTACTGTGTTCTGAATACTTAGAATACTTTTACACTGAGTTGGCTTTAAATTATTATTGCACTATTTTTAAAGCATTTCCTGTCACTAATTGGAGATGGAAAAATCACATATGCACTTATCACAAGAGTTGTCTATTTGCAGTTTAAATTACATGATCAAATACTGTAATGTATTCTTTGATTTTAGAAAAGTAATTGTATTCTAAATACCACCAAATGAAAAAGTAACTGTACCAGAATATAGTTAATCAAAATTAGCATTCATAATATGTATTCTCAGTACACGTATTTAGTGACTTCCCAACGCTGGTAACAAATTATACCATATAACAGTAAAGGCTAAAGTAAGGCTCATATTCTATAATCTTCTTTTTTTTTTTTTTAGCTCACCATAATAAGATATTTTGTTAATTACTGAATATTGTGCAAAAGAAGAAAAAGATCCGCACTGCCGTTCTTTGAAGCTCCCAAACAGCATGTCTGAAGAAGGGCTTGACCCGAAACGTCACATTGTGGTGTCAATAAAATAAATTTTAGAGCTTCAAAGAACTGTAGTGCGGGTCTCTTTCTTCTTTTGCACAATTTTTGATGTTGGACCCAGCACGCAGTCACAACTTTTATTGGATGTGCATGTCTCTGTCTACCACAATTACTGAATATTAACACAATAATAGTTGACTGAATGATGTCTCTTGTCTGAAGGTTCCAGGTAAAGATACTTGGAAAAAGGTGTGATCCTTCTGGCTTTGATCCATTCATTCTGTCATGATTAATTAAACTGAGTTGCTGCTATTAAACCTGCAATAGGCATCATAAGATTGCCTTATGGTATGCCCTAAATAACATTACCTATTGACGTCAAAGACTATTAAATGATGCATGCATTTTATATCCTCATTGAGGCCAATACACGTGACACAAAATATTCTAGACGGTAAGTTGATACTCATAACTAGATTCAAAGGTTGATTTAGTTTTCACATTTACATTTTATTGTTATAAGGTTTTTGGTTTCAATATATTAGTGGTTAAGCTTTTGCCCAAGAACTAGAGGCCAACCAGTTTGATTCCACTCGGTTATTCTAGGCCTAATTGACAGATCAGCATGTCAAATTGTGTGGTCTAATCATTTTGGCCTAGTAAAATGCAAGGTAGATAAGAGTTATATTAAGTTTGTCGATGTATTTTTTGCAGTATATTTAACCAGGTGTCACTTCTTGTTTGAACAGGAGTCTCTCAGGCCCTCTCCTGTCTCTCCTCCTCGGCAGCTGTCCTTCTTGCACCATGATGTCCTATCTGAAGCAGAACCCCTATGGGATGGCTGGGCTGGGCCTGGGCAGCGCTGTGGACCTGCTGCACCCCACTGTGGGATATCCAAGTAAGTAGACAAAACATACAAAACATACTGACCAATAGAAGTCAAAAGCAGGTGCACTGGACTGGGGGGGCAGTGCAAGGAGGAGCCCCTCACAAAGTCTGTAATGGGCATTTTTCATTGGGGCCCACCAAGATGATTTGTACCCAGGGCCCAGAATTTGGTGCTATAGCATTGGTTAAAAGGGGGGTACTTCTAGTACTGGAAATGAGATTCTCATACATTTCCCCATTATGAAATATACACACAATATTGACATATATGTTGGATGGAGAATCATACCGTGAAGATTTAATTTTAATTTAATTAATTTGTAAAAAGTTTGTAATCACAATTAAAAAAATGTAATATAGAATTTGAATATAATCACTCAATGGTCACACAGCCTATCTGATAGCTCATTAGCTTGGCTCTGTGGAGATTTTATTGCTTTGCCCAGAGTGTCAATTTTTGTTTTTTGCGTTGCAAAAATTACATAGAAAATCATGCATTTGTACGTTGAGCAGGGTTGGCTCTCCACAGATTTGATATCGTGCACTTTTAAGTACATGGGAAAAAGGAATGGCATTTTTACTTCTGGAACTAGACGTCACTGCCTGTTATTGAGCTCCATAATTGGTGCTGTTTTCTGCACTAATGATGGATATTCAGCTAATGTACTCTACCCAGACAATAAAGTATTGTGTATATTTACACTATATATAAAAGCTTTTTTCTCTTCCAACAATGGACCCAGTTGTTTATAGTGCTTCATAACCTTGTTCACAGCGAATCCTCGTAAGCAGCGGCGTGAGCGGACCACCTTCACGCGCACTCAGCTGGACATCCTGGAGTCTCTGTTCGCTAAAACCAGATACCCTGACATCTTCATGAGAGAAGAGGTGGCTCTGAAGATCAACCTGCCCGAGTCCAGAGTCCAGGTAACACTAGCACTGTGTAATTGTGTATACAGATCTATCTATGGACTGAATGTGTGATTTGTGTGTCTTATTGTTATGTTCTTGTTATGTTCTTGTTTGTAACAACACAAACGATCTGAGCTCTTTTTTTCAATGCTGTACCGGAAGCAAATTCCACCAACTTGTTGTGTGGCCATTAATAAAGATTCTGATCTGATTCTGATCATCTCTCCACTATCCAGACCTAACCTTCAGCAGCAACATGAATTCTCATGATATTTGTTAGTTCACTAGACTCCATCTGACACGATTGCCTTGTTAAGCAGTGGTTCAGTCACAGAGCAGCATTGTCGCTGGGTTGGAAGACATGGTTCCAATCCAGTGTGTTACATTAGAGTCTATTTTTAAGTCTATTTTTAAATTATTTTTAAGCCATTATCTATTATCTTGTTTTATTGCATGTTACCATTTTCCTGCTGTTCTTGAACTGTGCGTTGCAACACTGGAATTTCCCCACTGTGGGACTAATAAAGGCATATCTTATCTTATCTTCACTTTCTTTATTTCATTTAATAATCATCTGGAGTTTTGGCTTTCCCCCTTTTCAGAGCGAGTCATTCCATATTGATAAATGTGATGAACTCAATTCAGAGAGCTACACATCTCCATCTGTCATTTCCCCTCTGCGCAACTCAGAACACTGAGACTGAATCCAGTGTCTTTGCATAGAATTGTAAAGAACACTTTTTATACCAGATGCCCTACTTGGGTAACACGAGAATACATTAATTTCTTATTTTTATCCCTTGTTTTTCTTCAGGTTTGGTTCAAAAACAGACGAGCAAAATGTCGCCAGCAGCAACAAAGCAACAACACAAATACCAACAACACGACTACTACTAACAATACCAGCACCTCCAAAGTGAAGCCTCTGAAAAAGAAACCATCTCCAATTCGTGAGAGCAGTGGATCTGAGAGCGGCGGACATTTTACCCCGCCCTCCACCAACTCTTCTTCCACCCCTCCCTTGCCCTCCTCCATTGCTTCTTCTATGTCCTCCAGCGTGTGCCCACCTGGTTTGATGAACGCCTCTACCTCTGTCACAGCTCCAGTGTCTTCCATTTGGAGTCCCGCACCCATCTCGCCAGCGCTAGCCCCAGTTAGCATGCCCGATCCGGTTGCTAATGGTAGCGCGTCTTGCATGCAGCGTTCAGCCGCAAGCGTTGGATCCACTACTGCAACATCCTATCCAGTTTCTTACAGTCAAACGGTAGCAGCTTATAGCCATCACCAGGGGTATCCCACGGCAACCTCAGGATCCTATTTTGGAGACTGTGGATCGTACCTACCCATGCATTCACAACACCACATGGCTAACTCGGCTATGTCCGGTCATCATCATATTGGACATACTGGGCACCACCATTCGCACCATCACCCTCATGCACCCTCCCACCACCAGGCGTACTACAGTTCCACAGACTGTTTGGACTACAAAGACCAAGCATGGAAACTCAACTTCAATGCATCAGAGTGTTTGGACTACAAAGACCAGGCGGCATGGCGCTTTCAAGTGCTGTGACCACTTCCTGTTAGTACAAACTGCATTCAAAGTAAAGATACCGGCTTGAGTACTGTGAAGACTTGGGGCAAAGAGGCGGCTTACACGACTATGGAATTCAAAGGTGGACAATTGATACTTTGCAGAGACGTTACGCTGGGGGTGTCCTTCATGAACCTCTAAAGGTGGAATGATAGGAGTTACCATGGTGACACAGTGCAAACATTAGCAAACACTGTCAAAAAAGTTTTAAGATCTTAAAAAAGTCTGAAAACTAAACACATTTTTAGAAGCCTGTGATCAATACGAGCGTTCATGGTCCTGTTTAGGTGTTCATTTTCAACAAAAAGAGAGACCTGTTTAAGCGCACAAATCATCTCACCATGTTCCAAACAAGTCAGATCTTTCTGGTCAGATTGTGTTCAAATAAACCTCAGAATAAAGTCTAACTGGGGTAACAGAGTTTCTAACAGAGTAGTGCTTTCAGTTAGCTTCACATCCCCAGAGAATGTTGATGACATCAGCTGCAAAGTATCAATAATATAATGTAAGGATTAAAATTGGATCTTACATACATTGTTGTTTGTCTCCCAGGCAAGTACGTGTAATCCCATAATATATGAAGCTCAGATGCACATTTGAAACAGGTATTTTGTAGTTCTGGGGTAATTTGCTAATCTGCTAAACCATGCATTCTTTTGACCAACTTGCTAATTCACCAAGCAATGCGAGCAAAACATAACATAACTCGGTTCATTGCTTAACTGATAAAAATAATAGCATAAATTAGCAAAATTTATGCAACTTTTAGCATGCAGCCAACATCTGCTAATAAAAGTTAGCATGATGTTCTCTACCCATGGCACTGACAGTACACACATCTATTGATTGTCTTTGATTTTGTTCTGTTTTCATTATATAAGTGATTTCTCAAATGGAGATTGAGAGATTGAACTAATATTAAAGACATTTTAAAATATATACTGAGGCACAAAAAGGATATTTTTCTACTTTTACAATAGTTATTTCGTACAACTTTTTGGACATGCATCTTCGGAGTTTGAATGGACAATTACTCCTTGAACAAACAAGCAATGGACTTTTCCCTCAATATTTCCTATTAAAGCTATTGAGATTTTCAAGATGCTGCTATATGAATATCAGGTTGTGACTTTTTGGAAACTGGGTGTTGTATTTTGGAGATAAAATGGCAGCACTTGTTTTTAAGGTGAAATATTTTAGTTTTTTGTTCTTTGCAGAGAAGAGAAAATAAATAAAAATGTGATTAAGACGCACAATGTAAGTATTTCATGGACTGATGTACATTTGTGTCTTTATAATAATAAAGTTTCTTTAATGAATAATACCCTTTTCTTTTGCTTGTTTACAAAATAACACATTTTGGATTTTGGGATGCACATAGGTTGAGGGATTTTCTGTGCTTAAGAGAGATGGTCATTTAGACAAACACAATATCAGCAAACAAATTGTATTTCCCATATTGTGCACTATATAACATTTCTGAAGAGAGAGATGCCCCTCATTTGTGTCCTGCAGCATCACAGCAGCATCCAGTGGGAGCCAGATGAACACGCGTTTCGGTTGGTGATGAAATGGTTCAGTCCCTCAAAGTATTTCCTCTGGAAGGTCTTCTGTCACATTTGGTGACACAGTAAATGGTGTAAAAAGCCTGTAGCATCTCAAATGTCCATAGCTAGGTCCTTAGCTAGCCTCTTGCACACTCTCCATGGATATGGGAAAAACAAATAGTTTATTTCACACAATCCAGCAGTCCCTTGTGTGGTGTTTTTTTTTTTTTTTTTTTTGGTCTGGAATGTTCCACAGTATGACTTTAAACTTATCTTCCAAATAAATAAATAAATAAATAAATAAATAAACATGCATTCTTACTGTCACCTATCCATAGATCTGATCTGTAAGATGGCCTGTGACCACGGACATATACGTTTAATGCCATACTGTCTCCACTGTGACGAGCAGATGGCGGACCCTTCAACAGAAAAATCACATAGTGCTTGTTAATATAAAATAGCAGACCTTTGTCCTTTTGCAAGACACTTGATCCACCTCGTTTAAACATACAGTATATCTAATGTAATGAGAGTTATCCGTATTAAATATATATTTATTTGATATTCTAATTCTCCATATTGTCCACATGGTTAAAGCTGAACAAGCTCAGTACTGTGTGTTGAGATGTTTACTGCTGTTTACTGCGACATCCATATTGACAAACATATTTCAAGCAAATGTAAAATAACCATAAGAGACCAAAATATGTGTAGGAAATACAACGTTTATTTGTAGACCTCCATTTGTACATTGTAATTCAAAGTGCCATATAGAATAAGAAAAAAGCAGTAAAACCAAATAAGACAATATATAAATAAATAATCATTATAAAATAACTTTCAGTCATCTGTGCAGCTGAACAGAACAGCTTTGAGGCTGGATTTGAACAGTGCCCAGGTTTACTCATTGGCTCTCTCTAATTAAGACTATTTGTGGTTCTGCACTTGTATCTGTGAAGGCCACTGTGCTCTGTGCTCACGTGATATTTACTTTGTCTCTGTCCCTCGAGACACTAACTAGGGAGAGTGAGCGTTCAGCTTGGAAAACCTTTCAATCCGAACTGAAGCTTTGTGAGCTCATTTTCACTCTATAAAAGTCCAACAAGATTGTATAGAATTAATAATTATAATAATGCAATAGTCTTATATAGCACTCAGAGTAGTTTGACAGTGTTGTACAATATACATTCACTCCACACTCTGGTGGTGACTGAATCACAGCTGCCCTGGGACAAACTGAAGAAAGTAGCTGGTATTCACAGCAGTCTCCCATCTAAGTACTGACCATACCCAGCCCTGCTCTTCTGAGATCAGATGAAATCAGGCACTCTCAGGTGATATGGCACCAACATGTCAGAGATGTACTTTGGTGCCAGGCCATGGAGAAACCCGCACACAAGCAGAGCTGCTTTAAAGTCTCCTCTCTTATCCACAGGAAGCTAGTGGATGGAAGATAACAATATTACCCACCAACAACAAGTCCCCCTGTCTCTGTGACATCCCACTGCTGGGAAGAGCTCTACACAAACTCTTTTCAACTATTTAAGGAATTTACATAAAATCCTACATAATAAACCTTGCTTCTCAGGGGACAAACATTTCAGTTGTTTGTTTGCAGATACAACACATGGTTTGATCCGAGCAGAGGAAGCCCCACTCACGATTTTCATTAAGACTCTACGGGCAGCTGGTCTAACAGTAATCATAGTGACAGTGGACTGGGCCATTTAAGATAATCCTCCATCGTGTTCAACATTTACTCTTCACACAATCAGCTGTCTACCCAAGCTGCACACATATATTTATCACAGATACTTTATAATGTAAGGGTTCTACAATGTTAAATAAATGAGGGGGATGTCATCTGATTTTGGGGCATTTGAGGAGGACTAAACCAGGACCAAACCAGGACTAGTATCTTATTGAATGCTCCTCTCCCTCCTTTCGCGTTGGCTGTTGTGGACAAACAGTGTCTTGAGGGCCAGTGCTCGACTTCAAACAGACTCTGAGGGATTAACACGCAGTGAAAGGCAGAGAGGCAATCCCCATTAAGTCCAGTCCTGTGAATGAGGCAGGAATGTGCGGCCTTCAGGGAGGATGGGAAAACTCAGCTTCAGACCAAACAGCCAAGATTCTCAACAAACAAAGGCAACTGTTGGGCTAAAATAGATGATTATTCTTATGGATTTTGAGTCGTTAGTGTATGTGTATAGTTTTGTCTGCAGCATTTTAGAATAAATGCATTGTTTTGGCTAGTTCAGTGTAATTGCAGAAATATGACAGATTTTGCCAGTAATTCGTTTTTTTTGTTTTTTGTTTTTTTTTTAAACATCTGATCCCGAGCTCTGCACAAACGGATCCATGAAATTACTTTCCATTTGACACTGGTTGAACAAAGTTTGCATTTTCTTTTTCCCCCCGAAATATACACTATCAGTCAAAAGTTTGGAATTGTTTTTCATTTTTGTTCTCTCTTTATTTTCATTACTATTAACATAGATTCTCACTGAAAGCCCCAAAACTACGAATGAACACACAACGAATGTAATACAAAAATTTAAAGATTTATCTTGATTTTACATTTTTAATAGCCACCCTTTGCTTTTATCATCGCTTTGTACTGCATTTCTTGACCCTGATAGGCACAACTGTCAAGTGAAAACCATTTCAGGAGACTTGATCATGAAGCTCATTGAGAGAAGGCCAAGGGTTTGCAGAGCTGTCGACAAAGCAAAGGGTGGCCACTGTGAGGAATTTGAATATAAAATATAAAAGAATATTTGGTCGAGTTATTTAACTTTTGTTTTCTTTGCTACATAATAATTATTTAATATATTTTGTATAAATCTTGTTTCATACTTTTGAGAACTTTTGACTGGTAGCGTACTTACAGATTAATATACCTATATAATATTAGTCTAATTCCTGTCCACTCTTTTTTTCAGAGTTGTAGCAGTGACAGGTTGGGGCGCGCTCCCTCGGAGCAGGCTCTTTCTGATTGACAACTTGATGTAACTTTAGAAACTTGGGATTAAGTCTGTCATCACATAAGCACACAGACACACGCACATATGTTGGGTTTCCATGCTTCTTTGGGACATTACATTGACTTATGGGAGGCAGGTCCTTTTGATGTGAGAATGAGTACAGATTTTTGTCTCCACAATGTGATAAATATCAGTCCACACTTAGGCACAAAGAAGGAGCAAAAGAGAAAATCCCGAGGTCATTGACGTGAACGCAGCAAATAGACACGGGGCAGTGATTTCAGGAGGTACAAAGTTCGTCAGAGCCTGCATTATAGTGGTACTTTTTAACCAATATTATAATATGTAGGCTATATTTTGAACAATCAGAATGTATTTTAATAACAAAATTATTTCAGTTAGGTCAACATTAATTGTTTCATTCTTAAAAGTGCACTGCGTAACATTTCTATTGGAGGGCCTGCCATGTGCTTATCTCCATGGTGATATTACTGTTTTAGGACAATGGAGACAAGTTAATGGTCAGATCTGTGGAGAAGCAACTCTGCGCATGGTAAGAATTCATGTTTTTTTAAGGTATTTTTCAGCTATAAAACTCCTGTAAGCACTAATGCCCTACTGTGGAACATTTCAGGCAGAGAAATAACATCTCCATGGAGACAGCTGCATTTGAAAAAGAGGTTGTTGATCTCTAAGACTTTTAATCTGTTTAAATAAAGGTCAAATGCATAACTGCTGGATTGCTAGTTTTTTATTCATATGTATTATCTTTTTTAAGCTTTTATTCCTGTCTAATATTGTTTTCTCGTCAAAATATACTTAGACATTGGCTCTTCCAACCAACGCCAATCACCAATCACTGCTCTACTCACTCATCACATTCAAACACCGGCAAGGTGAGTGAAGAGTCTTGCCCAAGGACAACATGTTGAAATGCTGTCAACCTTGAGGACAAGATTGTTTTGGTTGTCATGGCATTTCAGAAATCAGGGTTGCATTATTACTTATATTACTTTTCCCCCAAGCATGAGCAATACTCTGATTGTAAAAAGCAAAATGTATAGTTCTACATTTTATTGGATTTTAGAATGGACACAACAGCTGTCCACAACAGCTGTCTAAATTGCCATTATACGCATCTCGTGTGTGTGCGTGGACTCCTCCTCAGACCTTGAGGCCTGTATTGATTGGGTTTAAGTAAGATCAGTAAATAGCTGTTTTCCTTTTATAATTTGCCTTGTATCTCCTCTTCTCTGAGCTAACACTGCTGCTTAAGCTAATGCCCTCATTTTGGGGACTTAAAGCTCTTGAATAAATACGATTAGTGCGGCGGATCTCCTCTTTGATTACTGCAATCAGATCAGAGATGGTAATATCATCAGATAAACACGTCCATCACCTAAACACATCACCAGCTGAATGTAAATTACCTCACTCAAATTACGTTGTCAGTTAAACGTGCTGTACCTGATTTTTACTGTCTTAAAAACATCAACAAAAAAACCCCAAACAAAACAAAAACAGATGATTTTAAAGCAGTCCTATTATGCAAAATCAACTTTTCAGAGCTTTTAACCTGATATAGTTGTTTCACTTTCTCATTTACCCTCTCAAACTTGTATTTGGACTGATTCATGCATGTTTGAGCAATTACTTATTTGCACGATGCCATTTTGCTGTTAAACTCCCATTTTCACCACCACGGGCACACGGCATTGCTTCCTACTTTGTTTAATTGTTGATACGCATGGGATTTCCGTACAAATAGGGGAAAAAATCTGCTACTTGCTAGAATACTGCGATTTAAAATGTCCAGATTATAACATAATGATTCACGGGTGTAGTAGATTATAACTATAGCAGGCTCAAGTACAATATTTGTTCTTTACACTTCTTTGCGCACTTTAACCCTTGTATTTCCTATATAACACAGTTACACGCGAACCATCAACATTTTGATTAAACTGAACTAGACTACGACCAAAGCAGGACTAACAGGACCAAATCAAACCAGGACTAACCCTCATTTAGAAAACTTTGCGTGCATGTACGAACCAAACTGAAAACTTTAACCAACTTTCTCAAACTTGATGTCTGGGTGGAGACAGGGGGTAGGTGAGCACTCAAGCCTCAATGCAAGTCAGTCATTCATGAATCAAAATACAACTCTGAGTAGGCTCATGACGAGAGAGCACAATTATAAGGTTACAAGATCATAAAAGTTGATTTACGTAATATGTCCCATGACCCCTTTAAATATTTATCCAACTTTATTTAATCTTGTATTTGATCCTTTTCCATGTCTTTGCCCAGTACAGATATATTGTATAAGCAGCTGTTGAGGTCAAAATAAGACTTCAAATTGTTTTTTTAGCTGTATCTTGACTGCAAAATAATAATAAGGATGTTCAGAAAGTGAGCTGCAACCCGTTTTAAAATGCCTTTCAAGAAATCTATTCATTCAGTTAGTTTGTTAATAAAAGGATTGATAAAATGGAATTGTATTTGTCTTTCTTGTTATTGAATTACAATGGAAAGTAGTATGAAGTAATCCCAGTCCATTGGCTCACAAGAACAAGGTAAGTCAGGTTACATCTCCCACAATGCATTGCTGCCTCTCATGCTGTTAGTCTTTATGAGAGAATTAGTGGAACACATCCTTTAACGCCACACACGTAACCCTGGTCTCATATCAAATGTCCAGTCAACAGCGCCCCCTAGCAAAATTTTAGTCCTATATTATGTAAAATCGGTTCTTGAGAATTTTAAGCCATGTTATAAAGTTGTTACCTGATCAAAAACAGACCTGGAGTTGTGTTTTGTTTCATTCACACATGTCTGAGTGATCCTTTATTAGTCTGTTTACATCTGCAAAGCTCAAAACGCTCTGTTCCACCTTGTGATGTCATGTAGTGGTAGTTTTCAAATTAGCATGTACTTTTTGTCTTTGTTTAGTAGAGATTGTAGAGACAATTCTAGGACATCACCAAATGCTTCTAGTAAAGTTGGATGGAGTTTAAAAACACAGTGGAGCACTTCCTGTATTACCAAATGATTTAAACAATAAGCCTGTTTAAAACATTCAATTTTTACTCATCAGATTAAAACAATTGTCTGCAAATTTGAAAATGAAATAAATACATAAATATTCTAAATAATAATAAAGACAAGTAAAAATTGAATTATTATGATTAATTATTATTATAAAATTATGTATAGATTTTTTTTTGTATGGGATTAGCAGTAATCTCCATAAAGGTTTGTTAATGTAAAGATCCCTAGCCCGCTGTCTCATATACAATACGTTTTCTCTGTAGCTCTTTATAATGTGTTCATACCTCAATAAAGTATGGACAAAAACTTTAGTTCATTGAAATCAAATCGTTTATTACAACTGATTCAGGTTTCGTAACTATTTATTTTGTTTGTTCACATTCAAAAGACAACACAATTACAACTGTTGTTTATAATTTTTTTGTTCCTGCTTTATTAAGGTAACTATCATAAATGTTTTTTTTACTATTTTAAAATCCTACACCTTTCAATTTGTAGTGTGTTCCCCTCTTATTGTCCCTGTGCGTGTATGTCCATGTAACTCTCTATATCCAAAGAGAGGCCTGTCCCCGGCGGCCATGTTGTCTTTGCCATCTCACCCCAATTTGCGTCAGGCTAATTCTAGGTTTCAGGTTTCGTTGGCCGTCTTTGTGCAGCGGGGCTCCTCCTCCCTGCGGGCTGTGTACCTGTGTACCTGTGCATTTGTGTGAGTTTAACTGTAATAAAAGTGTCTTTGGTTGAGCGGGACAGTGCGGCGCCTCATGGTCATGTGACACCCTGTCAGTGTCAGGTGACCTCTGTATGACCTTGAGTTAAAGGAATATTTTTAGTCAAGTCAATGGTTTAAGGTGCAACTTTTCTAGTAGAGCGTCCACCACTCCACGGAGATGTTAGTATTTATGTTCCACTGGATGACATCTCGAGACAAGCAGAAGACGTACCCTTCACCAGAACAGTCAAAAGTGGATTTTGCATAATAGGTCTTCTTTAAGATATTCAATTTTTAAAACTCTTTTTCTTATATTTTATTTTGTACAACAATTGAAAGAAGTTCGCCTTTCCTCATTCGTTGATGCACCTGACACATCCTGCTGGGGCAAACGGTCAGGAGCAGGGTGATCACAGAGCAGGTTGAGCCTTATGCATGTTTTTGGTTTGAAGGGGAACTGTAGTGCTCAAAGGAAACCCTCCCAAACTAAATCCATCATTTGTCCCCCTAGAGCTAGGGCTCATGGTAAGGCTGTGGGCACCACCTTTGAGAACCACACACTTAATATAATATAATAGAGAACTTGTGTGAATGGGCTCTATTACTTAGCAATGAAAAAAGCTTGGCCCAAGGTCAAAACGGTGAAGAATTCTTGCCCCAAACAGTTCATTCTGATAGAGAGGACACAGACGATGACAAAGATCAGTTATTTTCATTTATGGCTTTGGACAACACTTTATGTAACTCAGTGAAAGGTGTGACCTGGAGTGTTTTGATGGCGTCTGCTTGTCTGCGTTTGTTTTGTCTGATGGGAGGACGATGTGGGGATTAGTGAATATTTCCAACCACAAACTGGACCGGCCCAGGTGCATCATGGGACCTTGATTTGACTGAAGATGAACCCAGCGGGTGTGATCTGAGCCAAGATGGCGCCACATGGACAGATTTCAGAACCGACACAGGGGAACTAAACCGTACAATCACCATTGTTCAATCAAACGCCATGCATGGTAACTTACATTTAAATTACAATTAGATTAGATTCAGATTAGATTTATAGAAGATGACCTTGGCAGGGTTGTGAATTCGGAATTGCGCCAATCACAACATCAACAAGATAACATGCCCACTAAAGTTAGTACTATAAATATACTAAATCCAACAATACACCAGCAGGTTCAGAAGTGTTGATGGTAATGGGTTATCTAAAGATGCTTCTTAAATCTTCCCTGTTTTGGGAGGTTATTCAAAATTTTCCACAGGATTTCAGTCAGAAGGTTTATGTTCAGTGTAAGGGTCAAAAGTGCATCTCAAAAATAAAATTTTATTTATTTATTTATTTATTTTTGTTATTCTGAGCAGTTAGGTAAAGAGTAGCCAAAAAATACTTGATGTGGATGTGCTTTTATTTTGGTGAATAAAAGTGTCCATTAAGTCTTGTTGATCCTCCTTGTTTAAGATAAATACGTGAAATATTCCACAGAATTACATTAAATTTAACAATCTCCACGGAGACTTTGTAGTAATAAAAATGCCTGTAATAAAATTCACAGACAGGCGAGGAAACAGTGCACCTTTAAAGTGCAAGACAGGTTAGATTACTTATTTCACTACAGTTAACATCATTATATTTAATATTTTACTAAAATCTTTTTTTTTTCTTCCAGTTTTTAAAATTTTGGCGAAGTTTGCTGGTTAGAGCTGGAAAACAGATATGTAGGTAATTCCATGACTGTTCCCAAGCAGCCATATTGTTAAAAAGGGCCAAAACATGTCTAAATTACACAATAGTGTTGATATGTAGCTGTCATCCATTTTAGAACTCACAACATTTTTTTGTATTTTTGTACTTTTCTTCTCAACTTTTCTTTACCCACAAATTGCCACTGAAATGATGTAAAACTATGAAAACTGCTATCCACTAAACCAAGTAACAATAACAAAAACATGAAAACTGTCACGTGGACGTTCGGTATGCCTGGAGACCCCGTTAATGCGCAGTTATCTTTAGTGTGAAGTGTTTTTGGAGGATTCAGACCATTGACATAAGTGTTTGGATAAAGGTGAGACGGGGGCTATAGGGTCAGGGGAGGGTGCACTCACAGTTTTCGGGTTAAACTTGTCATCGTGAACATGGAGCAGGCTGAGACATGTCCTCTGTCCATTCAGCTGTTCAGGTGCAGTGGTGAAAGAAGTATTCAATTTTGTTACTTAAGTAAAAGTACAGATGCTGGAGCAAAAATATACTCAAGTTTAAGTATCACATGAAAAAATCTACTTAAGTAAAAGTACCCGTTAAAGAGTTAAAAGTAAAAATATTTTGCTCAGACTTTGAGATCTAACAAAGCTTCAAATGTAGATTTATGCTGAATTTTGTTCAACAGAAACAATATGTATGAATAATATACAGTATATAAACAATAATATTCATATGAAATATTTGAATATTTTTTTCTAGCTGTTTTTATTTGTATTTTTTATTTTGCTCAAACTATGACCCCTCAGAATTTTCAGTAGGTATCATATTAGCAGGTCCCATACAATAATAAAAATACTTTTGCTGTTCAAAAACAGTAGTAGTAGTGGAGTAGAATGTACATATACCTGCTCTCAAATGTAGTTAAGTAAAAGTAAAAACGATCCAATTTAAAATGTACATAAGCGAAGTATTTTTTTTTTTTTAACTTAAGTACAGTATTTTGCTACTTTTACTTTATGTTCCACCACTGGTCAGGTGTCAACAAATATGACCCTTTTTCCAATGTTTAGATTTATACTAATAACTAATTAATAATATAATAATAAACTAATTAAAGGTGCTTGTCTCCATGGAGATGTTGATGAGTTGCTTAAAATCATGGAGACAAGATTTATTTATTTATTTATTTATTTATTTATTTATTTATTTATTTATTTTGAGCAATAAAAGCCCAGTAATGACTTAAACACCAAACACAAATTGTGGAAGTAAAGCACTACAACATCCCCATAGAGACAAACATGTAGCGTCCTCCACCAGAAAAAAAGTTTCATGGTGTGTCTTTAATAAAAGTTCTGGACTGTACCAGTTCTCTGTCGATTATCAACTTGGGATTTGAAAGTGAACCATTCCATGTGCACACAGCGCCCTCTGCTGGTGAAATACACAGGTCACTGTAAGACACAGAGGCAGAAGTGACTGTTGGTGCCTCTTATAATAATAGTCTAACATATATTGTATCTTCACCTGTTTTGAATGGTGAAAATACAAATGCCTTTATTGGGTTTCATCTTCCTGTTATATTATGGTGTCAGTTTGGGTACAGCTGACCATAAAAGATATGATATTTTGTTTGAAATGTTAATAATTGCTATGGCAACAGTGCTAACTTTTCATCATTCTAAAACCCATGCGAGAAAAACACACACACACACACACACACACACACACACACACACACACACACACACACACACACACACACACACACACACACACGCAAAAAAACCTATATATACAAAGTTTGAAGACACTTTTTCATTTATTTTTCTTCTTTATTTCCATGATTATTTGCATTGTAGATTTTAACTGAAGGCAGCCAAAACTCAAAATAACTAGATAAAAAATAGCCACCCTTTGCTTTGAACGCTTTGCACTTTTGGCATTTCTTGATCCTACCAAGACACAAATTAAGTGAAAACCATTTCAGGAGATTCATCCAGAAACTCACTGTTAACAAAGCAAATGTTAGGGATGCAGCACTCTTGAAATTGCAAAGATATTGGGATGTGAGCACAGAACCATCAAATGTTTTGTTGCAAATAGTCAACAGTGTCGCAAAAAACGTGCTGAGAAAAAAGATGCAAATTAACTCCAAGAGATTTGAGAAGAATCAAACATGAAGCTACCAGGGACTCATTATCCTCCAGCTCTGTCATATTCCAGAACTGAAACCTACGTGGAGAGCCCAGAAGTACAAGGTGTTCAGTGCTCAGAGACATGGCCAAGGTAAGGAAGTGACTCTTGATGGACCAGATGGATGGATCCGTGGCTGAATCAGTAATGGGCACAGAGCTCCACTTCAACTCAGAAGTCAGCGAGGTGGAGGTGGGGTACTGGTATGGGCTGGTATTATTAAAGATGAGCTTTTTGGACCTTTTCGGGTTGAAGATGGACTCAAAATGAACTCCAAAACCATTAAAGTACTCCACTGCATGGCTAGCCAGCCTTAAAGATGAAAAAAAGTAATGACATGGTCCCTTCCTCCTGACCTAAACCCTATTGAGAAATAATGGAAAATGTTCATTTTTCATTTAGTTGTGTAATAATTCCGCACATTAATAATTGCCCAATAATTGTGCACACATGGATTTTCTCCAAATCTTCACTTTTATTTTCTTAAATATTCAGGTTTGAGGTTTATTAACGTTTTGGATTGACCGAGAGCACTGTAGCTGTTATGTATTTATGTAATAATTATGCACACAGTCTATTTTCATACATCTTCTGTATGTAGAGCAAACACATACGGAAGACAAATTATGGCAACATGCAAATTATTGCACTGATGCAATGATTTGTATTTGCATCAATGTTTATTAAACTTTAAACATAAAAACAGAGGCTTGCACTAAAAAGCGCCAGTAATGAATGTATTACGTCAGCTGTATTACACAGACTACAGTTTATCCAAGTTTCAATCACCGCAGGAAAGAATTATGAGTTCAGCCACGCGCCGTTTCTGTCCGCGCAGTCTCACTGGAGACCGGACTGCAGAGCGCGCCCCCGTGTGTCTCTGTATGCGCGTGCTCGTACAGGACCGGGGTGGACGTGTGGACCGGGAGTGAAGCAGCATCACCGGGGGAACGGAGCAGTGGCAGGCGGGACAGTCGCAGTGCAGTGCCGCAGAGTTCTCCATGAAACTCCGGTGTCCCGTTTGAGTCGCGTGCCTCTTTCCTCGTGCCTTTCCGCTGGTTTACGTCAGAGACTTACCAAGATAAACGTGAGGGACGCACTGAGGAGGCTCCATGTTGACGCTGCTGACGTCTGTGTACCTGGTGGTGCGCGCGGTGGCCGCGGAGGTGAGTTCAGAGCTGCACCATCAGATTCGAGTTAGTCGTAGCTTATGTAAGTCCTCTTCACTTTCTACAGTACAGAAATATTTACTTTTAACTTAATAAATACTCTACTCCTAGTTCAAAAAGATAATGACCTTGTCCTAACAGATTATTTTTAAACAAACAATTAATAACATTATCACATTTTGAAGCCAGTTGGAAAAGAGTTAGTATATGCATTTTTTCATGATGACAGATGTTGGGAATTTGACAATTAACCTGCCAAAAAATTGACAGACTTAAGTGGTGTTGGGAAGAATACCCAAATTAAGATGTATTTTGTAAGTATTCTGTTACATGGTGTACTGTATTTTGAATACTTGGAGTACTTTTACATGGAGATGCATTATATTATAGTGTAAAAAAACAAACAGTTATACGTGCATGCACTGCAAGAGCTGTGTTTTCTATTTTTTCTCACCAGTACTGTGCAGTTTAAAGCCAAAATAACATGATGAAGTACCGTCATATATTCCTTTTACTTTACAAAAGTAATTTTAATTCAGAATACCACCAAATGAAAGAGTATCTGTACTGGATTACTCAAAATTAGTATTCAGAATACTTTTTTTGGTAAATGTATTCAGTTTAAAATACATTTAAAATAAAATGTATTATTTCCAACACTGGAATTAGATCACAATCTCAATTTTAAAGGGACACCATGTAGGCTTTTCTAGTCTTTTTTTTTTTATCATGTTTTCCTCCATTGCCAGGAATGTTTTAGAAAAATTGTATAAAATCTGCACAGAGACAGGCGACTCCACCAAAAACAACCTATTGCCATCCATTCTCACAGGAAGTGCTTAGTTTTGATTGGAACACAGGCTGCCGAATCCACTTGAGTTGCAGTTTATTTCCATTTTGTATAGGTATTAGTTTTATGTTTTCCAGTGTCATGTGATGTTAAACTTGAGATGGGCAGCAGCTCACATCATTAATTCAGTGAGAGTCTTGTCCACGTGCCAGCTCCAGTCAAGACTCAGTCAAGTAGCAACAAGTAAACAATAACATCACATCTGCCTTAAACAAACAATAGCCCTGTGATCAAGGTGCAGTGGTCAGTCATTTGTATTTGCATCATACTACTAGACTGCAGGTTGAAGATTACACTTGGATCAGTACAGGCTTGGTACAAACCATATCTTAAAATAATCACCCAGATTCCATTTGCAGGTTTCAGTTTGTGTCCTCCCTGTTTTTTGACTTTTTGACCACTCCTAAATGCCACCGTGTGTTCCTTTTTACCTGAACCTCAAAGTAAAATTTCCCAGAGGAGACACTTTGTTTTCCTAAAACTGCATGAAGATCTTTGAATCTCTGTAGGTTTTTAGGGACTTCCTTCTTCTCATTTCCCTCATAAACCTGCTTGAGATCCTCAGACAGGACCAGCCATGGATTTGCAGTCTCTGGGTCTAGGGTCACGTCCACTGCCCACTTCTTAAGCTCTGCCTGAGCCTGTTTCTTCATCTCTTGTGTGAGTGTGAAGTGGAGCTTCATGGCCCTGTGCACTGTGCTCCCAAAACCGGGCTCCTGGAGGCAGGTCTGGCTGGTTGAGGGGCTGGGAGGAGGGTGAGATGGTCTTTGGTTTGTTGGAGCGTCTCCACCTCTGTGCTCCTCCACTGCAGCTTCTTAAGCTCCTGCTGCAGTTGTGTGGTCAGGTCTTGTACCTGTGTGTGAGTGCTCCTCTGCTCCTCCTGCTGCTGCTCTGTGAGTCTCCTCACACTGTTCTCCACACAGTCCATCAGAGCACTGTGCAGAAGCTGGGCGTGCTCACTCTCCTTGAAGACACACCTGTCATTCTGCTGCAACCACATATGCACCTCCTGGATCGTCTCCTGCCTCTCCTCCATCAGGTCCTTGGTTTCAGCCTGTGTGCTCTGCAGCGCCCCCTGCTGCGGCTCATACTCCTCTCTCAGGGCCACCACCTAGTGGGTCTTGTGCTCCAGCACAGCGCAGAGCAGACATATGCATTCCTAGTCCCTCCTACAGAAGAGCTCCAGAGCCCTGTGGTGAGTGGGACACAGCCTGTGGTCCAGCCGGCCCTCGGGCTCCGTGAGTGGGTGTGAGCTGAGCCGGGGCAGGCCTGGTGGGGCAGGAGGTGGCTCTGGCAGAAGGACAGCAGACAGACCAGACAGGACCTGAGGGCCTTCTGTTTGGCCTCAGGGCACGTGTCACAGGTGACGTCTCCTGCTGTAGCCACTGTGTCTGAGCTCACAGCGCCCTCCTCAGGCCTTTTCTTGAACTGTCCCACCAGCTCCAAGGCCAAAGTGTCGACCTGCAGCAAAGGCTGAGAGCTGAACTCCTGTTTAGAACAGGGGACAGAGGCAGGGCACCCCCTGCTGCCTGTGAGTAGAGATGCATTCCTCACAGAAATGATGTCCACACGGCGTGGACACTGGCTCTGTGAAGACCTCCAGACAGATGGAGCAGAGCAGCTACTCCTCAGTCAACAACGCAGCCACCATCTCTGTAAGGAAAAAGAAGGGAGAGTTTATTTATCCAGAATGTAACATTATAGACAATAGAGATTGGCAGTTGGGAAAACGTGTATTATTATAAAGGTGTAGTGGGTGGGTCTAAGGGGTGGGGGGTATACCACCTACTTGTTTCCATACCTGTTCCACAGTCTGGTATTAAACTTGCATTCAATGAAGCAGCAAGCAAAGATAAGCAGGTGACAGGCACTCCACCAGAAGAAAGTCACCTCAAAATGTAAATGATATCCAAAATGGTCAACTTCCTGTACATGGGTTTAGGACGGTAACATAATATGTTATATATTTTTGCATATCCTCACACGTTCTATTTTTTGTCCTGAGTTTCAGATTTTTAGTCCCTCACCAGAATGATGTCCTTTAACACAAAAAAGAAGCCAAATACATGTGGTGGAGGAAGTTAGTACTTAGGCTACCACACACGAGATATGTTTCACCCTGTCCTGGTACAATTCGGCTGTTTAAGAGATGTGTTCCTGACAATTTCATCCCGGAACATGGAACTCTGGTTATGTTTCCTGAATCACGGACTCTGCAGCTGGATTGGCTACTTTCATCCTTTTAAAGTATAATCACCATGCGCGTTTTGATCTCTTTTCCATGTTTTAAAGAACTTTGTGATTCTGAATGAATACTGGCTCTTTTGGAATGTGTAGTCTCACCGATGACCACTAGACGTCATCAAAGACAACACTTTTTTCATAAACCCATCCCTGTTTGGCACATAGGGGGCGTTGCCAGAGCAGAGAACAGTGCATTGTGGGAGATTGAGTCTATTGGCACCTGACTTTGACGTAAAGCGAAAACAAAAGACTACATTTCCCAGAGATGGGTGCGTGTGTCGATCCGGCGCCTGACTGGAGCGCTTGGTACGGCACAAGGGTAGTGCAGAGGTGACCCTGCCTTCCCGTCTTGTCCACTCCGAGATCAGGCTGCACACCACTCGTCCTCACCTCACCGCACTGCAATGGTAAGAAGACGATGCACTAGTGTCCTGTTGCATATCCAAAATATAATTTAAACTCTTTCCTAAACAAGATGAAGTATCCCTAGCGGTTTCCTTCTGCGTCATTGCGTGATATTGCCAAAACAAGACTGGGCTTGAGTTGAAAGTGCAATACAGTTATGATGTACTTGCTTCATCTTTCTATTTGATTTTAGAGATAGACGTGCTGTTTTGGCACTACTTAAAATATATTGTTCCTGTGCGCACCGTTGGGGATGCTAGAAACTACAATGGCGACTTTACGCATTGCATTTTGATGGTATTTATCAATGTAGTAATCGTTTCTTTTGACTCCATCTTAACGGGGATGGCGTGGCACTTGAGTCATCATCCAGTGTTTCATTTGATAACCAATCAGAGCAGCCGTTTCAAAATATTCAATGGATTAACCGCATCCGCGTTACTGAATCTCAACACAATGAACACTGCGCATTCAGTTATGGCGTAAATTTGGGGGTGCGATGGCGCAGGATATTGTCGTCTCGTGATGCAGAAATACTCCCTCGTGCATGTGACCATATAAAGTTACATTTGATATTTGAAAATTGTCAATGTAGCCAAATTACAAATGTCTTTTATTGTAGTTTTTATGGATGTACCCTGCAAACTCTGCTTTTCACATCCTATTTTACTTTGGCTTTGAAATGCTGTGATTAATTTCAAGTCCTCAAGTTTGTTCGATTTCTCCAGTTGTAGTTGTGATTTAGACTAGTTTAACATGGGCCTACAATGTCAACCTTTTGAATATTTCATAGGAATATAGCAATTTATAATAGTATACAGTGGTTCCAACCCCCATGTTAGAGAAAGACCCATTCCCATCTGCAAACTGAAAATAACTTTTACCCTAACCTTACATAGTAACCTTAAATAGTCCTTGAACATGACATAAATGACAAAAAATATATCTAATGTTTTACTAATCATACTCAAACTGCTTACTCTGTTAACTTTGAGTCTTGGTGCATACTGTGTCTTGCTAATAATCAGTATTTTTAAACCTCTTTGGCCTTAAAACATGAGAAATGGGCATCACACATTGTAAATTAAACCAGCCATGTTGTATTTGTTCTGCCCTCTCCCCAACCTTCACTCCCACAAGGTCACTCTATAGTATTGTAATGTTTATTTGAACTGCAATAGACTCAGGTCTTGCTTTTATGCGAAATTTGAGAATTGGTTTTAAGTAGATACAATTGGATGTTATTGTAAAGTAATTTTAAGAACAAATTGAATAAAAATATTCTTTTACATATATTCAAGTTCTAATACAAGCAAAGGCATCCAGGATGAAATTATTTTAATACCATTACAAAAACCTTTGATGTTAGTAGTGGAAGTTCATGAAATAGGATTCCAATATTGTCATTTGTCATTATTGGTCATCTTACCTTTAAGACTTAGACAAACTCAGTTTCCCTTGTGGATCAGTAATTTGGACACATTAGCTCACACATCACAATATATTATAATAACAAAGAGCAAAAACATAAGCTACTGTGACCTGCTGTCACTCTCTCAGGCGCTCAGGTCAGAAAATGGAGAACTATCAATAAGAATTATCAATAAAGTAAAATAATATACAAGTATTGTAGTGCTTATAGTGTGTCCATAGACGTATTATTAATGCAGTACTGATCAAACTGGTTACCTGATGACGCCCTAGTGCATGTTTGTACCCGCTTCTGCCAGTATTTTTCATGTTTTGCTTTGTGTTGTAGGCTGAACCCATCCGTGTCGTGGTTACCGGCGCCGCTGGTCAAATCGCCTACTCCCTCCTCTACAGCATCGCCAAAGGAGATGTGTTCGGAGCGGACCAGGTAAGACGCCAATAACTATACATGTAAACAAAAATCTTGATTGCATTGATATGGTCCTTTTCAAAATGAGTCTGTGTCAAGGCTTTAATGGGTTACAGTTTTCTACGCTGTTATAGCGTTATTCCCTCATCTAAGTGTTTTTGTCATCCATCCAAACTAAGTAAACATTTTAATACATCACTTTCAGCAAATATATCATTTTCAATACAATAAAGGGTAACTTGACATTCTAAATGTATGTATGTAATCTCTTTAAAGATGTTTTTTGTGAGGAAATCATAAAATGGCTAATTATGTCCATTCAAATTCCATTCTTGATTCGATTGTGAGCTTCCCAATATTGGAAATAAATCTTATTGCAATTTTTAGCACTTAAGACTGAAATTAAAACAACTAAATTAACAAGAACACAACCTCTACAAACTTCTGAAATCTTCTGTTATAATTGCATATCCAATTGGATATCTTATTGCCATTAATTGTATAGCCCTAACTTCCACATTTCAATGAAAGTACAGCTGGACCCCAAATTACATAACATCAGCTGAGCCTCTTCACTGCAAAGGATGCTGGGCAATTCTACTAGTGTTACATAATGGGATCATGCATGTTGTATGTAGAGAGATCTGGTTCACTGTTGGAAAGCCCATGTTTCAGTACTGTGGTTTATAATGACATTTTCACTGCTGCCCTGTATGGTGGTGGTGTGACCTATGTTTGTCATAATACATAAGGACAGTGTAACAGTGCACCTATGTCACTGGATATAACCAGAGTCCAATGCATTCAGTCAGTTATAAATAAAACATTGGCAACATAGCTTCCATTGTACAAATGTATTGAACCTAATGGATGTACAGTAGGATATATTGCAGAACATCGTAGACTAAACTACAGCTAGAACAAGAATTTTCAGTGAAATAACCAGATATTTAGTTTGTATTCTATTATCTAACTAATTGCAGCTTTTCTAATATGATAATTGTGCCAACTCAAATTCCTGTTTTGATTAAATTGCAATTAATTGTGCAGCCCTAATTTTGCTCTCCACACATTCACAAGTGGATGGTGAAGGAGGTCTTTGATGGCCTTGGGCTCTAAACCGGTCTGGGCTCCTTGTCTGGTTTTTGGGCTTTGCTTCTTGGACTCTGGTTAACCGTTTCCTCAGTTGTCCCAGGGTTAAATAGATATGTGCATGCTCTACATAACTGGTGCATTCTTGGTCTCGGTTAATCAGACGAGAGCTGCCAGTGACACATGGCTGTAGTGTTAAATGTCAAAGGTTGTGAAAATCCACCATCACATATGTCTGCAGTCTGCTCTTGTTCATAAATTATCAGCTATTACTGGCTCACGAGGTCCAGATGCTCAGAGTATCATTTTTTTGGTCTAGCCTGACTAAATTGATAAATATTGCAAGTAATCAACAAAACTGTACAAGGCTGTAACATTGTATTAACTGTTACGCATAATGAGACGAATCTCTGGTCGACAGTTAATAAATGAATACAAAACCAATACATATCACATTATTTTATATACTATACAATATATTATAAATTTTAGCTATTTTTTTCATCAATAACAGATGTGGGGTTGTGTTTTATTTCATTTATTCAAGATGGGTCTTTTTTATACTATATATTTTTTAAAAACTGGTGTATTTACAAAACCAGTATGGGCCTGTTCTGTATTTAATTAACATTTAACATTCCTACTTTAGTAACTCAGTATTGTTGTTTTGCTTCTGTAGCCCATTGTTCTGATCCTCCTGGACATCCCGCCCATGCTGCCAGTGCTGGACGGTGTGGTGATGGAGCTGCAGGACTGTGCTCTGCCTCTGCTCAGGGGTGAGGACTTGCATTTAATTCAAAGCAACAACACTTCTTATTTGGTTTATTTTGTTTTGTGCGTGTCTTTAGATTTCACAATTTCCTACTATAAAACAAACTGCTGCTGGCATTTAAGGATGGGTCAAATGCAGAGTAATGCCTCCCTATGGGCACAATAAAGCGTACCTTAACCCTAAACCTCCAGCTTTGCGTACTAGATCAGTAGTTCCCAAACCTTTACACAAAGTATCACCTCGTAAAAATATTTGACTTTCAGAGTATCTAAACCAGATGCAGAACTGAACCAGGGTTAAAACAGGATAAAACAAATATTTTCAATGGATTCTCATTATATTTCAAAGACAGAAGTTTTTCACTTGTAATGAAAATGTAAGTCCCTTTGTATAGATTTTTTTTTTGTTTTTGTTTTTCAAATCTAAACTTGAGGCCAAGCCAAACAAAATTGGGCTACATATGGACCTGAATTTTTAGTGATGGGGTTGTGCGTTTTGACAGTACAGAAGTCATTGTTTGTACTTTTTTAGCCACTGTAATTTCAATTCTGGGCCAAATAATCGTGATTATGTTTTGTCATCATCAAGATTCCCTTTGATACATGCTGTTACAAGTAACTATTTTACAAATGCAAGTGACTAAATCTTTGTTGCCGGGCAGATGTTTAACCCCCATGTGTTTTTTATGCATGTACTAAAGGAGGAGGGAGGTGTGTGGAGTACAAGCTCTGTGATTGGTGGATTATTCAGGCCAAGAGGCAGCCAATCACAGCAGTGGTGGGACAACAATGAGAAGAACAGACTAAAGTTCAGTCAGATAGGAGGATGAGGCAAAGGCATCTTATCGACGAATGAGTTCAGGAGTTTGAGTGTTATCTGAAAGGGTTAAAATGCGTGACGTAAATAAACTGTCAATAATTGGTAGAAGGATGAAAGAACAGGCTTAAACGTAATATATTACTACAACATGCATGTATATGTAGTGTTATGACTAAACCTGACAGAGGCTCCAAGATTAATCACAGCTAATCGAAGTAATCATATTTCATGTACTCTCTGTTCCAAATTTGAAATACTTGTGATTTTATATTCAGGTATTATAGCAGGTAAATGTCCCACTCTCCAAGTTCAGATTGTTGTGTCTTTTGGCAAGACACTCCACCTGCCTTACTTGGCGTATATGAATTTTTGTGTGATCAATGGTGTTTAGAGAATGAAAGCCTTGGCTCTGTTAGTTTGCCTCATGGCAGCTGTGGCTACAATGATGGTTAACTTTTTGATGATAAAGCACAGAAATGACTCAGAAAGGCTAAGAAATATTATTATAAAAGTAATCGCATTTTTCCAAATGCAATTACTTTTGTAAATTAAACACAAAAAGTGTAACTACAATTATTTTGAAAAGGCTTGAGTAAAGCTGAAGCATAATTTATTCAAACTGTTTTGTGTCAGGAAACCTTAAACTTTAGTAGATGTTTCACTCTTCCTAAATGTTTTCCCTTGTCTCCCTGCACAGAGGTGATCCCCACAGACAAAGTGGAGGTGGGCTTCAAAGACATCGATGCAGCCATCTTGGTAGGGTCCATGCCCAGGAAGGAGGGCATGGAGAGGAAGGACCTGCTCAAGGCCAATGTCGCCATCTTTAAGACCCAGGGAGCTGCTCTGGACAAGTACGCCAAGAAGACCGTCAAGGTATGCTCCAGTTATTACTGCTCAAAACTTTTTTAATCACTTCAAAAATTTTGTGAACATACTATGGCTTCATCTACAGTTATTTTAGTAGTTAAATAAGCTGCGATTCATTTTTTTCTTCATTAGCCAATTTGTCAAACTTGCGCTTGTCTTTTATGCACTGAGACTTTTTAAATACATTATCAACCAAATATTGGCTTTAGGCTATAGGCTTCTGAATAGACAATATAATAATAATATTTTATTGTTAAAAACCTGAAATTTGTATTTAATAATGCCACTGTCTTTGTTATAGAGCCTGTATTGTCCACATAATGATTATGATTATTGAAATGCCACTATTATACTACTACTGATGATAAGCTGATTAATCATTGCCCTAGAACATACATAGACATTACACAAAACGCACAATACAAAAGGACGACAGGAACTACCAAATGACAAAAAGGGATGCAAAGAAAATTGATAAAATGAAAATGATTCGGCTAAATGGGTCATATTGATCAGTTTTGTAGTGAAACAAATGTACATTAATATCAGACATCAGATACAGTGGGATAAGTAAAATAATCACAGAAATTGGTAAGTAAGAGTGAGTACGCCTTAGTGATTCAAATTTCAGCACGATCGGACTAAGCATGTGCTTGTAATTTTTTTTAACATACTTTTTTTGGGTAATCTTTGCTCCCCTGCTGGCCAAGACTGAAAAATTCCCCATGTCCGTAATATATAGTCTATAGAATTTAATTCCCAAATTTGGTACAAATCCGATAATGTTGACGTTTCATGTTTATGCTAGGGGGCGCTATAGTGTACATTTTTCATATGCTTTATAGCATATTGTATTCAGGCCAAGATCATGCATTAGTGATTCAAATTTCAGCAGCATCAGACTAAGCATGTGCGAATGGGACCAAATCTTGAAAATTATCCAAAAAATTGAAATTTGCATCTTTGCCGCACGTAAACCATGATGGTTATCAAAATAAATTGGCTAACTTTTGATGCCCCACTTCTCTAAATGATGTACGGCGGCTTTCAGCCCTGTCAGTGAAGCACCTTCAGGGGAGTGTTGATTGGTCATTTAGAAAATTTCAATCCAAGATGGCCACGTTTTGGCATGGGCATGGCCATAATATTTTTTGTTTGCCTTCACATGATGAACGTGTGTACCAAATTTCGTGGCTCTACGACAAAGTTGACATCGGGATGTCTCCCAAAGGTGCAATCTATTTTGAATTTTCCAGGTGGCACAATCTTGCCAATTTTTTTTTTTTTTTTATGCTCATGCATACAACCTATATATTATCTCATTTTTCGACACTTCTGAATTTTGGGCAAAATTGGTGAGTTCATGAAAATGTTCAGGGAGTCAAATTAGAGCTCAAAGAGCAGAAAACAAAGAAATAAAAGAATGATACTACGTCTTTAACAACAATATATCCGTTAACATGGGAACAGCATAAACGTTTTTTGAAAGCTCTCGACTTTCCCCACGTCACCATGGAGACATTGATGAATGACGGGCGCGTCTGCACCATCTCGTTGGGGACGAGCGACGTCCTCTCGCATATGCCCATGTGTTTGCTCGTTGTTGCCCATGCGCTCGTCGTAGCGAACGAGCTCGTCGCAGCGAACACAATAGGCCCTACGCCCTGTCGGGGCTCGGGCCTAATAACCGCATAGGTAGAGAGTAGAGAGCAAGAGAGGGAGGAGTTGTGTCCCTGGGCAAGATTCTTAACTGAATCATGGTACTTTAAAGCTGCATAACCTGATTTTCAAACTGCAAGGATGGAGTATGCATTTAAATCTAAACTAGTTCCCACTAAAAAGTCACTAGACACAGTTTTGGGATTGTTATGTTTAATGCCATACTGTGGAAAATTCCAGTCAAAACAATAACAAGGCAAGCAGATGCCAGACGATAATAAAATGAAGGTATACAAATGGCACGATAATGTATGTTTAGCTGTCTGGTGCAGAAAAATAATAATCCATGGTTAATTTAAACAATTACACCTTTGTGGAGTAGAGTTTATCTGTTTAGAACTGAGTGGATTTCCTTTGACTCTAAAAAGCTGATCAAAGTTCCTGCGAGAATTTGTGCAACGCTTTAAGTCCACAACACAAGGGCGCATGTGGCAACGGTCATAAATGCAAAGGTCAACCATGGCAACAGTCAAAAGATCACATGACATGTCTGAGGAAGGGACACAGACACAGCAATAGTGAAACAGGTCACCAGAAAAATAAAACAATTTATTACACTATATAAGAATTTATGACATATTAATTTACTTGCAATATATATGCCTGTCACAATAAGTTTGATGTGTGATATAAATGTAAACGATAATAATGAAGCCCATGTTGTAGTACTTATTCAGTAACCAGATATTACAAATACTACTTTCTCTCGTGTACTTAAATGACACAGGGTATTCATCACATATTGGGGAGTAAAACCTGTATACACACTCACCTCATAAGGACCTGCTTCGCTTCTGTGAACAAAAATCAGGTCCCCGTGACGTAAATCAACAACATGGTTTAAAGTTCATAATATGGGTTAAAATGGGTTAAGAATATGTAAGAAGTGACTATAGTTAAGGCTCCAGTCTCCAGGAAATGAATGTAAATCAATGTAATGTCCCTAAAAGCGTGAGTATTCATAACTAGGGGCTCCAATGATTATTTGACCAATCGTGATAAACAATTGGAAATAGTTATACAGTAGTTGTATTTTGATAATCATAATCGTTATCTGGACTATACAGCCTCTTAAACACATTCAAAAAGACCTTATTAGAACAAGGACGCTTACACATACTTTATTTGTAAATGTTCTGTATTATGCACTTTCAGTCATCCTTTATTTGGTTGACTAATGCGTTTTAAAAAGTCTCAAACTAAAATAGAAATAATTATTTGACTAGTCTACTAATAAAGAAAATAAATTGCAGACTACTAAAATAATCTTTAGTTGCTTCCCTATTCATGACAGACCTTTATAAAAAACACTTTAACTATTCTTTAAATGTTGTACTTTCACAGGTCCTTGTTGTCGGGAACCCTGCTAACACCAACTGTCTGATTGCCTCCAAATCGGCCCCTTCAATCCCCAAAGAGAACTTCTCCTGCCTGACCCGCCTGGACCACAACAGGGCATGCTCACAGGTAGGACTGCCACACTGTGCACTATGATAAACAAGAAATGGGGCATTTTAAGAGGCAAACTCTGGGTTGAAGGGCCATAACCCACAACCACACCCCATTTTTTAAAGAGGTATTATACTTTCAAAACCAGACTTATTTACTTTGAATTCACAACACACTAGTTTGTGATAAATCTCCGCTCTTTGAAGTCTCAAATATCTAAAATTTCTGTTACCATTTATACGTATTTTGATTGTGTATAGATTATAAAATGGCAAATTTGACACAACATGAATTTTAGACTGAATGCTTAGGTTCCTGTGTTCCAAAGAAAAACTACAAAATACTTAAAGGAAACTCCCTCAGCACTATTGACTATGACACGTTCACTGTTATGCCTATAGTTTTATGTACTGTATCTCCACATTTTTAGGTAGTCCTCAGCTAACTCCTTTTTAAATCTTGAGGTGTGGTTCTGTTCCTGTCCTGCAGGTGGCGATGCGCTGTGGCGTGTCCTCTGAGCATGTGAAGAACGTGATCATTTGGGGAAACCACTCATCCACCCAGTACCCGGACGTGCACCACGCCAAAGTCAACCTCCAGGGGGCGGCGGTCCCAGCCTACGAAGCAGTGAAGGATGATTCCTGGCTCCAAGGAAACTTCATCTCTGTAGGTTAAGTTATATTCAAAATAAGTTGGTTAAATTATACATTGAATTATACAAACAAGTTTTAAGATTTTTTATTGTGCCTTTTTATTATCAACTGAAATGAACCGTGACCTCCTGCTAGTAGTAATACATTTTTTTTTATTTATTTTATTTTTTTTACTGAAAACAACCACGTTATGGACATTAGTTATCAAATGTTTGGTTTGGTTGTAAATACCAACAATTGTAATACTGATTTATTCTTACCTGTGAAAGTTATATTTAATTTAAACATGTCTACCTCTTACCTGGGGTCAGAGGTCATGTTTATGGAATTTAAAATCAAAATATTACACACGGATCCTTTTAAATACTTTTTTTATGATAGTGAATTGTACTTGATGTGATTAAAATGTTTGTAGTAGGCTTGAATTTCAACTGGGGAAACCTTGAAGTTCCCGGTGTTGTTTTTATTGTGTTTTTTATGTTTTGTGTATTATCAAGTTTAAATCATTATATACATGTTTACATTGTGAGTTTTGTTTCCCTTCAGACAGTGCAGCAGCGTGGTGCAGCTGTGATCAAGGCCCGCAAACTGTCCAGCGCCATGTCGGCCGCTAAAGCCATCTGCGACCACATGAGGGACCTCTGGTTTGGCACCAAGGATGTAAGAGTCTCACTTTCTATTTGAATAATCATTTTATTTTTAAAGGTGCAATTTGTGACTTTTCTGATGGAAGCTATGCAACATGCTGTATCGACTTATCGTTCAATACATGTTGGATGGAACAATCATTTTTGGGGGTCAATATTTATCATAGGGACTTTTTCTTTGTGTTAGTGGACACTTTTCAGTTCTTTTTCTGTACTATGATGGAAATTTGAACTGTAGAATTGAATTATGAGTCAACTATGAGTCATTATAGACACAAAGAGTTGCATTCTGTTTTTTATTTATTGCAGTTCATATTATTTAACAATATTGTACATTTAGAATCATTTTTGAGGATAATTCTGCTTTATAATCTGGTTTCATTCTTTATCATTTATCGACTATATTTACTTCAACAATATATCACACTTCAAAATTTGTTATCGTGACCGGGTCTGCTTGTTTCCATGGAGATGTTACAGCGTTGCCAAGAATTGTTCACACTATGGCTGGCGTTAAACTTTACTATCTCCATGAGGACAAGCAGGTGGCCGAGTCACAGGTCAGATCTGTGGAGAGTTAACTTGCCTGTAACTGAGTAAATGGAAGACAGATGTGTTTAATGCAATTTTTTAGAGCATTCCAGCCTAAATGAAAAGTTACATGGCGCTCCTTTAAACGTTTTGTATTTTTTTCATTCATATTTGCCTTTGTAATTGGAATATGTGAACCGCCTTGCCCATGGGCATAATGGCACTATGACTGGGCAATTTTTGAACTGTGAATCTGTTGTTATGGAGGTTAACCTGCACTATTGCTGTCACCCCACAATAATGTACATTTTATACTAAAACCATGCAATATTTACTTTTTTTTTTTTTTTTTTTAATTTACTGTCGAGCATGGTTTAGTTATGTTTTGGATAAAGACGGTTTAATAAAAAAATATAAATAAATTTCTTTACTTTTGACCCAACATGAAAGTTTTACATTATATTAATATATTTAAGTTGTTTCCTTGCCGCAGTTTTCAAAAAGCATATCCAAACAATATACTGCCCTAATTTAATGTTTAGTCTAAATAAAGTAATACAAATTGAATAATGTCTACATCCACTAGGGGGCAGCACTCTTTTTGCTATGAATTCCACAGACCTGAGCGTCTTTGGTTAAATTCTCTTTTGTCTTTGCTCAGGGCGAGTTCACCTCTATGGGAGTTTACGCTGGAGGAAACCCCTATGGCATCCCTGAGGACCTCATCTACTCCTTCCCTGTTCACATCAAGGTCAGTGTCTCTGGGTTTACAAGTCATGAACTATTAGCACCGTTTCCACAGCAATTAACAAGTAAAAAAAAAAAATCTTTTCATGGTGAAAATTGCTTGAAATATCAGATTTAACAAAGCTGAGACCCATGCCAAGTGAGCAACTTTTTTTTTCTCAAGGTTTAGTAATATTTAAATGATTATTCTGTGATATAAAAAATAATAATAATAAATTTCAATAGCCTATTGTTGGCATAAGACATTTGTTTCTTTAAAGAGACTATCAAATCTTTGTTTCATTTTGTTTTTAATCAATAACTGTTTATTCAACAACTTTTTATTACATGCCTGGATTTTGATCTGGGCACTAACGCTCATGGGAGGTACTTGTGTAATCACACTTGGCACATAGAAGAGTAAAACCTATGCCAAGCCATAAATGCAAATGGTTATTGGCAACTTTTGCACTTGTTAGAGTGAAATCCCTCACCCCAGTGTTGTCTCATTATTTTTATATATAGACAGATATATATTTTTAAAAACAACTCTTCGGAAACATGAAAAACAACTAGTTCCTTTTAAACTGTTTGCACTGGTAATTCCTCTAATTCTGAGCACATTTCTAGCCTCCTAGTTCATCACAACAATGAATTTAAGCGTTTTGCACAATTTTCAGAGGCCAGAGGGAAGTTTTGTGTCACGCCACTTCTAGTAACAACTAGCATGCGCACGACACACTGGCATTACATACAGATCCAGGCAGCACAAGTGGTCTCATTTGGACCCTTAAGAGCTGCTTTTATAATCCATCTGTACTGGGGCAAAACAGATGTTAGTTTTACGTGACAAATGGGGATGAGACAATAAACAGTAATATCCTGTATCGTGATAAAAGGGGTTAACAATAATCATTTGTGGGACATTTTTTAAAATCGTGATAATCGCCAACACAAATAATCGCAATTGTATCACCAGAATGTGCAGAAAAACCACATTCTAAATCATTGGTGTTTCACTTTTCACTCATCATAATATTAAAATTATAATTATAATCATTCATATCCATAAAATCGTACAACTCTCATTATCGTGATATTATTGTTAATCGCAGTTATTTTGGCCATGATCATCGTGACGGCAAATTTCAGTATCGTCCCTGCCTAATGACAAACCCGGTACACACCATTTTTAAAGAAAGATACAAATGTTACTGTGTTCAGAACAAGAAGTGGACGATCGTAGAGGGTCTCGCCATTAACGACTTCTCCCGGGCCAAGATGGAAGCCACGGCACAGGAGCTGGTGGAGGAGCGTGACACTGCTGTGGACTTCCTGTCACAGTGACTAAACCACGACCCCCCGAACCAGGGCTTCTCGCGCCTGTGAAGACCCCCATGTTGAGTTTAGTGAGAGACTGCTGTGGTGTGTGTTCTGGCCTCTTTCCTGTAGGTTTATATATGAAACCTGTTTAAATGACCACAACTGGCCTCCTCAGAGTGTAGCGCCGAAATGTAGATGAGTCACGCATACTGTAAAGAAACGTGTTGTCACCATTAAAACACTGAAACAAATATCCATGTGCTTTTAATTACACATTTTAATAAGAACATGTTGGCTGCAATTTTTCTGACCTACCTTTTTCAGTAACACAAACAGTGAACAAAGACTTAATTCATAATGAACAAATGGTTTAAGAATGATGTCAGTCAAAGGTTTGGACCCTATATGAAGTAAGATGTATTGAATTATGTAGCCATGGGAAAAAAAAGTTAAATAACTACTAGAATTAAAATATTTTACAACCAAATCCTCAATAGCCAACTTTTGCTTTATCGAAAAATATTTAGTGGTTATTCAACTTTTTTTCTTTACTCAATAATTCCACATATCTTGCTTCTATATGTCTGAATTGTAGAAAGTAGTAAGAAAAAAGAAAAACTTAAAAAACATTGAATGAGAGGGTATGACTGGTCGTGCATGTTTAAACAGCACTAGTCAAAAGTCAGGACACGGTTTCACACTGTCTGATTCAGTGTTTTGTTTTTGTTTCCACCCAAAGCAAAGAGTGGCTAATTTGAAAGTTTTAATATAAAATATATATTAAAAAATTGTATTGTTTTTTTTTCTTTGCTACATAATTCCATATATCTTACTTCATACATTTGATATCATCTTTATTTAATATATAAAATGTACAAACTAGACAGTAGTAAACGTATAGAAAAAAACGTGTGTCCAAACTTTAGACTGCAGTGTACTTATTTAGGGGGTTAGGGTATTAAGAGTCATTCTTAATTCATCATGAACAAGTCTTTGTTCATGCTTTATTATAAAGTGTCACACATTTTTCTTTTAGTTTTGTGATTTATGTTACACTCAAACTTTAAAATGCAGTATTTTTAACAAAACCAGGCACATTAAGTTTTGAGAGAAGGCTGAAATATGAACTGCAAAACTAATGCAAGAATCGCATACATGTGCAATCAGCATGTTTGTAGAGGTCTAAACTACAGGATCAGCAGGTCCTATGCATACTAGAATCAGTCAGTTTTATTGCCATCATCTGTGAAGAAAATTCACAAACTAGAAACTTAAGGACATGCATTAAAATAAGAAAAAAACCTTGATATACAATACAAAATGTAAAGTATGGGAAGAAAAACAGTCCTGTAGGACCCCATGGAGAAAGATTTGTTTTGTTTTTGTGAAAATTCTACTATATAAATATTTGTAATTTTTACTATTTGCTAATTCCAATCATTTAAACTAAAGTGCAATGTTGATTCGACTGTACTCCATTGTGCTTTAGTGCCACAAATAAGATAATCCTTTATTTGTCCCACAATGGGGAAATTGCAGTGTCACAACGCAAGTTACAGAAACAGTAGGAAAATAAGAGCATGCATCAAAATCAAGATTAATAATAATAAGTATTTACAATCAACTAAAAAACACAACACTGTAAAGCTAAAAGGCACAGGAACATTGCACAATAAGCGTCTTTGATTCTATGTGCAGTTTGCACTCGCCGTGTCTGGGTACTCCCATGAACCCAGTAGAAACTCAAAATAGTCCAGCTACAAAGGTCCTGACTCAGATCTGGAGAGGTGTCTGTGATACCTGGGAGGTCCATATTAAAGCAGATGAGCGCTGTAACACCTCATTTACACATGCCTGGTGTTAGTGATCTAGCCACAAATAAGGCTGGATACCACATTGTGTTTACCAGCAAATCAGATGGAGACTGTCCTGTAATTTGCAACACAAGTATAGTCCAAAGCACTGAAACACGCACTGAAGACAAAATTGCAATAGTTAAAGGTATTTAAAGAAACAATCAGCAGGGGGCAGCGTGCAGAAGATCTAAACCATGTAATAGACTGCAGTAATGGCCTACACCTGTGCATGAAGGTTACTGTGATAGAAACAAGAGTTCTATGTGTATTAACTGTAATATTCTTTTAACATTTTAACTTGACATCCACTTAATAATACTGTTAAAGTTTATTATTATAAGTTGTAGTATAGCATTATATACTTTTTTTTACTTTTTTTTTTTTTTTTTTTTATCTAGTCTAGATATTATCAATTTTAACACAGGGAAGATATTCTCAGTTTGGTCATTTCAAAGATTAAAGGACACATTTTACGCTATTTTATATGTTGTTACCTTATCAAAAACGTACCTGGATTTTTGTTTTCTCTCATTCACACATGTTTAACACGTAAATCCAGCATATTTAAGATGAGTTCTTCTCTCAAAAGGAAAACACGCTGTTCCACCTTGTGATGTCATGTGGTAATACTCAAACGTGTTACTCAAACAGTGCTCAGTTGTGTTTTTAAACTCCATGTACCTTCACGAGAATCATTTTTGGATAATTTCAGCCCTCTACTGAACTAAAGGTAAAAGATAGCTGTTAACTTGAAAACTACCACTAAATGACATCACAAGGTGGTGCAGGGCTTTTGAGCTTTGGAGATGCAGACACTCTAATAATGCAGGATTACTCAAATGAAACAAAACACAACTCCAGGTATGTTTTTGAGGAGGTCACTGCATTATAACGTGGCTTAAATCTCGCAGGAGTCAGTTTTGTGTAATATAGGACCTTTAAACTCACTACCTCGTTTTGCTGGAGGGCTAACCACTCTGCCATCATATTGTAAGGGAAACGATTACAATTTTGTTTGACCAAGACTCATTCAAAACTTTTCTGCTTTCCCAATGAAATGATAAAAATAGATGAGTTCCCCAATCTGTCCTATAGGTGTCAGTGTAAGCCCATCCCCCTAGTCCTCTTCAGATTAATTACTGTGGGGATTTATGAACGAGTTTCATTTTAAAGAGGAGGTTTCAGGCTGCTGTTCCTCCCTTGAAAATCATATTTGTAACACACTTTCAGCCTCCAGACACCTGACACAGAAACAACTCTATTCTTAAGGGGGAAAACAAGTGTATTCTTTGGACTATTTATTTATTTTCACATAGTCCCACATCCTTCTGACTATTTTTTAGTTTTGGTCAGACATTTGTTGCATCTTTTTCTCATGTTTTCACCATTCGATACAGTTGTAAAATAATCATTAAATAACTGAAGTTGGATTCTGCTATAACAAATCTTAATAACTGATATTTTTATTGGTCCATTTCTCTACACGTGTTTCCATTAGAAAGCTTGTGTTTTGAGATCCATTTTCCCCCCCAACAAATCCTAAAATAACGCAATACATCTTATTTTCTCATGTCAAGATATTTGTTTGTTAGAATGTATTCCTTTTTAATTATACAAAGACATTTAAATAGATTCATTGATGTAAAATCAGAACTATTTGCTTTGAAGACACGTAAAATAAGTACATAGAAGAAAGATGGACTACATTTATTTTAAGTTCACATTCATCAAGTTGCAATTTTAATGCAGCAGGATAAAAATAAATAAATTAATAATAATAATAATAATAATAATAATAATAATAATAATAATAATAATAATAATAATAATAATAATAATAATAATGTTTTATTGATCCAGTCCTGATTTATGCGTTTTCTGAGTCTTAAAATGAAAATATTTGCTTTGAATGATCATAAAATAATGAAACACAGATATTTTCCAACAGGCTGCATCATTTTAAAGTCCTCATTCTCTTGGGAATGTACTTAGCTTTGATCCAACACATATTATTAAATAATAGCAGATTCTTCCTCTCAAAAATAAATAAAAACACAGTTTTACATTTCTCATTGGTGTAATCTTGATTCAAGCCTCTTAATCCCAGTCCAGCCTCCCGTGTGTCAGCCCATTAGTCCGGATGCCCTCACGTACTTCATTTAAAATAAAAATATTTGCTTTCATTCAACATAAAATATTTACACGGAGATTTTCTAAAACATTTGAAGTGTTAATTTGCAAAAATAGAATCACTGGAGGCTTGCAGTTTACGTTACACTTTTGGGCAATTCTTGAAAACAGATCTGTTTTTGCTATTGAACTCCTCATTTTGCTATTAAGTGAATTTACCTTAAAATCAATTCTTGAATTTTAACATATGAAATTATAGTCTGACTATCTAGCTCATATTAGTTATCATTTTAGCACCAGATTCACTCCCTCTCTCAAAATAATTTTCAAAAAGACAAAAAAAAAAACCTCATTCTAAATGTTTTGCCCTGATTTAAGCGTCTTCTGTGTTGTCCTCCATGTTTAATCCCACCCCAGCCTCCCCTGTGTGTCTCCTCATTAGTCCAGATCCGCTCACACACTTAACTTAAAATCAAAATATTTTCTTTGAATCAACATAAAAGAATTACAACAGCCTGCTATGTTTTGCATTAAAATCAAAATCACGTTTCAGAACGACAAAAAACTCAAACTAAACAAAACTCATTCTACATTTTTCCTCCTGATTTATACATCTTCCGTGTTGTCCTCCCATGTTTAATCCCAGCCCGGCCTCCCTTGTGTGTCTCCCCATTAGTCCCCATCCCCTCACACACTGGCCTAATGGTCTTATAGCCACACAGCTGCACCTACAAACACGCACTAAAACCCCACATCGCATTATTACTGACCATGTGTCCAGCTCTTACCCACTTTTATGTGTGTTCCTGAATGCCACTGATCAAAAACATGCAACGCCGGACTACCCTATAGCCTCCCTGCCCTGGGTCTGGTTTGGTGGTCTCTCCCTTTCGTGGTGGTCCCAAAGATTTACAACATGCCATGTTGCAAAGCGGACAATTTGTACCTATTTTTTTTGCAGGAGGAGAGCAAGAAAGATTGTGTCTCATTTCCACATAAGGTGTTGTGTCAGAATTGGGAGGTGTTGGGACAAAAACGGTGTCAGTTGCGATAGTCTTTCGGGGGTGTAAACATGATAATGGTTGTAATGATAGGATCACCACCAGAAGCAGGAGAACCACACAAGGAGCGGAGAGGGGGCAGAGCCAGCGCCCCCGGCCCCAAACGTAGAGCTGTACCTGGGCTTCATTTGGTGAGGCGGTGGGAGATCCGCTAACAGGAACTGACCCCCAGGCCGTGGATGCAGTCATACCAGCTATTTATACCCTCGTATTCAGAGCCAGTACGAAAAACAGTGCTATTTCAAAAGGGAACCTGCTTTACCTATGTGCCTGTGATTTCCTAATTTAGATTTTAACGTTAAGTTCATTATTAGAGCCAAATTGCAATATATTTTAGATGTCAAGGTTCTCTGTGTAACTTTTCTGATGGAGAGTTGTCACCTTCCCGTTTCCATGGCGATGTTATAGCTTTGCCTTAAATGTTCCACAGTATGAGAAGCAGGTGACCCCAGCAGAGTATTTCTCTCAATAAAATGCCCGTAATTGGATACTGTGGAACATTCCAGATGAAGCAATAGTATCCCATAAGACAAGCAGGTGGCCGACCATCCATCAGGAGTGCACCTGCAAAATGGCAATCTAGAGTAAGTGACATTCTAGATTACATCAATTTGTATCTAAAGAATGATTTGCATGAGTTTGGCATTATATTTGGTTGAAATATTAACAAATGTATATCTGAATTCTGTAATTTGGAAACTGTATTTGAAATGGTAAGACTGATATCCATCTTTTTTTTTTTTTTTTATAAAGATGGATCAGTCTGGTCCCCACTCCATCCACTGTGCAAACATGCCGGTCCAGTCAGATTTATTTATATCAGTTATGCATGTGAAACAAAGGAGTTTTTATGGAAATACTCAATGTTTTTCAGTCCCTCAGTGATATTTTTTCCTTTCTTTTTTCCTCCTAAGCAGCCATATTTGTTTTTATACGGATGGACCATGTGTGGCCCTGATTGGCTTATCCACCTGTCAGTCACATCCATCTAAACTCAAGCAACTGTAGAAGCAAATGTGACCAGACTCACATCTTCGTAAAGTATTGGATAAGTGTGTATTCGGTATCCATGGCAATCCCAGTGTTGTCTACTTAACTCCATAACTACTGCGAAAATTATACTTAGAGTAAATCTTCTTGTTGTGCATTATAATATACACAATAGTCCCCCGCATATGATTAGGGCCCAAAAGTAAACAGGAGTGGAGTAGTTTGTTCTTAGTGTTGAGTGGGGCGGGTCAGTAGACAGGGCCACCCATGTTCCAGAGGTGTGAGGCCTGAACAGGAGACTGGACTCATAAAAAGCCCTGACCTGCCCCTACGGCTGTAAATCACACCTCCACAACTGCACACAACAGCATCTTCTAGTCTAGTGCGTCTGCTGTCCACTCCTGGATTTGGGAGTCGCTGATTTTAGCGGATTTTTATCCTGGATGCCCTTCCTATCTATAAACAACATGCATATAATGTGTTTTTCAGGTAAGACCTTGGTACCTTCTGGTTGCAGGACGGAAACTTATCGACTGTGCCATTTTTCTACCCACATTACAAATACCAGACAAATATGGATCACTGCTCTTACAAATGCAATCCATGTTACATTATTGGTGAGACGCTAAATGTAGCATTTAGCATATAAAATCTCCAGATAATCCTGATGTCTATAACTTGAACTTCAACCTGTGATTTTTAAATAACAACTTACTTACTTTACAGTGATTTATTCATTTACAAATATGGCCAGAGCCGATAATTTACACAGTACAGATGAAACATTATAATGTGGTTGTAGGATCAATAGCCACTTTTGAATAGGGATGCACCGATCTAGCTTTCCAATACCGATTTAGATACTATGGTTTTAAGCATCTGCTGATACCAGCTGAGCAGAGACTGAAAACAGCATTTATATCCTTTAAGCACATATAAAATAAGACAAACTGATTCAAATGTGTTACGTAGCTGTTATTTAAGCTCAAGAAACTACAGAACAGCGCTGTGTAAATGAAAGTCAAACATTGTGCGCCGACTATGACCAATAAATAGTTTAGTTACACGTCCAACTATGATATTAACAGAACCGATATTTGGAAGCCGATATCCGATCCAGCAAATTTTTCAGTATCACCTCTGATATCGGATACCAGTATCGGATCGGTGCAGCCCTACTTTTGAGCACCACGTCTGCATGATTAGGTCTCCCATGATTGTCTTCTGTTTGTGCAAGGACTGCAAATAGGTCTATATTCTATTTGTAAAAGCTTAAATTACTCAAAATAAACTCAATCAACACTTCACAATAATGCCATTAACCGATATAAAACAGGACATGAAACTGAAAGTGTTAGTGCAGATTGACACTTCTGGACACAAGCAGAACAACTCTACAGTCTCCCTTATCATCTATAAACAACAAACAAATTACATTTTCTTTCTCTTTCGGCCAGCTGACTATTGAACCAAAAATGATACTTGTGCACTGGACCTGCTCAAAATCAGTTTAATCTCACACAAAAAAAAGTTACTGAAATTTTTGTCCAAGTTATAATCTCCCCCTATTATCTAGTAGCCAGCAGACAGCACGTAAGCCTCCACAGACACGAGATCTGCACAGTATTAAACAAATGCAAAGGTAAAATGCGGATATGACGGCTTTTTAATGACTTGGGCCATTCCTAATTTTTGTGTCTTCTGTATATTGTCTTAAAATCAAAATATTTGTTTTGAATGAACAGAAATTCATGGAACACAGAGATTTTCCAATAGGCTGCATCTATTTAAAGTCACCATTAGTATAAAAATCCAGGAAACAGAATATCTCTTTGGCATCAACACTGAAAATCCCATTAAAAATACAAGGAAAATTTGCACACGCACACAAAGATGTTGTCATTTATTAGTATTACTCTAAGCATAACTATTGTGCAGTTCAGACCAGTTTTAGCTAGGGATGCACCAATCTGATGCTGGTAACACGTGCAGGTACTGAAAAATTTGCTGGATTGGATATCGGCTTCCAAAAATAGTTTCAGCCGATATCGTTGATGGACATACAAATTGATGCAATAAGATTTTACTCTGCCCAGAATGTTTCATATTACAGCTGCATAACACATTTGGATCAGTTCTGTTTTATTTTAGTTTTGGTTTAAGAAAATAAATGCTGTTTTCATTCTCTGCACTGGTATCGGCTGAAATCGGATATCGGCAGATGCTTAAAGCTCCAGTATTGGAAACTGTATCAGAAGTGGAAAAAGATGGATTAGTCCAGCTTTAGTTTTATCCCGATAAACTTTACAATATCGGGGGCAAAAAACTAGCCAAGATTTTTAGTAAACGCTTAAAAAATTATTATTTAAGCATATTAGTAATATAAAGTGTGATATGCTCTTTATATTGTTTTTCTTTCTTTTAACTCTGCTCTAAAGACAGATTGATGTGGTTTAGCAGTACAGATGTAGTCCTCCTCTCTGCTCCCTTTGGTCATAAATACTCCATTACTCCATCCACACCTCACCTCTCCACTGCTCTCACTGTGTCTGTACCAGGGATGTCTTTATTTACAAATCACAGAACCTCTTCTTCTCTAAAAAATGTGTAATCTGGAGCTAGTGTTGCCAGATTGGTGAGAGAGAAAAGTGTAGACTAAAAACTATGTGTACATCTTGAACCATGACTGTGCTGCAGATATTCTCCATTAATCCTCTACAGTTTATTCTTCCCTATGGATAAAATAATTTTGAATCACATTTTAAACTATTAATATGGTATAAATATTTAATTTCATGTAAAGCAACCATGATCAGAAATGAGATGTTAAGTGACCACCACATTCTACATTTTATATACAAGAAATGCCAAAAGAACAAAGCGGTGATAAAAGCAAAGGGCGGATAATTTTCAAGATCTAAAGCATCTAAAGCAACCTTTGAGTTATTTTTTTGAGTTTTTCTTTTGTTTACTACATCCCACATGTGTCTACTCTTAGTTTTGATGCATGGAAATAAAGAAGAAACATAAATGAAAAAGCATGTCCAAACTTTTGACTGGTATTGTACATTAGCCTGTGCTGAGATCTTTACAAAATATTGTTCAGATTGGTAAACGATAACCACAAAAATGACCCAGTAATATAAAAATACAGCATCAGTGCTTTTCCAGCCTTTCCGCACAGTTTCATTGGTCAGAGGAGCTGTTGTGACAGAAGACTGGGTACTCATGCACAGGTTTTTACCTTAGTGTTTTAGCGCACATGAAATTTAAATTCTGTCGACTGAATATAGTTGCTTCTTCAGTTCTGACAGGATACTGGAATTTCACCTTAATATCTATCTGAAGGGAGGAGCTAACTTCCCTGCAACTACAACACCCCCTAGTCGATTATAGTATCTGTTATTAGTTAAGCGTTTTAAATTGGGGCTATTGTTCTTTGTTTTTGGTTACACGTCTCATCTGTTTATCCAGTGATGCATTTTACAACAGACTCTTTATAACTGTGATCCCATGATAAAAAGGATCATTTTAGCAGAGCACCTTGCCCCTGACTGCCCTCCCTCGTGTCCTAACTGAATTCTGGCACAAAAACGATAAATTCTCCAGATCTCTTTTTTTCTATTTCCAGATTTTTTTGTGTAAATGTAGAACAATGAGTGTGCTGTCTGCGGCCTCTTTCTAATGAATCCAATCCTTCCTCCCTGCCTCTTAAAGCGCTGGGTTGATTAAACAGAGAGAAACACATTTTGCGTTTCTTTTGATGGATCTCTCTCCAGAACGGGTCGTGGAGATGTTGCGTCATGGACAGAGCCGTGTGGGGGTGAGGGAGCTGACCTGGCGGCGCATTTCAAAGACTGCCAAAGCGCCGCCCTCTTTTTGAATAACTCCTCTTCTTCATCTTTTCCACGCGACCTTCGCCGTATCACTGTTTCATATTACCAACGACATCCAGAGCTGGCTAATTTGTACGCCATTTGAGAGTAATAATAAAAGCACGACAGAATCTGAAACATCAGAATACTACGCCACGATTCACAACAGTTTGTTTTGTAGAACATTTGTGTCGTCTATTGGTTTTAAGCAACATAAAAGCACAGGACTCACTACTATAAATATAATATAGTGCAGATGAACTTTGTCTACATGCATGCAGGGCTGTCTACAGACATGTTGGGGCCTGGGCTCAAATGGGCTCCCCTCAAAACCTAAACAAAACATGTGTCCTTACTGTGAGTGGGCTTGCGTCTCCACAAACCTGACTCTTAAAGAACACATATTGTCCTTGTGCCTGCTATATAGTTATAATCTATTAGATGGATCATTATGTTATAATTTGCACATTTTAAATCACAACTCCACTGACTTCTGCGTTCCAAAACTGCAGTGCCCAATGGGAGCTGACCACCATAAACGTCATCACAACAAACAGTCCGATGGATAGCCGCACAGGGCTGCCAAATCCTACGAGTATGATCGATTAAGAAAATAAAACTGGAGAACGAAGTAAGTACAGAGCAGTGGCTGTATGCTGGTGGTGGTGAAAAAGGTGGTTGATCGGCAATATGGCGTCGTGAAAATAAGCGATTAAATTTCCATGGAAATGTTGTACATTTTGGCTATAATTTTACAGCATGGCATTAAACGTGTCTCTCATGGAGAATGTTGTGTACTATGGTTTTCACTTTCGAGGTCCATGGAATCTTACAGGTGACGTACCACCTCCAGAAAGTTACATGTTGTACGTTTAACAAAAACAAAGGAGGAAGGTCTGATTCTTCGCCTCGAAAGGTTACAGTGATGGTGCTCATAGACAAATTCATCCTCATGGTTTTGGGTTCCTGTGTCCAGTGGCGGTCCTACACTGATTTACTCCCCCGGGAGGTCCTACACTGATTTAGGACCAAAATGCCCTGTCGGCCCGTGCCTAGGACCACCCCTGCCTATGTCTAAGGAAGGAAATCCACCCAGACACAGAAAGAACATGCAAACTCCACAAAGGCTCCAATGGCTCAGAAGTTGAACCTAGAACGTTCTTGCTGTGAGGTGATAGTACTAGCCTTTCTGCCACCGTCAGAAAAACATGACTCCCAAATATTCTACCAAATTCATATACTAAAAACATACACACCTTACACAGAATACAGTACAATTTGCATATGCATACTTTGTTGATTCTGCTGAGCTTTTTTCACAGAACATAAGCAATTGCTCAGGCTAATTATTGTGCTTCATCAGTCTGAGTTCCTTTTTAGAGTTAACTACAATTTTATTTGCACTTTTTCTGCAACAGTAAGGTGTATTTTTTGTTGTCAGGTAGATGGAAAGAAGTAAAAACAAAGTACAAAACTTCACCAATAAACTAATCGCACTGACAATAATTTATATACTGACAGCAAGTTTCTCTCTCTCTCTCTGGAACACCAATAACCATCTGATCTGATACAACTTTCTTTACATCAGACCAGCGCCCCCTACAGGCCAGTCTAGTCTGTGAATTTTGCTGCATGTTCGTTGTAAATGTTTAGGAAGCGAGGGGCCTGCTCTGGCGTAATGGACTCCAGATGCAGGGTTTTATCGCACCGAGAATGTCCATGGAGCCACACACATCCATCATGTTTGTGTGAGTTGCAGTGGCACAGTGACAGACACTAGACGGGCTCAGATAAGAGGAGAGCACGAGCGTTTGTGAAGGACTCCCCTGAAAGTAAGCATTTTAAGTGTCATGTGAACTAGTTATTCCAATAATAATACAATTCTAATACGAGTGTTGGAACTGGTCTGTTGGACTAAAATAGCCTCATACCTTTTATCAGAATCAGAAAAGTTTTTCCCCACATTGGTCACATTTTTACATAGCATTTTTCCACCTTCAAGGCAATCAAGGAATCACTCACCCATTCACACACACATTCACACACCAGAGTTTGCAGACACTGGGAGTGAGGTGGGTTAAGAGTCTTGCGCAAGGACACAACGACAGCATTCATCTATGGAAGCTGGAATCACACCGCCAACCTGTGGTTCAGTGGATCTGACTGTTCAACCAATGATGTTTATGTTGAGTGTGAGATTCAAACCGCCAACCTTTGGATGAGTGGACACAAACTGAGCTTCTGTTGCCCTAATAGTAAAAATAAACTATGATGAAATAACAATAAAAAATAAGGACAATAATGATAATGATGATCATACTGATGTGTGTGTCATCTATACTATTTTATGGTGGCATCTTTTGCATGTCTTAGATTTATGTACCACTATAGTCTTGAGCTACTTCAGCATTGTGCATTTCTGCAACATGTGAAACCTTAAAGGCCTCTCAACAACAAGGAGAACATCTGGGTGAAGTTTCATTCTGACACATCTTCAACTTTTAACTATTAAATAACAGTTCTTTTTATCATACAGGAGAACTTTTGAAAGCAACAAATGCCATCGCTGGATCAGAGAGGACATCGAAATGTGCAAACGAGGTCCAAGGAGCATTAATTGTGACGAAGGAGCCTACACCTTGTTACACACGTGGGAGAAGGTGCAAAACGATGTAAGCAGCCTACAAGACACGTCACCACACCATCACTACACCATCAAATGACGCTTTGAGAAAGGCTACAGGAAGGAGCTGAAACATGTGAAGCAGGTAAGCAAAAGTCTCTTGTCTGACAAAAGAACCACTGTTTAATAGTTCAAAGGACCCATATTACGCTACTTTCTGATTTAATGTCGTTTCCTCATCACAAACAGACCTGGAGTTGTGTTTTGTTTCATTTACACATGTTTAACACTCAAACTCTGCATATTTAGACTGAGTTCTTCTCTCAAACAGAAAACACTCTGTTCCACCTTGTGATGTCATGTGGTAATACAGGAAGTGATCCATGTTTTTGATGAGGTAACAACATTATAATATTGGCGTAAAGGTTACAAGAATGAATTTTGCGTAATATGGGACTTTTAAGTATGAATAACGGCATCGGAGCTCAAAGGAGTGTAAATAAGTAGGATACATTTGTAGTATCTGTGTCTCCAGTGGACACAGCTCTCTGATTGGCCCCATGCACCATTCACAACTTTTTCTTTTCGCTCAAGGGCAACTCAACTTGAAATCAAACAACGCTCAGCATACGTTTTGTCTGTGACGGTAATGTACAACAGTTAGCCTATACGTTCATTTTAGCCTTGTGTAAATCCAAACATAAGTGCCTCCTCCTTTGGCCAAAAGTTGACAGCAAGAGAGAAAGGGAGGAGGTGAAAGAGGAGAGAGAGAGAGAGAGGGAGGAGGAGAGAGAGAGGAGATTCCTTGTGGTCGTCTGTGTGGTAGTTGAAGCAGTGCCAGTTCTTCATGTGGTCAAACTGCAGCGTATTATCTGACAGGGTTTCTCTCACTGCTCCTATGTTTTATTTAAAGCCCCAGTGTAATAAAGTAGCAGTAGTTTGGGTATAGCAGAATTGTGATTATGTAAAGGTTTAACTGTAGTTTGTTTTCCCATAACAGAAAACAAAATAGCAAGGCAATATCTGCACTGGCCAAAAGGGGGAGCTATAGCATGATTATGAGTTTTTGTTGAACTTATACTTTAGATGCAAATAGCTTATATGCAATAAATAATAATAAACATAATAATAATAATTGGTAACATAAATACATACAAATTTAATTAAAATGTATGATATATATTGTTACCAAAGAAACATTTCCATGGAAACAGGCAAGAGTCAGGTTTGTGGAGATGCAAGCCTGCTCACAGTAAGGACACATGTTTTATACATTTTCAGTGCAATAAACACAACCAAAATGAAAAAAAAAAAAACATGCTTTTATTTTGATAAAGATTCCATACTGTGGCTTTAAATTAATTTGGTGCCCATTTTAGACATTAGACTTTCCCACCAAATAAAATCAGCGACCCTGAACGTCAAGAATGACAAATATTCAAAGGAAAAACATTTTTAGGGACTCACAGTGACAAGATAATTACTGTTATTATGGCTTTGTACTACTGTAATTTTAAAACAACTGGTTATTTTGGTGAACGCGATGTCAGATTTTTGTAGCTAGCATCGTATTTTGGATAAAAGTCACTAATTTTCTCCAAGGACGACATGTGTGGGAATTACTACTGACAGTAAACCTAGCATACCAGCACGGCCTATTAAACATACTGGTGCGCTATATAAGTTTTCTGCTGGAGGGTTCGTCACCAGCTCGTCTTCATGGAAATGTTATTGCTTTAACTGGAATGTTCCACAGTGTCATATCTATCTTACATTAATAGTATCTCTTTGTAATAACTACACCTTAACTAGCCTTAATGACAGATTAACAGAGACTTAACCACCTGCTTCTCTCCATGGAGATATTGCCTGGAATGTTCCACAGTACAGCATTACATACGACAACAGCAGGTGACACCACAGGGCCAAGTCACATGTCAGATCAGTGGACAGGCGAGCCCACTCACAGAAAGAATACACGTTTTTAGGTCAATAAAAACACATTTTATTGAGTAAATGCAAGATGAATACGTTTAATGCCACACTGGGATATTCCAGATAAAACAATGACATCTTCAAGCAATCTTTGTTCATGCTTTATTAGCCGTAACTGGAGTGTTCATTTCAGTAAAAGAAAATAAAAAATCTGACCTATATTATTCTTTCAAACTATGTAAAAAAAATCATTGCGTGCGCTAAGAGCTAGCTCTTGTTTTGCTGATTTTGGCTCTTGTCTGGTCTCCTCTGAGTGGTGACCTCATGTCTCCCAGCTGACTCAGACACTTCCACCAGTCTGTATATGTGTGTGTCACGGCCGGTACTCATCACATTGTGGGAACTGAAATATATACATACTCAGGCACGTTATAAGGATATTTATTTGCTTTGTGCGAACTAAAAATCGTATTAGATAAATCCTTCAATATTCAATCAAAGGGATGGGATAGTTAAAGGTGCAGTGGGTAACTTTTCTTGTAGGGCCCACACTGCAAAAAGCAATATAGGTAAGTTAAAATGGCTTAAATTAAGAACATTTTACTTTGTTTGAGTAGATTCAACTTGACAAGTTGTATTAGCTACCAAAGTGTGTTTTTCTTGATTCAAGCAACATTGGATTTTGTTTTTTAGTTTAAGTACAAAGAGTTGTTGTTTTTCTTATCTTAAGTGTAGCAATGATGTTAAAGCTTAAAAAGTCCTGTTCCAATGGTTGATAATTTTACTTGTCATGTGAAATTTACTCAAATCATGATAAAACTTTCTTAATTCAAGTAATCTTAACTTGGCTAGATTTTAGTTTTTGCAGTGCACCAGCCTGCTTGTCTCAGTGGATATGTTCAGACTCAGAATCAGTTTTATTGCCATTGTCAGTGAACAAAATTGTCAGTAGGAACTTGCTTTGGCATTGTGGTACAGCATTAAACATTGTAGAATAAACTGTAGTGGTCTGAGAGTTGAAGAGAAGAGGCCTGATCCTGGAGTTCTCACGGAGAAGTTGATTTTCCATCAGGACCTGACCCACTACCCGGAGACATAAATCCTCAGGACACTGTGATAGTATTATCAAGTCCAGTCTAGTCTAGTCCAATCTGGCTATACTTCTGTTGTAGGGAGTATTATACCTCTGATGACGTAGGCCAAGATAACAAGGACTGAGCTGGCAGTGTGCCCTCAGTACAAGCACAGAAATTAGACTTAGACTTAGACAAACTTTATTGCTCCACAAGGGAAATTACTTGAACACAGTAGCTCAAACATCACAATATAATATAATAACAAAAGAGAAATGGCAATAATAAAGTCTAAATAAGTAGTAATAATAGCAAGAGACTGGTGTCAAATAAGGCGTAATTATATAAATGTATGTTTACAAGTAAAAATAAAATAAAATATAGACATAAAGGAATAAAAAATATAGCTCAGTTATATACAAGAGGTCCTAAGGAAAAACAGTGCAAAGATGATATGATGTTTGACAGGATATAGGGTTATCTGTTACATAAGGGTGAGTTGTTGTACAGTTGTGTGGAGTATGGTATGAATGTAATCCTGTATCTCTCAGTGTTTGACCGGAGCTGTAGACTTGGAATTTCTGTAACAGTTTCCTCCTCTGAAAGCTTTACATTTTCACCAAAAAGTGCTTTTAACAATTTAGGAAATCTCACAATTTAACCGAAATCAAGTTTATGTTGTATACCTAAAATGTTATTGGTTTATTTGTAAGTTCTATAGTATGGCATTCATTTATCTATCTTGCATTTACAGATACATCTCAAAATTACCTTGAAAAACAGGTATTCTTACTGTGAGTGGGCTTGCCTCTCCAGAGATATGACCTGTTACTTGGCCTGGTGGCTTGTCTCCATAACACCACAGGGACAATTCACCATTGGGTTAATTTATGTTAAGGTTTAGAGAAAGAAAGAAAGAAAGAAAGTTAGGCAAGTAGAAATTAAGTTTAAATTTAGGATCAGTCTACAGGAAATGAATGCAAGTTAATAATGTCCGACGCAAATACTGTCTCTTTAAATGCGCACACAACATGGCGGCCCTCGGGTCACTTTGGGGTCACGTCTTCAGTCTGACGCCAGCCCCCGGCCCTCTCACTAATTACCCCCAACTACCCCCTCCTACGCCCCCCACCTCCCTCACTGTCTTCACCCCAGGCCACACTTCAGCCACTGCTCCTCCTCTATCTCTGTCTGCGTCTACACTCTCTTATCCCTTTCTTAGCCTTCTCTTACTCTTCTAACCCTTTCTCACCCCTCTCTTACCCCTCTCCACCATTTTTTCACCCCTCTCTTACCCCTGTCCTCTCTCAGCCACCTCTCATCCCTCTCTCACTCTTTTCTCACTCCTCTCTCATCCATCTCTTACCCCCTCTCTCACCTCTCTCTTACCCTTCTCTCACCACTCTCTCATTCCCTTCTCTTACCCTTCTCTTACCCCTCTCTTACCCTTCTCTTACCCTTCTCTAACCCCTCTCTCATTCCCTTCTCTTAGCTCTCTCACCCTTCTCTTACCCTTCTTTTACCCCTCTCTTATCCTTCCCTCATCCCTCTATTACCCCTCTCTTTAAAACATCTCTTTTATACATTGTACACAAAAGGTCATAAAGAATAAAGTTGTTTTTTTTTTTGTTTTTTTTTTGTAAATAATAATAAATATAATACATCTGTTGAGTGAAGTATTAAATAGGCTGTAATATCTGGTTAGTATTACCACTATCATCTTGTGATTAATACACATTTCTCCATTGAAATCAGTTCATATTATATTTCACTTTAGCCTACAGCTTTCACTTTTAAAGGCTTTAAGCAAAGGTTCTCAAGATGGTGGATCCAAAGTTGCAGAAGTCAAATCTATCATTATCTTTCCCTCTCTCCCCTCCTCTTCTGTCTAACTTCTTTTCTCTCTTTCCCTTTTTCTCTCTCTCTAACTCACCCCCCTCCTCCTTTTCTCCCCCTCTCTCCCCACATACCGACCCCTTATGTCCAGATAAGGCTGTTATCACTGGACGAGTGGCTGACAGCTCCATCTGATACAGCAGACATGTGAAGACTGCGACGCTTGTCAATAACTGCTGTTTGGGTCTGAGCTCCAGATAAGATTTAAAGTCTTGCTGGAGTTTAATTCATGTTTGGAGGGATTTGGTATGACTTACTACAGCCACAAACCACCAGACTAAACCTACTCAGTCACTCGATATTAAACATGGAATACAGTGAGCTGCTGTCCAGCTCGTAAATTACACCTCAATAAAAGGCTCGTTCTAAAACTGAAATATGTGCGCAATATACAACAAAAAAAAGACTCACTGTGTAACTTTTCAAGATGAGGGTAAGCTACTATAGAGATGCGGCTGCTTTGACTGAAATGTTCAACTATGTGGCATTAAGGTTATCAGGCCAAGTTACAAGTCAGCCCTGTGGAGAGGCAAGCTTGCATACAAAGAGAATGCATGCTTTTCAAAGTATTTTTCTAGAAATAAAACAGCTGAAATTGAACAAATTTAAGGTATAATTTTAATAGCATGTCCTGTGGGACATTTCAGGCAAAGCAATAACCTCATGCAGACAAACAGGTGGCAGAGCCTCCACCAGAAATGTTACACAGTGCACCTTAAATCCTATAATATTCATAACATTAAAACATTTCCAAGTTACAGAAAATTATCAAAAAGTTGTGTTCAAAAATGTATTTTGTATGTTGTGTTTTGTTTAATACTCACAGTTTAAGAAATTCTGATTAACTCTGAAAACATTAGCCCCTCTGTATTTGTTGCAATCCATGCAGCTCCTCTGTGTTTTTCAAGTCCATAGACTCATTCTGATCATTTATTTCTGATTTCTTACCTTATCAACTGTAATACAAGAGGCCTTGTTGTTGCTTGTTCCCCAGTGGACCTGTAGATGCAGTTTTTGGGCCCTATACAGATTTTATATACAAATTACGTATTTCTTTCATTTTTTCCAATTTCAAAATTATACATAAAAAATAACATTAAATTAAAAAACAAACTCTCTACAAATTACATAGTTGAGTTGACTCAGTCCACATTGCTTACATGCAAACCTTGTGTCAATGAATTCCCATTTGTTTAGTATTGTAGATTCTTAATTATTCTTGTTACTCTCCCCCTAAAAATTCCTCTACCATTGTTGATTATCTTGACACCCAGTTAATGAAAAGCTCGTTTTCACAGAACACTTCTTACACTTTTTAATACAAGAAATGAAATGCCAGAAGTAAAAATTCCAAGTTTGCACAATCATGCTTTTTAATGTGGTCCTAACATATTTGAGGCTCACCCAAAGTGGAGTTCCAGCGTTCACACCATAGTGCCACAGCACGCTACCAAGCTATGTGCCATTTCCAAAGACAAACCTCCCAAGCTATAGTGTATTCTAAGGCCAAAGTTTGAGTAACTTTTTCTATGTATGTATTTACTACAACAATGGGACATCACTACACATCTCTAAATATGTCAAAGTTGGCCAACAAACATATTTAACAAGTTGATTTCTATGTTTCCATTGGACATAAGCCATAAATTCTTAGTGAAAGTTCCAAGTCTGGCACTGGAAAGACTAAATCCATTGATGGAATAACCTGGCCATTCAAATATAAAATTACATCATTTAAAGTCCCATAATATGCAAAATTGACACTGGTGAGCTTTAAGTCATGTTATAAGGATGTTTCCTCATCAAAAACATACCTGGATTTGTGTTTTGTTTCATTCACACATGTTTGAGTAACCTTTCCAGGGCTGAAATTATCAGAATGATTCTTGTGAAGGTGTATGGAATTTAAAAACGCAGTGGAGCTCTTCCTGTATTATCACAGAGAACAGAGCATTTTCTGTTAGAGAAAAGAACATGGCCTAAATATGCAGAGTTTGTGTGTTAAACATGTTTGAATGAAACAAAACTCCAGGTATGTTTTTGATGAAGAAACAACTTTAGAACATAGATCAGAAAATAGCACAATATGGGCCCTTTAATGCTCCAGAGTTTTAAGACAAATTCCTGTATCTGTGAAAAACTTTATTTAAAATGTGTGTACTTTTATGACTCAGCCACCTCATCTTAGTTCTATTTATTCTCTGTGCTTTTCATACCAGCAACACCAACTAAAAGAAGGCTGGTTTCCTAATTACCAACTTTATTGCTCTACAGCCTAAATCAGGACTAACTGAGTAATAAAGAAATAGTGACAAAACATGCACTGACGTGTGTGGAATCCATGACAAAAGCAGAAACTGACCAGATCAAAAACTGTATATAAATGTATTCTGCCACCTCTTCACAGATCTGACCTGTATATGGTTGGTAAATGGTCAGTTTTTTATATAGTGCTTTTCCATCTTCAAGGAACCACTCACCCATTCACACACACACTCATACACCACTGTAAACTGGAGGACGGGTAGGTTAAGTGTCTTGCCCAAGGACACAATGCACCTTTAGGGAATAGGTCAAGCGTAGGACTAATGAAGAATGAAGCAAAAGACAACTCCAGGTCTGTTTTTGATGAGGAAACAACGTCATGATATGAAACACCCTGCACCACTTTAGCACCCGCTCCGCAGTTTGAGAACCCCTGATTCCGCTGCTACGACTGTCGGCTATAGTGTTTCCCTCTCCGTGCCACAAATCAGCTCCAAGTGTCAAAGAAGGCAGCCAAGAAAGCCACAAATCAGCTGTGTGTCCGCTGTAATCACGAACATCTACACGCTCTGCTGCTGATAACACACAATACATCTCCCACCAACGCTGTCCGCAGAGCTGGAGTTTCACTAGCCTTGATTAGCATTGTATTTTAGGGTTATCGCGAAGCTAAAATAAGACCTCTGGTAATAGCTTATGCGTATAGTCATTTTTAAAGGTGTAAATTTGATGTGGTTTGGATAGTGAGTCTTTTCTGTGTAGGCTACCGCTTCACACGTGGCCCCCATCTGAGAATGCAAGGCTTTTCAGCACCTCATGATTTGTTACAATGCATTTTTCTTGAAGTTTTATTTTTGTAAGAAAGACTCAAATTCACCCCACGAGTACTCAAGCTGTATTTTTGAGTTTGGAATTTATGTCCTTAAAGGTGCACATGTAACTTTTTCCGGCCGAGCGTCCATCATCTGCTGGTTTCCATGGAGATGTTGAATGATTGTTTCACAGTATGGTATTGATGTATCTATCTCCATGGAGACAAGCAGGTGATGCCACAGGGCCAAGTCACAGGTTTGATCTTTCGGCGAGGTGACTCCACTTACAGTTTCACCTCTAACTGAATAAATGCAAAATAGATAAGTTTAATTCCAAACTGTGGAACATTCCAGCTAACTTTTATGGGGGAGAGTCCACCATCTTCTAGTCTCCATGCAGATGTTATTGCTTTTCCACTGTCTGGCATAAATTTAAACACCAGGCCAAGTTACAGGTAAGATCATGTTAGTCCATCAGCTGGTTTCCATGGAGGTGATGCTTGGAATGTTTCACAGTATGGTATTGACGTATCTATGTATCTATCTCCATGGAGACAGGTCCAAATTACAGGTCAGATCTTTGGAGAAGCAATCCCACTTACAGTAAATATTCCAAGTGCTAGTATTGGTCTAGATTCCCATCTTCCAAAAGAATGAAGATTTAGATTGGAGTCTTGGCATAACAAAAACATCTGTTATAAAGTTGGCTTAAACAAGAGCTGGATTTTTCATCTTTTATTTAGATTACATCCCACTTTGCATAATATTTAAATTCTCACATTTTTCAAACCACAAAAACAGACGTCACTACATTATTTTTTATCTCAAATTTGCCACAATGACACAACAATTACAACTTCACATACACCTAATATTTCAATCCAACACATTTGGTAAGTGTCCGTTAAGTCCTTCTCACTTGGCCCATTGCACATAAATATATTTCTGTTAAATAAAGCAGCGGCCATGTCCATCAAAGTCCTTGTTTTGGAGAAGAGGAAGGAAACCTATGCTCAAGTTGACCAAAAAGAACTAAAATCTTGGACCAGAGACCCCAAACTCCATCTAAATTATAGCAGTGGTTTGTTTATGTTTGCACAATGGGAACAGGAAATCCTCTACTTTTAAATTAAACATTAGTCTTAAATTATTATTATTATTATTGTGGTTAGCTGCAATTTCATCACAATTAGACCATCAGTGGGAATTGAAAACTTGGGTTGAATTATTATCAAAAGGCCAACAGTGGTGTTAGTTTTCATTGACTAAAAAAGTGCAATATTTTTCCACGTATTTCTTTTCTTGTAAAATTTGTCAGTGCTCCATGCGTTGCAAATTTTAAATGGCTAAATCTGTTTCAAAATGCTACAGCGGAAAAAAAACTATCAGAGACTCGAGAGCTGGTATTTTTAATGCCTCATTTGATGTCCTAACCCAATGCTACCAAGTGCTATATATTTATAATGTAAGGGCTACTGAGTAATTGCTGATGTACTAATGTTAAAGGCAGAATCTGAAGGGTCCAATTAGTTTTAGGTTTGTTCAGTTCATGCACTATTAAACCATCTGTTGTATCCAATATTACGTTGCAGAAACTCAAATGGTGTGCAAGGGCCTATGTAACTCTATGGGAAATTCACTATTTTTGAAAGAAATATCCAACGTAAAAACACTGAACCTATCATTATTTGTAAGGGATTGGGTCCACAAACCTGCAATACTGATCTCTTGTCTTAAAATGAAACTAAACCATAAATGCAGATTTTTTTTACTACTAAACTGTGCATCTGGTGTTTGGCATCTGGTGGTCTGGCATTGTCTACTGTTCTTAGTCATTTTTGATCGTTTTAACGCAAACTAGATACATTTGCAGCTTTCTGGTCCAGAATGTGTAAATCTAAATGTGTGCAGCCGTCGGTGGCCAAGGTAATTTCAAGTACTTGGTGACATCACAAAAGACTGCCTGGTTACAGACAGGTGCTTCTGATTCCACCTGGCTGTAGGGGTGGAGTTTGAAGTGTGGATACTTGTTTGACCAATCACACTGTTCTTTATACCTCCAAACCCGCCTCTCCTCTTCCCTCACTCTCTTCTTTAGTCCTCGAGGTACTGCCCATGTTAATAACTCTATTTGAAACGTGGTTGTGGGCAGAGTTTAGGTGTTTAGTCCTTTTAGCTGACAACAATCACACTTTTAGAACTGATTGATGTGACCACTTGTGAGACTATTGTGAAGAAATTTATGATTTTGATTTTGTTTATTTCTACTGACAAAGAAGAAGTTGAACTTTGTGCCAGTTCTCGTTTCATGTGGATAAACCCAGTAATTACTGAGATACCAACCGTAAACTAGCTCAACAAATCTGTAATCTGACAGTTAAACAGCAAATTCTACTGTTGAATTTTGACCTGTCCTCCAGCTCAGTTTTTAACTATAGGGATTTTAAACTGTTGTCATGTCACTTGAACGCAGAGAGAGAGAGAGAGAGACTGCTTCCACAGTTCATCATAGCCATATCCAGTTGTCCGAGTATGTCTCCTTAGCTTCCGTTGGCACAGATCTTGTTTTGGACTTGGCACAGTTGGGACAGGGCCTATGGGGGTAAAGGTCCTGCTACTGTTTGAGCTCCAGAGCCCACACGTGTTGAGGCCATCCCGTCCGACCTTTTGTTTTCTTATCACTCACAGAGGAAGAGGAGGAGGAGGAAGAAGAAGACGTGTTTTTTGGTAACTCCACCTGAAAACAACATGCCACAGTTAGTATAGTACATCAGAGTAAAGTAAAGCGTATTAGTAAAATATCACGGTATCTTTTTTTTGTTATAACTGGTCGTATTGGGCAGTGTAGGTCTTGCTCAGGGACACAACAACAGCAGTGTGAGCATGGGTGAGATACAAAATTGAACCCACTCTCGTAATTATTAATGTGATAAAAAATAATCAATATATCAGGGCAACAGTTAAGAAGAGTCACACTTGCACTGTAATAAGAAAAAATAAAACGTAAAGAAATGGTTTTCATAATAACACACTGTAATAGTGTATAATGAAAAGCATTGTTATTTGCCACTTAAAAATATGTGTTTGCAGACCAAATAATAAAACGTACATTATCAGTCTTGAGGTTAGCTTTTAAATAAATAATAGGCCAGCATTAATTATTTGAATAAAACCCAATTCCCATGTTAAAAAAAAATAAAAATAATAATAATAATAATAAAAATTAGCCTAGTTGGCAGGATACACTCAAAAACATTGAATATTTGTGTGCAACATGATGGAATACTAATCTGTATTTTTCCCAAACAGAATTAAAAAATGCTCCACACAAATAATTCTGGAAATCTATTCACTAACTCCAGTACTGGCTCATAACAATGAATAGGCCCTGATCATTTCGCCGTGGCCTCGTCTCGTTTTTCATACTGTATAAAGTGAAGTAAAAGTGAAGTACTTATGTTGGATAAAAAACATAATTTCCACATTAAATAACTGAAACACAAACATAGACTTTAAGAGTTTAAAGTTAAATAATTAAATAGGTTGATATTTATAAAAAAAAATCGTAGCCTACTTCACGCATGCGTCTAAGGCTTGCATTTTTTTTTATCTTATGAAATCTTGGGATTTGGCTGTGTGTTGTCCATCAAAAAATACGCTGACTGCGCGCGTTAAACTCACAAATCTTTGATTGAATTCACGCAAGCGCGGCTCATATCTCTTATTTTTTTAACGACAAAACGTAAATATGTTGTTGCCATAATATTTTTTACTTGTTTAGATAAATGTAAGAAACAGGTCCACACTTGTCCTCGCTTAACGCGATTAAGGCCTAAAGCTAAACTCCTACCCCAGTTGGGCGCTTCATTTACGCACGGCGTCAGCATCAAATCCGCAAGACGCGAGATTTATTCACGCGCATCAACATCACGTCCTCGATCACGACAAAGTGTAAAGCCAACAGGTTCCGTTTTAAGAGGCCAACCTGTATTAATATAATGGATTAGTTCAAATTCTCCAAAGGAAGACTATATCTTGCTGCTGGGCACAAACTTCAATCAGCTTTAGCCACGTTTGTATGTGGCACAAATGAGGTTTTCATATGACTTAACTTCCAGTCAAATAAAAATCAAGAGACGTATAATTAAAAAAAAAAAAAAAAAAAAAAAAATCAAAGTGTGCCGTATTTGTAACATTGGAAATAGAAGCACAACTCATTCACAAACTGCTGATAAATCCATTAAAGTACCTCCCTTAAATGACACAAATAAACCTTTAATATAATCTGGTGGACGATGCAGTGTCTTCAATGCTAATAAACAAATAAATAACTAAACGGCACGACACACCCTGAGAAAAACAATCTTTAAGACATTTTTATCAAAGAACAAGTGCGTGCGTAAATGCATTAAAACGACTAAAAGGGATTATCGTGCGCATCTGGTACCATAAAAAGAAAGTTGGATGAATTACGCAATATAATATAAACACGTAGGCTATTTGTTGCATCGATAGCTTAAAGGTTTCATATGGACCACATGAGTGTCTGCTGTGGGCACGAACCACGCAATGTCCATTCAGTTTTCAGAATGAACCAAGCCTGCACTCCACTACAGTTTCTCACACAATTTTTAAATAAAGGATGGAAGAACGCCATGTACCGTTTCGCCTCTCTCCTTCTTCACTGTATTATGACCTCATTTTACTCCGCTCATTTTACCTGCGCGAAAAGGCTTATGGGATTTACCTGTTTTCTATGCGTAAAAGCGCAACTGTTTATGAAAATGGCTCAGATCACGATAAGACGAAGCTTAAGTGGCCTGGTTTAGCTTTGATATTTTGTTGGCAACGATGCAGGTGCAATAATATATAAAATATGTAGAAGGCACATTAACCAAGCGTATTGTATATCTGTAGAAAATATAGATAAAAATAAAAATGGAGAACAAACAAGAAAATGTCTTATTTGAATGTATAGATATTATTTGTTAGAAATTATTTATGTTGGAAGTTAGTGCATGTCTTTTTATTGGCAGGTAAATTACAACCATCAAATATACTTTATATTGTATAATTATTGGAGAGTTGTAAACGGTAATTTATATTTTTATAATTAATTTCTTTTGGTTATGGGGTGTTTTAAGAATGCTGATTTAGTGAAGCAGAATTTTCTAATAGCGTTTGGATATGCGAGAATTTGTAGCCTAATAAAATAGAAACACTGGAATGAAATAGTGTGTTTAGTCTCCATGTCTCCTCCAGAGTGCACACGGAGAGCCATGCGGCCGCGGATCGTCACCTTTAAACCTCAGAGTTCACCTTCTCGTTAATGCTTCGTCTGTGTGAGCGGCCGCACTGTTAAACGACGCTCTTATGCGCTCGTTTCCACCATCCTCCTAATCCTCAATTTAGTCTGGACTCAGAATGGGCCACTTCCAACACACACACACACACACACACACACACACACACACACACACACACACACACACACACACACACACACACACACACACACACACACACACACACACACACACACACGCACGCACACACACACACACACACACACACAAAAGAAAATATACTACAATAATTTTAAACCCCAGCCCTATATGGTCAAACAGGACATTTTATTTATTTTCATTACTCTTTATCCAGGTCGATTGAAAACTTAATATTATTCCTAACAGGTACATTTTAATTCAACTAATAATTGTTTATAACTGACGAATAAAACCTGTAATTGAATATATTTATTACCAACCATTCATTCTACCTCCCCGTTTCATTCAGTTGGGTTTCTCGGTTTGGTCAAGATCGTTCAGTCCGAGGTTTGTCCTGTGTGGTTTAGCTTTAACGAGCTGTTTTCTCATTCAATATATAATATTGTGTTCTAATTTGTTAATCATATGACAACGGTCCTACTTTTCATCATTCTGAAATCTATGCATATTAAGTCCTAGTTCAAGAAACCTAAAGGTGAGCAAAAAGAAGTACTGAGCATGTTGATTTTACAAAATGCTAAAAGATATTTGCATGAAGCCTATGTCAAACGGTCAAAGGCATAATCTTGGGAAATTTTCTGAAATGCAATTACCATTAAATAATCTGTTCTAAATGTAGACGAACTGCACTCTGTATAAATTGTACATAAAATATAAATAATTCTATAACAATATTAAAATGATTTATTGTCTGTGTTATATTGCCCCAACCTTCGCTGCCATTGCTCGTTAATCTGCATTGGAACGTGGCATCGTGCGTGCGTCCTGCGCGTCCTTTACGCACGAGTTGACGTGAGTTATGAACGGCACTACATCCTTCTATTAGCGATCCAGGGTTTGAAAACGTGAGGAAAAATTGCTCTATCTGGCTCCAATTACGCACCACACTTCCTCATATAAGCAGCGCGTTGGGCGAGAGACAGGAAGCCATTACTCTAGTCTATTCTGCTGAAGCGCCATTCGCTCGTGTCATGTATTGTTTGGATCTACACGGTTTACGCTCGACGGCTGACAGAACGTGTGCATGCTCACAGGGAAATAATGGGGCTTCGGTGAATGTGTTGTTGTTGTGTAGAGAAAGACGCTATAATTGCAAGCACCGGTTTGAAGAATCGCCGATGACGTGTGTCGATAGATATGATCGCACACTGGAACAACTGGTTTAATACAATTCAGAATTTAGCACGAGGATTTTGGATGTTTTTCTGATACTATTGAATAAACTACGTAATCCGTTCTTTATACTTTACAACTATCCCTAAAATATATCTTAATTAAGTAGCCTACTTTTCTAAATCCATTAGTCTTGGGTGTAGATTCGTGTGGATTCCGTCTTCTCATAATCTCTATCTTTGTCACATTCGCTATTGTCCTTAAAATAATTGTACAAATAAAACTTAAAACAGTAGTGCACATGCAAAAATAATTATAACTGGGGTTAGACATATTATTGCATTTTTACTACAATTGTGTTCTTAAAAACTGCATGTTTTTGTCATTTTGAAAGTTCAGTATTACGTATTGGCAAAGCTATATTACCATGATATTACAAGGACTGGTGTATTGAAAGAGGGCTGAATGTCCAAAAATATTATTCAAAAATATATGATATTACTATATTTTCAACAGACGTTTACCACACTTAAGTAATGGGCTATGAATTCTGATGTTCAGGTAAAACATATGAAATAATATGCAAACTCTAGTATTGGTACTCCGATATTTACCAGCAATAACCACGGATGGGGAATCGTGACTATTTTTAATTATAAATATAAACAGAAATATACAATATATGGCTTATTTGACTATCCTGTAGAATTGTACAGATCCAATATACTGGAGTTACTGTGACATCACTAAAAATATGTATTACATTGTTTAAAATTATTTGTGATAAAATAGGCTACTCTTTGGTTTAAGTCTACAGTGTACTCAAGTGCAACTCCAAATATCTGTATTAAAGTAGTAGTAGTAGTAGTAGTACTGTGGTTGCAGATTACAAACGCAAGTGTTTCTGTACCGGGGTCTGTGTAGTCCCTGTGGCTCCATGCGGTCTGTGGATGGGGACCAATTTTCTTATACTCCGCTCTTTTACGGACTTGATGAATTGTGTCATGCTGGTTTTGCATTAAAATACTCCCTACACATACCCTAGGGTTAAATCAGAAAAGTGTCCCTTTGACCTCCACTTGCATTGCCTTGCTGTAACTCCACTGTGAGCCTGGTAAACATACTATAACAAAAACATGACTTTTCAGTGTTTAGTACCACCCCATGTACTTTCTCTTCTCTCCAAATTCCTCCTCCAAATAAATGAGCCTATAAGATTACCCGCTATTAAACGTGCGCAAATGTGTGTGTGTGCAACGCGTGTGCGTGTGTGTGACCCCAGCAGGGAAATGCTGTTTTCGTGTTAGCTCTAGCCCCTCACATGAAGGAACAATGCATGTGCTTAAAATTGGGTTGCACTGTATCTATAAGGCGTTTTAGGGGGTATTATTATCATCAGCGTGTCTATTACCAGAGTAACAGAGCAATTCTGTTTAAATCATATAGACTAGCCTTTTTATGCAAAACTATCCTCAAAGGACTTTACATCCTGTGTAGTATGAAGCTAACTTTTGGCTCAGATATTTGTATAACATGAGTAACTCTTTACATCTAATTAAACAAATGTGAATACTGTCGTCGTGCGTCAGGCGCTTGGACAAATATTGATGCGTTTTGTAATTATCGCAAATCTGCATCCAGAACTATGTTTATTAGAATTAATTACGCTATAAAACCTACAATCCATTCTGGAACAGCAAAACCAATTTTAAGAATAAATGCAATATCATAGACGATGTACTCCGTATTTCTTCCATATGTCTGTTTTTGTTTCTTTTACGGCACTGGAAAATATGTGTTTTTCATCGTAGTCCTGTGCATTTTTGTGGCGACGTTGTATCCAAGTATGTTACAAATATTTGGCAAATTCTTTAGATGTAATTGACTTTGCATTTGGCACTTTGCTACCTCACATAAGTATTATGAAAACGTTTAGTCTATGTCTCCTCCGTGCGTCTTTTGTTTTATAATTATCATTTTGCCTATGCTATCTGACTTTCCAAAGAAAGACTTCAATTCTATGAACAACTTTAATCAGTAGGCTCAAAGACTATGGTTATAGACAGAGTGCATATTTTATCAAATGGTGCTTATTCTACCTTATAAAAGCATTTTTTAAGGTTCAAAGACAACAAAAAGTAGTTCTTTAATAATACGCGATTATTTTTGATGAGTTGCAAAAAAGTATAACAGAAGTGTGTACACAGGACAGCGCTTTGTGGCTTATTTAAGTGCGCTGTTTATAAACCATGTCCTTTAAAAAGCCCAGTTTGCTACAACAGTTCTTACTCGGTTTGGTTTTCGAGGACGACCTGCACTTTTTACGTAGCTGTTAACTTGTGCATTGTTCTTTAAGCATTTCTGTGGCATCGAACCGACTTTAAATCGCACATTGAGTTTGCGCTTTATTAAATACACGCTATACATTTCATTGTGGTCTAAGCTGACACCCTTTTCGGTTGTTTGGAGAAAGGTTTGGCGCTTAAAATGCCCCAGTTTGAGCTTTCTCTTACCGCCTCCCTCTTCCTCCTCTCCTCGCGGGCCTCCGTCTTCTTCAGCTCGGCTTTAAACGCTTGCGTATCGCCGTGCTGGCCGTCCTTATCCAGTATGTCCATCAGGTAGGAGATGTAGCTCGTGGCCAGCCGTAGTGTCTTGATTTTGGACAGTTTAGTGTCTGCAGGTACGTTGGGAATGCACTCTCGGAGCTCCGCAAAGGCCGAGTTGATGCTCTGGGTCCGCCGCCTCTCCTTCCTGTTTGCCGTGGGTCTCCGTTTCACGGGACGGGGGTGCGCGTGATGGTGGTGGTGCATACCGACCGGAGCACCGTTCACCGGGGGCACGAGGCTACCAGGGCCGTAGTGGTGGTGGTGATGATGGTGGTGAGGGTCCATGCCGCCCGTGGAGCCCCCGCTACTGTTGCCATGGTACTCGGGGCTGTAGCCGGGCGCGAGGCTGTAGTCGGTGGGAGACATGTCCGCGTGGCTGATCAGCCAGCTCGTGAAATAAGGAGGGCCAGTGTCCTCGTGACAGCGTCCCGCCGCTGCCGCCGCGTGCAGCGAGTAGTGGTGGCTGTCGTGGTGGTGCATCACGGGGTGGTGCGGGAATCCCGAGACCAGACTCATCGTGACACACGCACGAGCACAACACACACTCAGCTCTCACTCACGCACACACACGCAAACACAGGTCCTTCTGGTGCTCTCCTTCACTTCAGCCTCAAATAATCGAGCTCATTTTGGGTGTAGACTCCCCATGGCCTCCAGAAAAACAACGTATCCAGCGGCGAGTGACCACAGCATTCCCCGCGCAGCCGTAGCCTCCTCCGGGCTTTATCTAACACCGCGTCCCGCTCCAAGACATTTTTCTTCCCTTTAACATAAACAGCACGACGTGTAGGACATTTTCTTCATCTTCTTGACCACTTACTGTGCCTAACCGTGCGTAATCGTCCTTGCGCAACACATTTGTCCAGCAGTTAGCCTTAGAGCCGTTGGCAAAGCACCACACAGCACTGGATGATACTGAACTAAGGTAAAGCCCGCATGTCCGTCTGACAGAGACGAAGGGGGAAGCGGGAGAGAGAGCCCTAGTCACAACGTCACATGGAGAAGCCAATAGGATAGCGGAACCAAACTTCAGAAACGGCCTCAGCCAATAGCGAGCAGCCCGTCACCACCGCTCCCCTCCCCTCTCTCGGTCTGTTTACTTGTCTTTAAAGTCAATGGGCCCGCTAAGTAGGCCTACACACGCACGCCAAAGACGCACACGCAAAGGAGCAATTACAAGGTCAAGAGCGTAAGGACGAAAAGGCAGCGCAAAACACCAAACCAAGAAATAAATAATAATTATACTGGATTCGTATATACAATTTAGAACTTTCAACCAACAACCGAAATGTTACATGCATATCCTTACTCAGGCTTTGATAATTAAAATGCGGGGGAAAAGAACTTCCTCAAGGCCAGAGCTATAAAGGAAAAATGCACCATTACCATCGCCTCATTATTTAAGTTATTCTACATCCTGGTGGAATTATAGTCTACTTTACAAAGGCGTGGAGTTTTTTTAGGCACATGTCGCTCTGAAATGAGAAACAGGAAAGTTGCATTTGCACAGGTCCGCATGTATTGGTTGTAATGCCTTCCACTTTTTAGGGAAAGCGTGAAACTAAAAGTGCGAAATAGTAAAAGCCTTTTTTAACATTCACTTGTATTTTATTCAGTGCTTGTCTTTCTTGATTTTTACAAAATACTTGAAGCCTTCACATCAAACACAGCACAACTGTCATATACTTCAGATTTCGGTCCAGTCTCATTTAACTGTGCAGTTGTTTTTGAAAAGCAGCGATGGAGAGTTTGTGATCCCAGCGCTGCGCATTGACGTGACGCCAGATGTGTAGTAGTCATAGTGAATGCCTCGTGCAAACCGACACAAGCCAGTCCTAGACACGTGCAGCCCACGTCAGATTTCTGGACTTAAATCAATAAATGTATTTCATTGCTAATAAAACCCAGGGATTTGTAGTCACACTCGCGTTGCGCAAAGTTACGGAGGTGATGCCAGAATATTACGCGCGCCAACAAAGGTTAGTGAAATACTGATACAAAAACCTTCATATTGTCATAGTTATTTCAATATATTTTTGTACAAAAAAAAAAAAAAAAGGAAAAGAAAAGAAAGAAAAATCACTAGTAGACTATTTTTACATTCTTGGATTAAATTCCACATTAAATTCCTGAATTACGCATGCGTAAACATAATAGACCCTATTTAAATTGCATTGCATGTTTTACCTCGTTAACTTAAACGCCCTTTAAAATAATTTCCCAACAGGAGAAGCGAAGAAGTCTGATAAGAGACAGTGTTTTTACAGCGCGGTCTTTAGCTTTACGCGCGGTTCTGACCTCTGGCCCGGCTCTAATTTATTGCCGCACAAAAACACTTAAGAGTCCAAAGGATGAGACGATTCATCTTAAAGTCCGGGGACAGTTTAGACTAGAGCTGATCTTAGGGCGGCTCAAACCGCTGCTGCTCAGTTAGAAACTATTTAGTATATAATGGAGTATGACCTACTGCGTTATTTAAATAAAATACTCAACGCGTAATCATGGAAATAAATGCAGCAAATACACTGCGCCAAAATCGCCCTTAATTTCGCATGTTCGCACCTTAATCTAATATTTAAAAGTATTTATTTATGACACTTTTATAACTACGGGTGATATCCATAGAATGTAAGATTTCCAAAAATCCACTCTCAAAGTTCGTCTCCTTCAAACATCGGTTCATTTCGGTGCCTAAAAGTCCGAAGCAGCGTTCAGACGGAGACTGCCACCGGCACGAAAGACAAACAGAGTCTTATTTATCATCTAGAACTCAAGATCCGCTTTGTGGTTTTGAACTGAGAGTTGCCTACATTTCCCAACGAGCACAGATGGACTACTGCTTATGTTGACATGATACAAAAAGAGACTGTGGTGTTGATTTCAGCGCAGCGAAATGACGCATGTTTTATATCTCCACACGTGGGAAAAACAAGACGCAAAACTGGCTTTATTTCTGAATAAATGTTTTGAGTGAGTCAGCATCACACCTTGTAAATTAAACAGCCAAAACGAAGAAAAAACAAAAGAAATCAAATGTGTCTGAGGGTAAATTTGTCTTATTACTTAGGTCTATATATTCTGCTTTATAGGCGTAATATATACAGATATACAGTATTTATAGCCTATATATTTTTTGACAATAATGTGCATTCTTATTTACCCATGGACGCCTTACAATAAAAGCAATTAAAACAGCAACCCACATCAACAACACTTTAAAATGACCGTTATCTGACTTAATTTGTATTATTGTGGAACTTGTGAAATATTTATTACCTTTTTAACGCTCAACACGTTAAAACATTGCCCACTGAAATAGTCTGGAGATGAGCCTCTGGATAAGCCGAGCGTATCTACAGATCTGCAGACGTGTGTCCTTTTAAGAGGCCACACTGACAGCGATTAGGAGACTTCACTTGAGCTGGTGACCCTTTAATAAGAGGCAAAGTGACACTCATCTTCGTAATAACACTTAAGATACACATTACGTACACCCAGACTAAAGGTATCAGAGGATTTAAATAAGTAAAACGATTATTGCTTCAAAGTGACATTAGGTTATGGATTTGTCGTAGCCAAAATTCTGTGCACTAGGCGATGAGACAGGCCTGAAAAACTCACCGTTTGTTTACTACACTTGCCTCTTTCTATACCCGAGACCCGAGACTAATCCTCAAGTTTTCACGTGGCTTTTGCATTTCACCACATCGAATAATTTGGAGAGTTCGTTCAATAAAACTTGTTTTTTATTTCTATAAAATTTATTCAACACGCACACAAATCAATTTAAACACATTCGGGGGTTTTTTTAAATAAATTCCCCCACAGTGTCTTGTTTTCTTCGACAAACATAACGCAGAGGAGAGTTTTATTTGTAGATTCTGTCAACATGCAAGCTACAACGAATTACGATCTCACAATGCCCTGTTAACGGCATTTAATTAGAAATATTCTAATATATAAGTGTATTCATGTCAGCTAATGAAGATGCATTTTTCAATTAGAAAGTGATTTAAACTTTAACACCGTGACAAATTAAGTCATACGGCTTATATAACAAACATGTTTAATTGATTTATTAATCTAAATGATTGATATTTGCTGATCAAATTCAAATACAGATGTATTCTCTAAAAATACTGTGGTAAGCCTCGTATCGCCCAATTAGAAACACACACAAACATGTCTTTAGTGCATTGTCTCATTCAAAAGATTAAGACTTCACTAGTAGCCTGGAATACAGACTGAAATCCTCTGCTATTTACAGTCTGATCACCTCCTTCTCTTCTAATGCTCAGATTAACCTCAGACAGAGCAGTGCATTCAGGTTATCTTATTTTAGTGATGCACACAAACTAATCTTAGGGTTTAGTGCTAGTATGCACTCATTGAGACTACAAAAGTCTGTGATGTTATTTTATTTTATTTTTTCTTTCTCACTCGTAAGCCTGTTTATGATTGGCTAATCCACCTGTCAGTCATGCCCCATCAGGGGCCCACACTTGACATATTCATAAGAAAAGCTTCTAGTCTTGCCAGACTACAGGCTGGCCAGACAGCTAGTGCTTCATAACAACATTCATACTGAATGCACTTCAATATGAAGTGAGCAAAGGATCATGGTCAATGTAGTCTCTTCTCTGTAACAAACAATGCATTTAGCCTTTTTGGATTTTATGATAATCATGGCCCTGACCCTGATTTCTGTGTTTGAGAATTTTTTTCTTGCCCCAGTACAGATATATATGTACAGATATATTGCATAAGCAGCTCTTGAGATCAAAGTAAGTCTGCTGTGTACTGTCTGCATCTAATGATAAAGCATTTTATTGTCCCATAATCAGGAAGTGCTCAGTTAGTAACTCTATAGCTTTACCAAGACGGCAAAACTCTGCTCTGGTTTCTAAGAGTTGTGAAAAGCGCTAATGAACTCATCACTGTGAATAATCAGGATGCTCTGAACGAATAAGGAATAACTTCTGTTATTTTCAAGACAGTAAAAATCAGGTAAAGTGCCTTTAATACATCTTGCAACTCCACTCAGATTTAGTTACAGTTTAGTAACAGTTTCATATCAATATTTTCCACTTACTGGTATAATTTACAGCTAAAACATGCCTCTAAGTTGTCCAAACGCTGGGCCAGGGTAGTGTGGGAGAGAATGCGCGGAGGGGATGGGGGCGGTGGAGGAATTCTTGTGAGTAAGGCATATGATTTATATTTGTTTAAGTGTTGAATGGGGGGGTGCAGTATACACGCAGCGCTCGACCCAAATGTGTGTGCGTCTCTTTGCCTGTACGTCTCGGTGGGTGTAATCCATCTGTGTGAATGGGAGTCGCGGTGGTAATTTAGATCGGCCGGTGTCTCCTGATAATGAGGCCTAATTAGACTGTAGGTCAGTTGGTCAGGCTCCTCTGATCTGAGCCATTCCTCCCCTGGATAAATAAACCTGACAGAGAGAGAGAAAGAGAGAGGGAGAGAGAGGGGGATGGAGGGGGAGAGGGACAAGGGAGATGTAGGGGTAGGAAGAGAGAGATAGAAAGAGAGGAGAGAAGGGGTTAGCTGGAGACAGAGAGAGACAGGGAGACGGAGGGGAGCATTGGAGGAAGAGAAAGAGAGAGCGAGAAGGAGATAGAGGGAGGAAGAAGAGTGAGAGGGCTGTAGAGGGAGATAGAAAGAGGGAGAGACAGTAAGAGGAGAGGGATGAAGAGAAGAGGGGGTGATGGAGAGAGAGGAAGAGGAGAGAGAGGGAGGGTGAAATAGAGGGAGAGACGGGAAGTAAACGAAAAAAGAGGGAGAGAGATGGGGAGAAAAGGATAGAGAGAAGGGAGAGATGGGTTGACATAGAAGGAGGGAAGAAAAAGAGAGGGGGAGCAGAAAGGCAGAAACATGAGAAAGGAAAGAGAGGAGGGAGTGAGAGAGGAGAGGAGGAGGAAGGAGATGATGAAGGCAGGGAGGAGTAGAGTGAGAGAGGCAAATAGAGGGAAGAAAGAGAGAGAGGAGGAGAAGGAGTGAGAGTTGGTGAGAGCAAAGGAGCAGGAGAAGGCTGGAGACTGGTTCTATACCGTGTGTGTGTGTGTGTGTGTGTGTGTGTGTGTGTGTGTGTGTGTGTGTGTGTGTGTCAGTTGTGATGACGTGCAGGTACATTCCTCTGCAGCGGAAGTTTCTTTTCACTGAAGAGCTGCTCTCGGCCTGGCCTCAATTACATCCACACATCCACAGAGCTACAGACTTACAGAGCAGAATAAGTCATGACTCTTGAATGGTACAACTTTATTATCAATATTAATGGTAAAGGGAGATTTTTTTTTAACATATTCAAAAGCACCAACTGTAACTGTAATCTGATCTTTGTTATAGTGTTGTTTCCTCATCAAAAATATACCTGAAGTATTTTGTTTTTTCATTATGTAAAGTGGGTTACTATGAACATTTTAAGACCATTTTTTCATTACAAAGTGAATTGGAACCAGAGTTGATGGGGTTGGAAACGCACCCATGCTCACTTCCTTTTTGGATCATGGCGGCTAGCAGGTTAGCTATGTCCATTTATACACTCTATGGGAATACGTTATTGCCCCCTTAAGGAAATTTGTCCTCTGCATCTCTAGATCATGAGCTAGGCTTGTTCAGGATTAGTAGCTGGAGGATTTTACCTATAGCTGATGTTACTGCCTTGTCTGTTTTCTAGAATAAACTGAAGTAGCTCGAGTTTTAAACAAGAGGACATGAGACTAGAGTTTGCAGGAGAAGTTTATTTACCCTCTGTGTGGGACCTGGAAACATGAGCCATCAAGACATTGGTTTCATCCATTCAAGTCTGGCTATGCTTCCATTGTAGGGAGTATTATACCTCTGATGACGTAGACCAAGATAACAAGGGCCCATTTTTTTTTTTTTTGGTCATATCCAGCCCAGTTTCTGATATTTAGACAAATTCATATCTTAAAGGTGCATTGTGTAACTGCATTGTGTAACTTTTCTAGTGGAGGGTCCCCCAACAGCTTTAAGAATGCACCTTTTTCGAGAGATAAAAATACATGATAGATAAGTTTAATGCCATACTGTGGAACATTCCTGTCAACCCTAACCCAGGCAAAGTTAAAACATGCAGTAGTGTAACCTCATCCTGTGTACCTTTATGTAATAGTGATTTTGGAGGGTTGCATTTTTTCTGTACTGCCCTCTGTGTGTCCGTGCATCATTTCCAGTTTATCCTCGATCAATCAGATTTACCTTTTTGAAGAAACTTAACAAGAGAATTTGCCCGATTTTGGCTGCGATTTGCTTTTCCCCGAGTTCGGGCAGGCGTGACCCGACTTTGTGTGTCCGTGAGTGATTTTGAAGCCGCTGCACTCCTTGTGTGTGTGCATGTGTGTGGTGTCAGTGTTACTCTGAGCTGCTCTGTCAGATCAAAACCACCAAACATCAGCAACACTACGGTAACAGCCAATAAAGCAGAGAGCGTCAGGGGCAGACGGAGATAGAGACGCAAGAAAAATAGCAAAGTAAATAAAATAGTAAATACAGAAAATAATTAGGTCTATTACTTACCTCCCGTAAAATTGTACATTTAAACTGCAGCATCTCATCCTTATTATCTACAGAATTTGTCCTCGGGGTGAAGCTGCAGATTAGCAATAGTGACTCTACTTCCTGTGTACTTTATAGCCAACTTTCTATGCACTAAAAATTGTATATCTGAAGTTTTGCACCACATTTTGCAAATAATAATAACACAGTTTTGACTTGTATCTCTCTAAAACTCTAGAATGCCTGTTTTTCTAGGGATTTTTGAGCTGTAAAACCACCTGTGATTTAATAAATGTAAGGTTGAGCTGTTTAATGTCATACTGTGGAACATTCAAAGCAGAGCAGTGACATATGTGACATACCCTCAACCAGAAAGTTACATAATGCACCTTTAAGTTTAATACCATACTGTGAATCATTCCAAGCAAAGCAATTACATCGTCATGGAAACAGTAGGTAGACTCTCCACTAGAAAACACAGCACACCTTTAAATTTAGTTTACTACTTTACAATTTAGATCTGCGGAGAGTCGCCTCTATTTACAGAAGGAATTATTGTATTTTTGAGCAATAGAAACACCCGTAATGAATAAATGCTAGATCAAAATGTTTAAAGACATACCATGGAACATTCTAGGCAAAACAACATCTCTGTGGTGACGAGCAGGTGGCAGACCCTCTACCAGAAAAGTTGTGCAGTATCAGTCCTGGCAAATATTGGTCATTGGCTCAAAGAATCCATATCGGACCATCCTTAGTTACCGGTCCATAGATGCTGCTCGTTCACATGAGGTCATTTTGTTCAGGTGTTTTCCCTGTATCTCCCCAGCATCACATTTCCCAAAGAGACGAGACTTCAAACTCAGCCTCAGATGGTCAGTATACCGGCCATCTGCGGACACTCCTCTCCTCCAAAGACTCTGCTAATCTCTGGGGATTATCGACTTTGTGAAAAACAGTCCTGTCCCAAACAAACAGAAAAAGCGTGATTGAAACGCGAGTAGTTTGAAAGAAGAGAGCTGTCAACTTACACCGTGTGAGAAAACAACAAAAGAGCTCCTCCTGCTTGTCAAAAACACACTTCAGGTTAGCTTTTGTTCGATAAGTGGCTGCTCGTACTCAGGTCAAGAACTTTGTGATCGCTCAAAACATATTAATCTTGATGTCAAATTATTTTATTGTAAAAAGAAATCGATTTTTGACTATTTTTAGGCGTTATCTGACCTTCGTGCATAGCAGGCATGCTCATCTCCTTACCCACAGCGGCTGCTCTTGTAACGCCTTGGTTTGGGGGGTTTTTTGGGGACTTTTCCCTGTGGTTTTATCCCCGTGGGGATGAAAACAATCATGAGATCACTGGAGAAGTATCGATTGGTTTAACAGATTTAGGTTCGGCTGCTTCCAAAACACTGTAGTCAAAAGTGTCGGCTTGGCCCAAGGTGGTGGAATACATTTTCATCCATTCAGAGCTATAGACAGTAGTAATTTGTCTTGAGGTATTTTCTCTATATACAGCATTAACACTTTGGGTGTTTTCTTGGCAATATTTTGATTTGAACAGCCTGAAAGAGAATAAAGAAACTAATTTTAGTCAGATAAGTACTACTGAGCAGTGGGCATGTGCATTTCATATTTTCTTTTTCATAGAGGTGGTATTATGCTAAATCAGTCCTTTTTTTTCTACCACGTTATGATATACATCATCAAAAACATGCCTGAAGACGTTTTAGATGTCATCCATGCATGTTTGAGTAATTTAGAAATCTTTTCCAAATAGCTGTAAGATTCCTTGCAGCGCTCAGCAAGGAATCTTACAGCTATTTAACTTGAAATAACCCATTTAACTTGAAATAAAGTGTATTTTTTATTGGGTGTAAAAGTTTCAGTTCTCCAGCTGTGTTTCATGAAGACTTTAAACTTTTTGTTCCAGTTTAGCAATTTAACTTTGAAACATCTAAACGTTTTTACAAGTTAGTCAAATAATTCTATATGGTATTAACGCTAATGGGCTTAAATAAATGGACCTATATTATACCACTGCTTTGCAAATTGCATACAGATGAGACTAGAGCATGAGCATTCACTTTCGCCAGGCTACATGTGTGTGACTTCCTTCTCATATAAGATAACCACCACAATAAAAAATATCCAATTTACCCTGAACACATCACTGGTCGTTGTGTGAAAACATTCCCTCTCCTCATGTCGGAGCCTGGGTGTCTGGGATAAAAGCATGGAACTAAACGCAGGAAGAGGGTCCTGCCGCGGCCTTGACTGCTCGAATATCAAAAACCCAACGCAGGGCTTTGTTGTACACTTTTGCCCAACCTCCATTGAGAAAATTTCAGATGGGTTAGACTCAGGTCAGGCTTGAGGTGGGTAGAGAAAATCTGACGAGAGTTATACTTCACAAGTACAAATACTGGATCAAATATCTACTAAAAATAGGGATGCACCAATACAAAAATAGCTGTATTAGGTATCAGTTTCATGATATCGAGTGAGTCGATCCTGGATGGGCCTTTAATTAAATGTAGCAAGATTATTTACAGGCTGATTTTAGCCTAGAGCATCTCATAATTTTTTAACTTTTATTCATATGAAGGCGTTGCATAACACAAGTGGATCTCTTGTGCAATAAGTTAATCGTGTTTTAAAGAAATGGTACCATTTTCTGTCTCTTCTCTGGTACTGGTGAATATTGGATACCGGCAGATACTAAAAGTCACAGTATCAGTATCAGAACTAAAAAACTGGATTGGTGCATCCTACTAAACAGTACAATTACCCTAAAAATGTACCGTACAATGTACAATAATGTAGAATATTGTATTTAGTTACTTTCCACCGCTTCCACTGAGAAAACTACATATGGGTTAGACTCAGGTCAGGCTAGAGGTGTGTAGAGTAGCCAAAATCTGACTAGAACTCAATTACGGGTTTAAAAAAAAAGTATGATTACCCTAAAAATATACTCAATTGCTCTAACGTGGGTATTTGTATTAATTGCTTTCCACCCCTTCCACTGAGAAAAGTACAAATCGGTTAGACTCAGGTCAGACTAGAGGTAGAGGTAGTAGCCAAAATGTGTATACAAATAAGAAAAACATTACTTTAAAATAATATTACTCAAGTAGAAGTAAAAAGTATAGTGGCTCAAAAAGTATTGGGAGAAACTAGTACTGATTTAAGAATAGGAGTTAATACAGGTCATATTGCACAGATTCTGTTATTTCTGAAGAATACGCACAACATTTCAAAACAAATTTTACTTGAAGGTAACGTGTGCGATGTGTAAGAAGTGCTAGTGTATTCAGCATTGTTAACATAAAGCTTTAGTCACAGTGGGAACCAAAACTTTTACTGTTACTTCAAACAAAATATGACTCAATTTGAAGTAAAAGTATTGTGTCAGAAAACTATTTTGAAGTACAGCACAAGTACAATTTATTCCAAAAGTTACTGAGTTAAATGTAACTGAGTAAATGTAAAAGAGTCCTTCATACTTGAATGGTGACCAAGAAGTGAGAGAGAGGGAGATTAGAAAAGATTTCCACATGTGCCAAAAGCAAAGCCCTGAATATAGACGTTTAAATGGTGTGGACTGAATCAGCTGTTTGTAATATGTTCCACCGACCGCAGCAGCGTGAATGTGAGCGCAGTCGTCCACTCAGGTTGGAGCTGGAGCCGATTGCACAAACTCTCTCGAATGGTATGTCACAATGCAGAACATGAACTCAACGTCTGCACGCAATGGCCGCCATCTTGGAAAAGGAAAAATTAAAGAGTATATGACATAGTTAATACAGTTATATTTAAGACTCTTGCCTAGTTTTTTTTTTCTTGTTATCTGGTTGAAGTTTATACGTAGAAGTGATTCCTTAAAGGGCTCATCTTATGCTATTTTCTGATCTGTGTGATAATGTTGTTTCCTTATCAAAAACAGACCTGGAGTTGTGTTTTGTTTCATTCACACATGTTTAACACACAAATCCTGCATATTTAGCTTGAGTTCTTCTCTCAAATGGAAAACACTCTGTTCCACTTCGTGATACCATGTGGTACAGGAAGTGCTCCATTATGTTTTTAAACTCCATAAAACTTCACTAGAATCATTTGGTTGATTTCAGCCCTGGAATTTTCAATCTCTACTGAACAAAAGGTAAAAGGAGTTGTTAATTTGAAAACTACCGCCTCATGACATCACAGAATGGAACAAAGCATTTTGTGAGATGTAGACAGACAGATAAATAAGGATTAACTCAAACATGTGTGAGTGAAACAAAACATGTGTGAATGAAACAAAACACAACTCTGTGAATGTTTTTGATGAAGTAACAACATTCTAACATGGCTTAATGCTCACAAGAGTAAATTTTGTGTAATAAAGGCCCTTTAACCTAAAATCCTGCAATTTTTTTAAATTCATTTATTTATCTTTTTTTTTTTTTTTAATCTGGTTGAAGTTTATAATTAACAAAGAAGTGGTTCCTTAACCGTTACCCAGAAACCATACCATAAATACAAAACCTGTCTAAACTGCACAAGAGTTGGCTAGACTAAAAGAATGATAACACCTTTATTTTATTAAATCAATATTTATATTGCTATTAAAAAAATGCCTTTCCGTCATCTCCGTGATGATATTTAGCAGCAGAATCAACTGAAGCAGCCCCCTCAGCCTCTCCGTCCTTACAGTCTTAACTTCTTGAAAAGTAATAAAGTTTATTGCTTACTACTTTGACCAATGGAGTACTGATGGAAAAAGAAACAAAATATGTCCCTAGCTAATACTGTACAGTGGTCATTGACATTTCTGGATTGAGGTAGGCTAATTCTGCATATCATCTTCATATTATAAATATTTATTTTGAATCTTTTGTCATTTTAAATGTATTACTGTGATGCGTCTACACTACTAACAATTCATCTGGTTTTATTTGAATTAACCTCTGGCCAAAATAAATTATATTCTCATCATTTGTGAATTGCAAGAGGAAAATGGGACCAAACAATAACAGGGGCTGTTCAGTGTTCTGAGTGAGACAGTTGGATCTTAGATGAGTTATTGTACTTTATCATTGTCTGAGGAAGTCATTATTTTAATTACGTAAGTAATTTTGGGAGTACTGTGAATGGACCACCTCCTTCTACAAAAACAATTCTGAAATTAATTTAAGGCCATTCAGACAAACGTAGTAAGTTCATGAAGTTTATTGGTAAGTCTGAAATTGTGAAGAGGTTAACAATATTACAATTTTACGTTTGTCCACTAGTTTAATTATATTTCTTTTCCAACAATAACAGCAGTGGTCCAAGGTGGTGAGAGCGATCGTCATCAACCTGAAGGTCCATCACGTGCATGCTGTTATGTCCTTGAGCAAGACACTTAACCCAGCTCTCGTATGTGTGATGTCAGTGTGAGTGGGTCAGTGCCTTGCTTGTGTAAGTCTGTCTCAAGAGGCTCCACTGATTGAGGAGTGAATGAATAATGACGACAGTGTATCCCAACACAAATAGATGGTGTTGTTATCATTATTATTACATGGACACTCGATGTGGAGGAACAGCATCTCTACTCTGAGCTCTTCCATTGTGCATGTGTAGTTTTATAGTAATTTGGAGATTTTGAATGGACATTGGCAGAGATTTTGAGCAAACTATCAGACGTGGAATGTAAATCATGATGTTGGGTGTGTGTCCTACCATATGTGAATGGCAGTACTGCTTCTCTTTACTAAAATCTTATATAGTCAGTCTTAAAGTTCTCATGTTACGCAAAATTGACTCTTGTGAGCTTTAAGCCTTGATAGAATGTTGTATCTTCATCAAAAACATACCTGCAGTTGTGTTGTGTTTTGTTTCATTCACACATGTTTGAATTATCCTGCATTTTAGTCTCTCTACAACTCCAAAGTCCAAATACTCTGTTCCTCCTTGTGATGTCATGAAACGGTTTTCATTTAGCTTTTACCTTTTGTAATTCTAGGGCTGAAAGTATCCAAATGATTCTAGTGAAGGTGTATGAAGTTTAAAAACACATGGAGCACCTCCTTCACTTCCAACCGCATGACATCACAAGGTGTTTTCAGTTTGAGAGAAGCCTAAATATGCAGGGTTGTGTGTCTTAAACATGTGAATGAAACAAAAAACAACTTCTGGTATGTTTTTGATGAGAAAACATTATAACATAGATTAGAAAATAGAGTAATATGGGCCGTTTAAGTTTAACCTCTTGAGCCAAAATGCTACACCAAAACATTAGGTTTGAAACATGTATATTTAGTTTTCTTTGTTATTGAATTCTACTTGCTAATATAACCCTTCACTTAATAGATTTTGAACGTTTCCTCTGCTCCTCTAACCAAAACTTGCACTTAATATTTTTCGTCCCCAGTACCTGCTCCTCTGCTCTTTTCCTTTTCAACTTAAAGTGATTGGGTTTATTATTCTTATTGCAGTACCTCACCATTACTACTATACCCAAACATAACAGGCAGACACATAGACTAAAACCACCCGAGCAAGAAAACAGCTGTCACTACCGAGTCCAAGTGGAACATGATTTATGGTTCACATCAGCGCAGTGTGTGGTTAATTAGTCCCTCATTAAGAAGTAGTCCAAATGAGACTTTCCATAGACACGAATATCGAACTCGCCCATTCAGCTATTTAGCCTAAAACAACATGTCCGCTCATACAGTCAAAGTTGAGGTTTATTTTGTCGTTAAAACATATCTTTGCATCATTAGGGGCATGTGTGCGTGGCTCTGTGCACTTTGTAATAGGTCATCAGCGCACTTCCTGGTCCCACATATGGCAGCGTTTATAAAAAGCCATACTTGGAATATCTGACACCTTCACCTCAGCGAAGTACAGGGCAGACACCATGTTTGTAATGTTATAGTGATGGAATGGGTAAACACATTTGAGGGGATATTAGGGATGGGTGGATGAATGATTTTCAGATAAACGTTGAATTGCGTTGATTTTGTTTTTTTTTCCCATAATGAGATTTGCTATTTTGTTTAGATTTGCAGTATAATTTTAAAAGAGACATGTTCTGTAGAATCAACATTTAAAGGTCCTATATTGGATAAAATTGACTCTTGTGAGCTTTTAGCCATGTTAGAATGCTGTTACCTCCTCAAAAACATACCTGGAGTTGTGCATTGCTTCATTCACACATGTTTGAGTAATCCTTTATTATTAGTCTGTCTGCATCTCCAAAGCTCAAAATGCTGTTCCACCTTGTGATGTCAAGAAGCTGCATGAAGTTAACAGCTTTTGTTCAGTAGAGATTGTCAGTTCCAGGGCTGAAATCATCCAAATGGTTCTAGTGAAGATGTATGGAGTTTAAAAACACAGTGGAGCACTTCCTGTATTACCACATGTTTTCTGTCTGAGAGAAGAACTCAGCTTAAATATGCAGGTTTGTGTGTAAAACATGTGTGAATGAGACAAAACTCAACTCCAGGTCTTTTGTGATGAGGAAACAACATTATACCATAGATCATAAAATAGTGTAATATGGGCCCTTTAACTTCTTCAGAGTTGTATTTCGATTGATTCATCTATGTTTGAGTAAGGCTGCATTGTGTTGTTGTCAATACTGTCAATGTTTCTTTGAGCAACACACTTAGCACACTAGCTACGTTACTACTCTAAATTAACTCACTTTATCATTATATTACATGTTATGCTTAACAGTCTAACAAAATAAAATGAATGAACCGTCATTAAATATTGTAAAAAGTGTAATAAAAGAAAAAATATATATTTTATACTCCAAGCAGGCATGCCCAAACTATGGCCCGTGGGCCAAATGTGGCTCTCAGACAGTTTTTTCTTGGTCCTCAGGCTTCCAGGTGAATTGGCCCAAATGACCTTGAGCAGTACTTTTGACTGCAAGTTTTCTGAAAATCTACCTAGATAAGACAATATTTAATATTTATTGTGTGGTTTCGTCTATCTTAGCATGAATAAAGGACTGATAGCTCATTCTAACGTGTTAAACATGAATATATTTCAATTATTCACTGTACTGAGCACCAGTCTATGGCCCTCGATCGGCCCTCTGCTTCGTCTGTGTTTAGATATGTGGCCCTTGATGAAAAAAGTTTGGACACCCGTGCCATAGAGTGATGAATTATATTTCTATAGTTTAATTTTGCTTCCATCTTCTAGAAATATTATCAATGAAAATAATGTCCACTGAGTTTTATCTAAGAGGCAGTGAATAATATTTTGATTGCAGTAAAATAAATTTGGCTTTTGAAAACATTAGTGTAAAAGCACTTATCTGCGTTTGCAAATGCACTCTGGTTTTGTGTCCATACACCTGTGTGTAATGTCATTAGGACTAACAGTGTGCACTGGAGCTGTGATAACCGTGTTTCTCTTATTACTCTGATAAGCATCACACTGAAGTTTAGATACAGACAAATCACATTAACAGAAGCAGTAACTGGATTAGTGAACTGCACATTTAGAACCAAAGTCGTATCTGTCACTGAAGCAAAGTGAACAGGTTATCACAAAATCACAAAAAAGATGACAGAGTTTTTGACAGGTGCATAGGGCACAAAAGGAAGTTAAGAGGGCGGTGGATTGGACATTCTTATCTTATTTGGTGATACTCCAACTTCATTCAGCGTTAATTTTATTTACATTTTTCTCCTCCTTTAGGTTAGTCCTTGTTTAGAACGTTAATGATACTGTCCTGTTGTAGACCTGGTTTAGTCCTAGTATAGACCTGGTATAGTTCTGTTATAGATACTATGATTTAGATCTGGTGGCAAATACATTCTCGATATTTAAGTGAAAGTTTGAGAACCCTGAGGTTAGACAGCAAACCCATACTATGTAACTTGGAATGTTCCACTGTATGGCATTACAGTTTTGCAATTACAAGTCCTTTTTAAAGCTCGGCAATACTTAATTATCTGACCTGCCAGAACCACGCGTTTTGACAGAACTTTACAAAGATGAGTGGGTGTAGAACGGTATTCTGTGTTCCTGATTTGATTTGGGGGTGACTGACAGGTGGATTAACCAATCAGAGAGACGGTTGGACAGTTTGTGCCAAAACAGGTAAAAAGGGGGGAAAATAATGTAGAGGACTAAGAAACAGCGTGGATTTTTGCAGAATCAACACTAGAAGCACCAAACTATTATTTATCTCAGGTAAAAGAAGTTATATATTTATTTCTGAATATTAAGAGAATTTTCAAAATCTGTACAAATTAGCGTCTATGGTTGGACCGTCCCATGTTAGGACAGAGGTTTGTCCCCGTGGTCCTATTCCAGACCCTTCTGCATATTTTTAACAGTAAGATGGCTTGCTTTTTCACACATCTGACCTTTAAAGGAGCACTGCATAACTTTTCTGGTCTGTCACCTGCTTGTCTCCATGGACATGTTATTGCTTTGCCTGAAATGTTACGCAGTATAGCATTAAACTCTTGCATTCATTTCTTCACAGGTCTTTTAACTAAAAAAAAAGAAAAAAGAAAAACCTTGAAAACAGGCATTTTTTACTCCATAACCGGGGTTGCCTCTACACAGAGCTGAGTTTATTGCAAAACTGTGGTAGAAGATTCCAGCCCAAAAGCAATAACATCTCCATAAATACAAACAGGCGGTGGACGCTCTACCAGTAAAGTTACTCAGTGCACCTTTAACAAATTTAACTATAAGAAGAGTTGTGCTTTCAGTAGCTAATAGTGCCCCCCTGACTGCAGCTGTAGTAGTCCAAGTTTATCATCGAAAGTGCCTGTGTTTGTTTAAAGAGTGAATCTGATGAGTAGCTTTAGTGTCTGTTTGGCTCGGGCTCAGGACATTACACAGACCCAAGTATTCACGGGTTTCACTTTCCTGGTATATGCAACATTTTGAGGACTTTCCCCCCCATTCAAAAGATTTTGTTTTAAAATGTTAATCTCTATGGTAATACTCCTCATTTTTCATCAGTCTGGACCCACGGATGGACATCATCTCACCTCGCTCTCATGACATCAGTGGAGTTTAGAATCATACACTAGTTACTGATCGCATTATGAATTTACAGTGATTTTAAATAAAATCGGTATTGAAGGAACTAACCAACTTTTCTGGTGGATTTACATCGTTATTGTCAAAAATATTGTTAGATTCATTTTTGTCAATATTGTCCAGCCTTATGTGTGAGTCAGGGGGTACATTTCTGTGGCCACAAAATAATCTTATAACTAGAATAATGAGATAAACCAATAGCCTAATTAGATCTGAATTTTGGTGTGTTTACAAAGGAAATCTGATCATCAAAACACCTCAGTGAATTCATTTTTGGAGTCTCCGTTATATTTGGAAAACAAAGTACATGCATTTAGATCAATCTTCAGTTTTTAAAAGACCCATATTATGCCATTTTCTGATCCATATTTTAATCAAAACATACCTGAAGTTGTGTTTTGTTTCATGCACCCACATTTAATACACAAACACTGCAAATGTAGGCTGAGTTCTTCTCGCAAATGGAAAACACTCTCTTCCACTTTGTGATGTCATGTGGTAATACAAGAAGTGCTCCATTGTGTTTTTAAACTCCATACACCTTCACTAGAATAATTTAGATGATTTCAGCCCTGGAATTGCAAATCTCTACTGAACTAAAGGTAAAATGTAGCTGTTAACTTGAAAACTACCACTTCATGACATCACAAGGAGGAACAGAGCATGTTGAACTTTGGAGATGTAGCCAGGCTAATAATAAAGGATTACTCAAGCCTGTGCGAATGAAACTAAACACAACTCTGGCATGTTTTTGATGATCTCACATGAAACGCGCACAAGAATCAATTTTGTGTAACATTTTGTCTTTGCCAACTTAGCTTGCCTCTATATTTGCATAGTTTGTCTTGTCAAAAGCTGAATCTGAAAGAAAAAAAAATTGTTTGCACACAAAAAGGAGAAAATTCTGATCACTATTTAAACGATCTTCCATCCATTCCCAGCACATTCACTGCCACATTTTCCAGTCGAAAACTCCATATTTCAGAAGGTAATCCACAACAGTTTATTTATTCCACAAGAGTTAATTGTACAAAGACTTCGAAAAGTGATTCATATTCCCACTGTTGCACTTATCTGCGCTGGCCATTGTAAACTGTCTATATTCAAACAGAGAATTAAATAAACCAAGCTTCTGCAGAGTTCCTCATTTTCCCCGAATGCATCTGACCCACAGCTCCATTTAAAACACTTCATTTTGTTTACATTTGGATACAGCTTTTCCAACAGGAGAGCCAGGGCCACACTAACTCTAAGCTGCCCAGCGAATGAGATAGTGAGGAAAATTATCTGCGCGTATTACCGAGTCCATGCAAAAACACAGGGGAGGATCTGATGGCTGTGGAGCGAAATTCGATGTAATTTTGTCATTAGATTAATTATGCACTATTTTGGGACAGTGCAGTTCCTGATATTACAAGATAATGGGGAATAAATTGACCAAACAAGGAGTAAATGAGAGAATAGGGCAGTGCTATAAGCGCTATAAGGCAGCCAATGTACAGTTTGGCGCGTGGGAGAGAAAATATAGATTATTTTTCCCTTCCTGTTCAGTTTGCATGTTATTCCTGTTTTACCTCGGTGGGTGTCATCTAGTCTTAACACGTTACTACAGTTGTGTTTTAGAATGAGCAAAACGTTTGTAACAAAATCTCAACTTGGACCACTGAGGGATTACGCAGATATAAAGCCACACGGTAATATAAAAGAACGGGAGGCACTGCTCTGTCTGAAGCTCTGTTTCACGTTATGCTTTAATCTGAGCTTTGTTTTAACGCAATCCGACCCTAAAGACCTGCAGATTTGTGCTGTTAAACAAGTCCCTCTCTAATAATATTACAGTCACAAGCGAGTTTGCATTAGGCAACAGTTTTTCATTTCATTTTCTGTGTAAAATTAAACACCTAAACCAGGTCATAATCACAGGTTCCTGAACATGTGTTTCTTAAATCCATTTGATATTTTTCTAGAGTTTTCAGACTATCTTAAAACTTTTTTCTTTGGCAGTGTTTGTATTATGTCACCATGGTAACTGCTGAACATTCCATCATAGACATACATGCAGAACATCCCCAACGTGATGTCACTATAAAACATCAGTTGGCAAGCTTGAGCAGAAATATGGACTATTTTGCTTTTGTAGAAGATGTTTAGGGATGTGCTTTGTGCATTTGTGGGTGGGAGGGATGTAGCTGCTCTAACAACTGGCTACAGCAAATTATTAGTTTATCAACTTGTTCCACTGGTGTAACATTTTCCACATTTCCACAATCCTTTTGAGTGAGAGCCAATGAGGAGTGCTACATATATACAACCCCATTTCACACAGTTTACTTCCTGTCCATTAGAGCTACAGACCAATAATAATAATGCAGGCTACAAAGCTCAAAGGGATATCACTGTTAAGTATTTGTATAACTATTGTTTGAAATTAGTCATGTTGGCTATGATCTCAGGCTCATGAAAGCAAACCTATTCTGTAAAATCAACTTTTCAGAGCTTATAGTCATGTTATAGTTGTTTCCCCTTCTCATTTCCCCTCTTGAAGTTGTATTTGGAGTGATTCGTGCATGTTTGAGCAATATTTAATCACTTATTTTTAAGACGCCATGTTGCTGATCAACCCCCGTTTTCACTGCCACCGGTATATGCTGCTCTGTACTTACTTTGTTCTCCAATTTTATTTTCTTAATCAATGACACACATAGGATTTGGCAGTGTTGTGAATTCATTTTGGTACGTTTTATTAAAAAAGTGATCTGCAGCTACAACTCTTTGTTGTGATGACGTTTACAGCAATGCATACTTCCATTGGTCATTTAAAATATACAAATTCTAACATACAGGGCCACGGGTGTCATAGATTATAACTATAGCAGACACAAGCACAGTATGTCTTCTTTAACATACCCATACCCATGATTATCAATACTGTAATACTGTATTATCCCTTTACAGATGAATAAAAAAATTAAATAAGTATGTGTTATAGTAGCAAAAAGTACAACTCCAGCAGTAATAATTGTCAAGTTTTAATTGAGTTGAACTGGCAATTGTAAAATATAATACTAAATATGATCAACACTGTTTAAACACGGCGTAAACACTGTTCAATGTGAAGAGGAGGAGATGGAGAGGATGAGGTGGCTGATCTTTCTGCTGCTGTTTCTGCCCTGGGTCACTGATGCTGAGCTGTAAAATGACTGTGTGTTAAGAGTGAAGGTCCTCCTCAGCTCTGTGTTTACATTCCTCGTGGACTACAGGAAGCCATCTTTAAACTGCCACAGACACAAGGGCTCGTGGGTAACTGGTGACGGATTGGGTGAACGGATCAGGCAGGGGCCGCTTCTTTATAAACAAAGATTAGAATAATGAGGAGGAAGCTGTGGAGAATATGTTTACAAAGATATTTTAGGGCACAAAATCAGCTCTGTACAACTCCTATATCCCGTACAGCTCCTATATATCCCAGTTACTCTTTTTGTTGGCGAAATCTTTCCAGTTCTCACAAGGGCAACTGGGTCAAATAATATGTAGGAAATTTCAACTGAACCCCTATCATCTGTTTCAGTTTCCTGTATTTACACCATTCTGAAGACTTCAGTTTAGACTAATTAAAAGATTTTTATTTTATGTTTTCTAATGCCCACCCCTAAGGTACATTAAAACTTTGAAATCTTGCCCAGGGCTAATCAGCTATGTGGTAACTAATGATCACAATTTCATTTAAAAATCCGTGTCTGTGTCTTTATAAACTGCTAAGTTAAACGTGCACTATGTAACTTGGAGATGTTAATGCTTTGGTTTAAATTGTCCACAGTGTGGTATTAAACTAATCTGTCTTGCATTCATTCAACTACAGGTGTTATTATTGCTCAAAAATATCTTAAAAAACATTTATTTTTACTGTGAATCCACAAATTTATCCTGCAATTTGGTTTGCCACGGAGATAAGTTTATGGCCATACTGTGGAACATTCTAGGCACATCTCCATGGAGACAAGCAGGTGACAGACCAAACCACCAGATAAGTTGCACAGTGCATAAATTATAAACATGTTTTTCTGACTTAAAACAAATGTGTTATAAATAGCTACCATATAGCTGGTTATTCTCTGCAATGCCTTTGAACTCTTTAATATTTGAATTTTTCCAAATGGGAAATTTATTTCCAGACTTTGATGTGGGCCGGACTGTTGAGCTCCATTGTTACTTGATACAGCGACAGTCTTCATTTTCTACTCTGAAACCCATAGACAGGGTTCCTCTACCTCAGTAACTTAACTACTTAAAGGTTTATAATGTAACTTTTTTGTTGGGGGTCCGTCACCTGCATGTTTCTGTGGATACATTATTACTCTCCCTGGAATGTTCCACAGTATGACATTAAACAGCTCTACCTTACATTTATTCAATGTTTTATAGCTCCAATGTATAAACAGGCATTCTGACTGTGAGCAGGGTTTCCTCTCCGCAGATCTGACCTGGAACTTAAAGTCTGGTTTGGTCTCCATGAAGATAGAAAGGTTTAATACCATATTGTGAAACATTCCTGACGAAGCAATAAGCATAATGACGGACCCTCCACCAGAAGTTACACAATGCAAACTGATTTGATGTCCTCTATAGTTTAGTCTGCAAAAAATATTTCTTATTAAAATGAATACTGCCTCTTGGGTGGTCTTCGATTTTATGGCTTTTTGTATCTGGATAACAACTGGTTGTCTACATTTTAAAACAAACGTATCCTCTGCAAGTTTCACCAAATACCAGTCCTCTCCCTCTTCGTAAGCTTCAGGCTTTTCTTTATAAGCACCATTTTGAAGATATTTCACTATTCAAAAGATAAAATATTTTGTTTTGAGTTGTTAATTACTATGACAACGCCACGCATTGCTATTTTCAGAGTGTATCAGAGGTTCTACTGAAGAGAGACTCACTGCACAGTAACAGATAGAGTTCAAGGTTCAAAGTTCAAGATAAGAAGAGCGCAGCATTAAATAAACATGCAATGACTAACAATATTAATGTCCTCTGGGGAGATCAGGATTTAGCAAACCACTGATACAAGAGGCACTTATTTTAGATCTTTGACTGAAAATTTCCATATTTTGCAATACTATTTGACTGTTTCCAAGTCAACATGCTATTATTATTAATCCTTTATTTCTCAGACCTCTTGTCTCATTTGGGGACCTGGATTTGAGGGAACTGTCGGACTAGGATTTAAAGGTCCTATTAAGCAAAATGGATTCTTGTGAGGTTTAAGCCATATTAAAATGTTGTTACCTACCTGGAGTTGTGGTTTTGTTTCATTCACACACGTTTCAGTAATCATTTATTATTAGGCCTTCTTTATCTCCAAAGCTCAAAATGCTCTGTTCCAGCTTGTGATGTCATGTAGTGGTAGTTCTCAAGTTAACAGCTACTTTTACCTTTTGTTCAGTAGAGATTGGCCATTCTAGGGCTGAAATTATCCTAATGTAATAACGAATCCTGCATATTTAGGCTGAGTTCTTCACTCAAACAGAAAAAACTCCATGGTGTTTCTAATCATCATCCACCTTCACTATAATCATTTGGATCATTTCAACCCTGGAATTGCTCATTTCTGCTGAACAAAAGGTAACTGTTAACTTGAAAACTACCACTTCATGACATCACAAGGTGGAACAGAACATTTTGAGCTTTGGAGATGTAGACAGACTAAAATAAAGGATCACTCAAACGTGTGAATGAAACAAAACACTTTTTGAGGAGGTAACAGCTTTCTAACATGGCTTAAACATCACAAGAGTCAATTTTATGTAATATAGAACCTTTAGGAACTTTTAAATGTTAATTCTAGGATAAGACAGAACTACACTTGTCAAGGCAATATAAAATAAATACAATAAATATCGTACAGTGAGATATGTATATTGATACAGCTCCAACTTGAACTAACTCAGTGTCTTTTCATGAAAACCCAAAGCAGATCCACTGTCCTGTTCTTTATCACAGTTTTCCTCTGGGCCTGGAGCCAACCCCGGTCTGTCCCCTCTCTTTCCCCCATGTCGTGAGTCCCATCTTCAGCCTGGAACACCTGCTTGTGGAGGAACTGTGCTCTGATACACTTCTCTGTTGTGAACATGAGGCTGAGACATGCTGTTTATAATGGCGGTTCCAGCAGCAGACTTTTCAATAAACACTGGGACAGTTCACTTCATCACGGCGGTCAGTTAGCACGGCTGCTCTGCTTTTGTCTATCTTTGGATACTTTTAGAGTGTATACTGAGCTCTCATACACAGAAGCTCTACAAAATGTTTAAGATACGAGCTGTGATTTTAAAGACTATTTTACCAAGAGTCACCAACTCAAGTGAAAAAGTTAAGCAGTTAAAGAATATAAAGACAAAAATCATGCATTAAAGGAGAACCTTTCTGGTAGAGGGTCCACAACTACACTACCAGTCAAAAGTTTGGACACACTTTTTCCTTTCTTCTTTATTTCCATGATTATTTACATTGTAGATTCTCACTGACAGCATTGAAACTATGAATGACACATAAAGAATGTATTAAACAAAAAAATAAACTTAAAATAGCTTCAAGCTTGTTTTTGATTTTTTTTTTATTGTTTGTTTTGGTCACCGCTATGGCATTTCTTGGCACAGCTGTGAAGTGAAAACCATTTCAGGAGACTTCATCAAGAAGCTCACTGAGAGAAATCCAAGAGTTTGCAGGGCTCTCAACAAAGCAAAGGGTGGTTACTTTGTCGATTTTAATATAAAATATTAAAAATATATAGTTAGTTGAGTTATTTAACTCTTTTTTCTTTGCAACGTAATTCCATATATCTTGCAACTTTGATGTGTTCTGTATAAAATGTAGAAATGTAGTAAACATAAAGAAAAACACAATGAACGAAAAGGTGTATCCAAATTTTTGACTGGTACTACATTTCCATGGAGATGCCAACAGGCCTTTTGTAAATCTTAATGCCATGTGGAATATTCCAGGCAAAGCAATAACATCTCTATGGACATAAGCAGGTGGCAGACCCTCCACCAGAATTTTTTTTTTTTTTTTTTTTTTTTTTTGGGGTCTCTGCATTTGACCCATCTTAAGCAGCTAGAGTCTTGAGCAGTAGGCGACTTAAGGTTCGAGTTGATGGAGACAGAGACTACATCCACTTTAATTGAATATATTGTCACATCTTTGCCTCTCAAATCCATCATGATTTATGTCCTCATCAGAAAAAACTCCACTGGGTCAAATCTGGAGTCATTTCAAAGGGCTTACAATTGGATTTCAGCAGTGTCCCTGTGTCCCGTCTTTGGTGGTCTTCTTCATTGAGTCATGGTTCATGTTTGATGTACAGTCATTATCACAATCACATTAGATCCAATGGGCTCTGTGTGGCTCTACTGTATGTGCCTCTCATGTTCAAGTCAATGTCATTAGTGGTTTGACCCGGTGACACTGGGCAGACAGAACCCCTCATGACCCCACTGACCAAGGCTGTGTGCACCAGGGAAGAGGGTGGTAATGCTTGGTACTTTTTGTGTTTTACATGATTTTCAATTGGTTTAATTAATGAACTGGACTGAACTATAGCTGTAGGGATGTACTGATCGTCGTTGAACTCTTTTAAGTCACTTTTAACTGAACTTGAAACAAAACTATCAATTTGTAAATGTTTCACATAAGACTCGTTTTATGATGCTTTGGTTTGTGTGAAAATGTGAATATGTTGTGTTATTGTTTTGTGCCTGTGCTGATGCTGCCTCTTGGCCAGGACACTCTTGAAAAAGAGATTTTTAATCTCAATGAGTTTTTTATCCTGGTTAAATAAAGGTAAAAAATAAAAAAAATATGACTTATTGGACTGGTAAAAATGGGCGACAGTAGAATGTTTGTCCACTGATCCAAAGGTTGGTGGTTCGAATCCTGCTCTCGACATAAACATCATTGGTGGAGAGGTCAGATCCACTAACCCACAGGCTGGCGGTGTGATTCCCACAGATGAATGCTGTTGTTGTGTCCTTGGGCAAGATACTTAACCCACCTTGCATAAAAAAGTAAAATCTTTTGCTACGTTTTGCACATTTTCACTATTTGGAAAAATACCACAAGATTCTTAGGAGTTCTTAGGAGCAAATCTCTTAGCACAGATTCAGTGGTTTACTTTGCTTTATGTTTTAAATTCAATGTGATTTTTGTCCTTACTTGTTTCATTGTAAGCAGTCATATTTGTTTTGAAGAAGACAGGCCATGCTTGTTCCTGAGTGGCAAATCCACCTGTCAATCACACCTATCTGAACACCAGGAAACTGACCAGTGACCAGACTCACATTTTCTTAAAGGATTGGAGAAGAAAGATCTTTAGTTTAAGAAAACAGATTCATTTTAGCCTGCAGAGGACAAAAATAATAGTATATGTGCAGAATTCTACTCATTTCGAGGTCAGAGGCAGCGATAGAGAGGGAGAGAGGAGGGGAGAGAGAGGGAGGGAGCGAGGAGAGAGAGAGGAGGGGAGAGAGAGAAGGAGGGGGTAGGAGTCTAAAATGTTCCTATCTTTAGCCTGTAGCGTCTGGGACAGTGGACGTGTGGAGCCTGTCTCCTCTGTGGCCTCAGGCGTGTTGTTGCTGCCTCATTAGGGCCTTTAAAGAATGACCAGACCACCATCGCACACGCACAAAGGGCCCATGCACTCGCCTAGGACACTCCCTCTCTCCCTTTTTCACTCCCATCCCTCCCTTTTCCTTCATCCTTCTATCCCTCTCTTCAAAACAACTATATCTACTTTGTATTTTGTATGATTTCTAGTCAAAAGGTGGAGCAAGAAAGTGTAATAAGATTGCTAAATAAGGTTCCACTGCCTGATAAATTGTATTGAAATAAGTAAAATTGTCTTAAAACAATTAAAAATATCTGGACCAGCTAACTATTTAAGTGAAAGATTCTTATCTGTGTAACCTTTGTAGTGGAGGATCTGCCACCTGCATGTCTCCATGGAGATGTTATTGTTTTGTATATGATATTTAATTTATCCATCCCTATGAAAACAAGCAGATGAAACCACCAGACCAAGTTGCAAGTCACATCAGTGTAGAGGAAAGCCCAAATCTATTTCTTTCTATTCTTTTATGGATTTTTACACAAGAATCAGCACAGAAACAGGGCAGGCAACATTACATCTTATTAACAGTTAAATTAAATTTTAATTATTGTTCTGCATCGTTTTATTTAGATTTAGGCTCCAGAGGGTAAATACACTCCCACTGTCAGTTTGACCCATTTTAAACAAATCAGAGCCTTGGTCATTTCTCTGTGTGATTAGTTTGTAGGTAAAATGAGTTTTCACATTGGCTCCTGTTATATAAATAAATATAAAAAGATTTGGATCCCATAAAAGAGCCCCATCACTACCTTCACCAGAAAAGTTTTTATTCTGCACTTTTCTCTCTCCTCTGTTTTAATCTTAATTTTATAATGATTATTTATGTTTTGATTTGTTTTCCAATTGTACTATACAAATAAACTTGCCTTGCTTAGTACACCTTTAAATAACGAAATTTAATAGTGTAAGTTATATCAAGTTTTGTAGCGTTCGTCTTTTCTCTCATCTTTTCCAGTTGCTTTCTCTCCCTCTTCACCTCCCCCACAAAATACCCTAAAAATCACCCGTCCAAATGTCCAAATGTCCCCGAGTACCACACGGGGACACATGTGGGTTGAGAGAGAGCGTCTTTGTTGGAGCCCAAATGTAAAAGGATCATTTCTCTTCGTTAGTGTAGCAGATTAGCCTGTAGCCTGCAGCGGACACAGGGACACACAGAGAGGGCTTGTGAGTGGACAGAGCAGAGATCAGACTATTAGGGAGAGTTAGACAAGAGTTATGAGCACCACTGAACTTTACAATTTAACTAATTCAGTGATATTTATGGCTATCTAAATGCTATCAGTGTAAATATAGGTCAAACTTGGTGTATGGCAGTCAGGATGTAATCATATACTGTAAGAGCATGGTATTTTTTTGTTGGTTATGGTCCTTTATTTTGTTTCAGTGCAGCTAGAAGAAGAAAGATCAGAGTCGAGTCCTAACAGTTTTATTTAAGTCAATTAAAGATGTATTATATTTTATTTTGTAGCATTTGTGCAGATATAGTTTCTTTATTTCAGATCACAAAATAGACTTTGCTTCCTAAAGTGGGAGTTGTGTTCTTCATGGATGTTTTTTTGTTTTGGGGTTTTTGGGAACTGAATAAATGAAAGACAACTTTACACCATGCAAGCATCAATTCCAGGTGGATAAGTAAATATCATATCATATCATATCAGGTTTTCTACTGATTGTCAAATACAGAAATGAATAAAAACTTCCCCTAGCACTGGGGGCCTTTAACACACAGCCTGTCCTTGTGGATTCGTTGCCATATCATTATAGAGCATTATGTTGGAGTCCTATCTGCAGATACAATCAGCTGTAGTCCTGTTACTCCATTACACTGCTCTTTTCAAACCCGTGTTGTTGAGCCCTGAGTTTTCCCCTGCAGGCTGAAGAGGTTAAGATGTTTCTGATAAGTGTTGACCAGCTGCTGTCTCCTAATGATAACAGCCCTATGCTAATGTTAAGCTGTAGGCAGGACCAAGGCTAACCATCTTATGTGGTAACTTATGTGGTCCATGTAGTGTGTAAATGTTTTAATTACTTAGCAGTTTAATGGGTTAGGAACAGATTTTAAAGGTGCAGTAACTTTCTGGAGGTGGAAATGGAAAGTTAAAACCATACTTTGGAACATTCCCCAAAGAGAAAGTTTTATGCCATGTTGTGGAATATTATAGCCAAGGGCACAAGATTTCCATTGAAACAAGCAAGCCCACTCAGATTAAGAAGAGCACGTTTTCTATGATTTTCAGTGTGATAAACAACCAGAATGGAGGGGAAAAAGCTACGTAGCTTTAATTTAATAAAAACTTGTAGTTGTAGTTTAGTTACCTTATAGATTAGACCCTAGCAAACATTCACATTTTTAATATTCTTTTTCCCTTCTTCTCTCTTACTCAATGTAAAAAAAAAAAAAAAACCATGAGGAATTTACTTCTAGAACCAAATGGTGTGTGGTTGAGCTTTACTACAAGTACATATTTAAAAATCTGCTCCAAAAAGTACAACTATACTCAAAAATGTACTCAGTTACAGTAACATATGTACTTAGTTCCTTGTGACCCTGGTTGCTAAGCCTCTGCTGTACTACATAGACGTTCTTGTGGTTTGATAAGTGACTTCAATGATGGGATGCCCGTAGCTGCTGTTATCAGTGACACAGTGCAGGCCTGTGCAGTAGCTCTGTACACTGACTCTGATTGTCACAAACAGGAAGAGGCGATAAAAGCCATCCTCTTTACAGAAGTCGGCCAAAATCAACCACTACTTAGTGCTAAAGTTTAACCAAACAGTTTTCGTCCGGGTCGTACCCCTCATGGACTAAAACCTGTTTATTGTCAAATGAAAACCACAGATATCTGAACAGTTTCGTATGTAATCAAATTTGAGTCATCAAACCTCAACTGAAGGGTGTTTTTATAATAGTAAACTGTGGTTGACCGACATTACAAAATAAAAAAAAAAGACTTAGACTATCCTCTCATCAGAATGCAGCCAACCAGCAGATGAATAGACATATTAAAAATAAAGTTAAGAAAATTTAAATATCAGTAACGTATAGTATCAATATGCCTTGATCAACTGAACCCCCAGTAAAAATAAAAACTTAAATTATAAAAATACAGTACCCTCATAAATATTTTGACAGCCTTATATACACATATTGATGAATTGATTTCTTTTCGATTTCTTGTGAAAAGCAAAAAATATATATATGACTTTTAGTTTTATTATAAATGGCTCATGAAGAATGACCAGGGAGACTTTTTAAAGCCTCACCGTGTAACTTTTTACAGAGAAAATAGACCAACAAAGCATCTCCACAAACATGACTATTTGGCCTGGTTGTTTCCATGAAAATGCTTCTATAATCTCACAGACATGAAACTAATCTGTCTAATGTTGCAAACTATAGTTTTAACTTTCTGTTTCCATGGAATCATGCAGGTGATGGGCCGCCTCCACAAAGTTATATAATGTTATTTTAAATAAACCTCTACTTAAAGAACAAATGAAAACTTTTCACCACAGTATACCTTTTATCTCTCAAATGTATTTATCCCCAAATACAGGGTCCAAATTAAAGGTACTGGGAACGTAAACCACTGGAATTGAACCCCACACCTTCCAACATGGGGGCTAGATTTTCAACCACTGTGCCACCGTACTGCAATGAGGCCGATAAACTGTGATAGACATACTTTAGAGCCAGACATGTTGCCCAAACCAACCCACAGACAGAAGGATGTTGCCAAATGAGCAGCTAGCTTAACAGATCATTACGGCATTAGCCCTGTGTCTCCACCAATCAACCCTGGAGCTAGCATACATGTCCATTCCCCATCCATCCAAATGTTTCTACCGCTCCACTCTCCACGCTGAGGTCTCCATGAGGTAAATAGATCCTCTGTAATAGTTTAAAGCTGTGGTCACTAGCCTGTCTCCTCACACATGTACACAGGAGACTTGGGCAGCGGTAGTAAGGAGGGCTATTATTGTAATTGATCTGCCATTTTGTCTATGTGTCACCGCGTTCCCGCCACTAAATGTGACAAGACAACGGGGTATTTGAGGGGGGCAATTAGGGCGTCAGAATGGGGCGAGTTAGTGTCAGGTGGTATTAGAAGCAGGGGTCACGGAGGGGTCACGGGTTGGTGGCGTCTTTGAAAGTGTACGCGCACGCTGGAGGTACGACCTTGTAAGAGGAAGGGTCTATTTTCCCTCTATTACTGCATTACTATAGTTCAAAAAGACCAGGATGTGCGCTGTCATAGAGGATAATTTATGTCGAGACGTTTCTTTAAGAAGTGGTTAGTCACTTTTTCCAGGACTTTGTAAGGTACTTTACCAGATTTTTGTATCCAAGAGTACAGTGGCTATAAAACTTTTCACACCAAGTACCACCAAAGATTTGGCTTTCCAAGTACCACCAGTTTCTAAACCGCACAGTCTGATTTATATTAGTTGTTTTGGCCAGTGACGTTAAAGTGAAAATGAAACTTCAATGTGTATTTGTGTTGCAGAAAGCAAGTAACTTCTGAGTTCGTGGCATTTTTTTTTTTTTAAATCAAATGCTCAAGGTAATTTGATGTTACTTATCTATTTCTGTCAAAAGTGTGCTTATATGTATGATAGTCATTTTTATTAGTAATTATAGCTGCAAAGTTTGAAAGAAATATGTCAAAAGTGTGGCTTGAGAGCGTGTCAAATACGTGGTCAAATTAGAAGAGGAAAGGACCTGAATTTTTAGGTAGTATTTCATGTAGCTTTTTTAAAATGGAAAAAATAAAGATGTTTTGTCATGGTTTATGGTTTTTGTGTTTCACTAATACTGTGTGTGTAATGTATAATTTTACTTCTTGGTTGGACATGACAAATTCCACAGTACGTAGCAACCACTAACAAGGCTCAAACTTTGACTCAATTACATAATAGTTACGATTAGACTAATGAAATAAATTGCAACATATTTCTTTGGGTACATGAATGTTTAAACTACCAGAATAATGCCTTGTGTAAATTGTCCCTTTTTTAAATACATTATTTTTAGATGCAGACAGAGCACAACAATCACATTTTGTTGCTAAGTGCCACTTTTACAAAATACTATACTCTCTAGCTCTAAGTACTAATTCAGGAATGATAAATGACAAGATCAAGTACAAATTTTAGTTAACAACTAGAAAAAAGAAAAACAAATTTTTTACATAGAGTTAAACAGGATATAAGAAACAAGAATATGTCAATATCTCACAGATATTTGCTAATTAAATGTGTATTTGACTTTGATTGTGTTTGGGAGAAAGCACCACAGTGATAGAGCCTCCTGACTCTCCTTCTCTGGTTAGTGAAGTTGGTTTTCATCTCTCCAGATATCTGCATATCCATCTCCAGGTTTCTTTCCTTTAATTTGGTCTTCTAATAAGTTATTCTAACCTATTCTTTATTTCAGACTAAAGTTTTGTTTACAAAGTCAACTACTCCTATTAAATTTAGTTTAGTAGTAGTTTGGTAAGTTAAAGTTAAAAAATCGTCTGTTAGAATAGGTTAGGTTTTGATGTTTTGGTGGTAGGATCATGGCCAAAATAACAAATAGTTGAAAACATTGATGTTATATGCTTTCAAGGGTGAAAAGATCTCAAAATTGTGCTGGTCTTATTGGTGGTGTCATGATGGTCTTTAGTACTTGAACATTTAAGCCAGCAATTCCTTTTTTTTCCCTTTGTTTTCTCAGCCTTCAGGGGCGGATTCAAATATTTATCCAAAAAAGCATCACTATTACCACCGCAATTGGTGAAACTGAGGTAGCCTGGAAAATCCTCAGAAATGTGCCTCTCCTCTGGTTCTTTGACATTTCTCATATGTGAAGGAAGTTTAAAGTTGTCCTGCCTCTTACATCTGCCCATCACTGTTTTTTTGGCTTTGGGCATAACTTGTGTTTTCTTTGCTGGTTTTATGTCCTTGCTTTGTGACATTGGTGGTTGAGCCGCCATCTTGGCTCTAACTGATGACCCCTCAGGCTTGTTAGTTTGTGTGTTTTTGGTGAGGTTGGGTTTGACCTGTGTTTTCTTAGGAGGTTTTGTCTCTGCAGAAATAGCTCAGGAAGACTTCTAGTGGACATTACTTTTAATCTTTTGTGATTGAGTCTGGACTGTAACAGAAGGTTCCTCAATCTTTTTTATGAGTCTTGCCCTTCAGTTCAGTTTGAGACTTGTTGGTTTCAGTACATGTTTCTTCAGTTTCTTTGCTTTCAGAGATCTTCTTTTTATAGTTTTGCCTTTTCCTGTTTCTTTGCTTTTTCCCGTCAACTTTGGTCGGGTTGGTCAGGTCATTTTGGGCAGGACTAACACAGTTGGAATCAACTGGGACATTATCTGTGGACTCTGATTTAAGTTTCTCTTTGATTACAGCTATAGGCTCCTTTGTCTCTTGAGTATGTTTGCTGTCCATTAGATCATGGTCCTTTGGAGGATCTATGATTTTAGTGACCATCTCAACTTCTGCCACCTTTTTAGATGGCTTCTTTTTAGCCTTTTGCATTTTCCTTTTAACTTTTGTCTGTTTGAATAGTCCTCATTTATTTTATGTGGTTGTGATGTACCAATTTGTGGAGAGACATCTTCAGTATTACAAATGAGAATTTCTAGATCCTCTTTTAACTCTGGAGGTTGCTCCATGCCGCGATATTGAGTATTGATTATCTCTTCTGGTTTCAGAGGAGCTAAAGGAGGCTCTACCAGTTCTGCCAATTTCTGTTCAGTGATCACTGCGCTATCTGCCTCATCTGATATGGTGCTTCGGAGATCATTTTTGGCAGGTGTAATGCAGTTGGAATCATCTGGAACATCATCTGAGGACTCTGCTGATAGATGCTCCTCCTTTACTGCAACTATAACCTCCTCAGACTTTTGAGTATATGCATTATCTTTCAAATCTCCATGGTTATTTGGTGCAACTAGAATGTTAGTGACTATCTCAATTTCAGCTACTTTACTTGTGTCTTCTGCTGTCATCCTCATTGATTTTAGGTCCCATAGGTGCAGAGAGAGATTCCTTTAACACCTCTATGACATTAACCTGGAGTTCAGTTTCACTGATCTCAGGTTTCAGAAGAGCTGAAGGAAGTTCAGGACATTTCTCTTCATTCATCTCTGTGCTGTCTGCCTCACATGATCCGATGTTGCCATGGAGATCATTTTGGGAAGGTGTTGAATCATCTGGGACATCATCTGGGGACTCTCGTGATTGAGGTTCCTCTTGATTACAACTGTGGGCTCCTTGTTCTCTTGAGTGTGTGTGTTGACAGTCAGATCTTCATGGTAATTTGGAAGAACTATGATTTCAACTTCAGACACTTATTTTATTTATTTATTTATTAATTTTAATTAGGACAGTGCATATTAATCAACATGTCAACAAATAGCATCAATGTAAATATGCCGGAATTATCACAATAGCTACTTTACATCCGTTGTCCTAAGGCAGGTCAGAAACAAAGAACATTTAGAGAAACACACAGACAAGACAAAAATGCACATAGACATGACAGAAAGTTAACCACAATAAACCATTCTCTGAGTTTAAGAGGCCCCAAGAAGAAGATCATCTACCTGTGTGAGCATGTTTGATTATTTTTCAACCAGTGTTTCAGAGTGTTCTTGAAGGTTGAGAAGGACCCACAGTTCCTGACATGGGCAGGTCATGGTCTCCTCTGGTCAATGCTCTTGTGTTAACTTGGTCAGTTGTTTTTTTTTAACTTATAAAATCCATTAATGGTGGAGGAGCGAGTCCCTTTAAAACTTTAAAAATAAGGCAAGCATCCATAAATACCTGATAACTTTCAAGATCCAAAATATTATACTTACTTAAGATATTACAATAGTGATACTGTAAAGGCTTTTTGTCAAGTGTTTTCAATGTTTTTTTTGAAGAGGGACTTTAGGGGCTTCAGGATGGCCTCTGATGTATGAGATCACGTAGTATAGCAGTAAGATATGTGGCTGAATATCATGGCATGCATATACACCTTTCGTCAGATAAGGTCTTATATGTTAGAAGTTTGACAGATTTAATTTAATTTAATTATATATTATTTTTTTACATGCTGTTTAAAATTTAGGTTAGAGTCAAAAACAACCCCAAGGTATTTAAATTGTTCAACCACATCTAATCTCTCCCCACTGACCAACACAGTGTCTCCATGACTGTTTTTTTGGCTTTAGACATAACTTTTATCTTCTTTGCTGGTTTTGTGTGATTGCTTTGCAGTGTTGGTGGTTGAGCCGCCATCTTGGCTCTAACTGAAGGTCCCTCAGTTTGTGTTTTTCCAGTGACCTCCACTGCCACCTCTTTTTCTGTGACTTCAGTTTCTATGCTAAGTTTTTCAGATGTGTTCTTTTTATTGTTTTGCTTTTTCCTATTTCTTTGCTTTTTCCCCACCAGCTTTGGTCGGGTTGGTCAGGTCATTTTGGGCAGGACTAACACAGCTGGAATCATCTGAGACATCATCTGTGGACTCTGGTGATTTAGGTTCCTCTTTAATTACAACTATAGGCTCCTTGGTCTCTTGAGTATGTGTGTTGCCAACCAGATCTCCATGGTCATTTGCAGGATCTATGATATTAGTGACCATCTCAACTTCAGCTACTTTACTGGTGTTTTCTGCTGAAGGTTTTTCATCCTCAATGTTTTCAGGTCCCAGAGGGGCAATGAGAGATTGCTTTAACACTTCCATGTCATTAACGTGGAAGAACGCAGCCTAAATAAGCAGACTTTGTGTGTTAAACATGTGTGAATGAAACAAAACACAACTCCGTGTATGTTTTTGATGAGGAAACAACATCATAACATAGATCAGAAAATAGCGTAATATGGGCCCTTTATTTTTTCTTTTCATAAACAGCAATCTTTACAACCTCCTAAGTTTGCACATTTGTAGCATTTCTCCTCAAATAACTGCACTTTTCACAGGAATCGGCCCAACTTTCACATTACATCAGAGATACTCACTTTATCAAGAAGACTCGTCATGTTTGGCCCCTGGAGTCCGGGGGCGGACTTGATTCATTTAAGCTTCTGTCCTCTGCCTCCGTACAGCTGTTTGGACCTGTGGGAGAAAAGTGATTTTACGATGGAATACAGTCAATATGCATAAATAAATGTTCAAACTATGACAGATGAACATAAAACTTAAGATGGAATAGTTAGCTGAATTGGCTGTGAGGTTTAATGTTTTTACTAGTATGTAGCATGTAGGATAGTCAGAAGTATAGAAAATCTGATACTAGTTGATACTAAAACTAGCATTGAAACTAGATACTCATTTGAGCAGGTATCGATACTAAAAAAGAAGAAATGAAGGTTTCCACAAAAGCTTTAGAATGACAACTATAAACATACACCCATAAACCACTATGGAACCTACCTGGATGACTGGGATTACACAGATATAAGACTGCATGGTAATATAAAACAAAGTACTGCGATTTAATGTTGAAAATCACATTCTATTGTCTAATGAAAGAGTGTTTTATTATCAGAATTTGAATCGAGTATTGAGTCTAGTTCTTACTTAGTATCAAAATTGATTTTTAAGTTTCAGTATCTTGACAACATCAGTAACATTGCCTGGGATCCACAACACACACTTCTCCAATACTGTTTTAGAATTGTTATATTATTCAGTCTTATTTAGGTCATAATCTACACAATATTTCAACATAATTTATTAAAGGTGCACTGTGTAACTTTTCTGTTGGTTGCTTGTCTCCATGGAGATGTTATTGCATTGCTTAGAATGTTTCACAGTATGGCATTAAACTTATCTGTAAGAGACAAGCAGATGATGCCACCAGGCTAAATTACAGGTCAGATCTGTGGATAGGTGACCCAACTCACAGTAAGAATGCATGTTTTTCAAGTCTGTAAAATGTTGATGTAAAGTTCTTTTAGTGCCTTGAAGGTTGAAATGTACAAGTGTGACTATTTACCATGACTCCCATAATGCTACATTCTGGAACATTCAAGCAAAGCGATGACATCTCCATGGAAACAAGCAGGCATTACATAGTGGGCCTTTAAAGTCAACATTTTCACCAGCAGTTAAACAATAGTGGAATAATGGTTTTGTAAGTGATTTTGGGCAGGTCTGATCCTACGCACATATTTGAGCTGACCTCCACAGAGCAGAGCAGAGTGACCTTTAGTGACCCCTGTGCTGTGAGCAGAGATGAAGAGGAGATAGAGGGAGGAAGACAGATGTGAGAACTGCGACCGTCTCTGCTGTTGCAACGCTCAAGTCTGCAGTTTAAAAAGTTATTTGGCTCACAATTGTGCTCCTAAAAAAGTTTAAAACCACAGGGAGTAACGGAGATGTTTTTGGAGACATTCAGTACAAGAGTGTAATTAATATTGTGGTTTTCAGTGTAGGTGTTTTTATTGCTTGTAAATGGCTGTAATGTGCTCATAAGGTTAGGTTAGAAAAATAATATAAAATTGTTTGATATTACACTTAAAGCATTACAAATCCATTATGAACTCACTCTTAGTTCACAATATTTATGATACTAATAAAAATATACATAGGCTATAAATACACTGCCATTAATATTATAACCTACAATATTTTATCACTACTTTTCAGACAAACAGTAATACGGTACTAAAAGTGCAATATGTTGCTCAAATGCAGTGAAATAAGTAATCAAATATACAGTATAAAGCAAGTACTTTCTCTTTTGTAAAATCAACAATTTCAGAAGGAGTGTATTTGAATGATTTGAGTGATTATTGGCTGAGAATGCACAAAATTGTAATCATAAGTGTCTGAAGGGGTAGACATGAAGCACATTTTGTCTGGCTCTGGTACCAGGAAACAGCTAACACAATTTTTCATCACTGTAATTACGGCAGTTTATCACAAGACAAAGTTTGAGTTTGGTGAGAAATGATTCTTTTATGTTTATATCTGCTTTTGTCGTCTTATTTGCTTTCTCTCTTATCCAGTAATGGTGCTGCATTGCATAGCTTGCCCTTAACCAAAGCAGACCTGGAGAGAGTCCGGACTAGACCCCTCTGGGAGAAGTACCTCACGTGGGACACTTTGGACCCTTCAAACAAGCTGGTATGTCTCAGTTCAGGCAAAAAAAAATGTTCCAACTGCATCAATTTCCTCCAAAGACAAATATGGAATGGGCTATATAGAAAAATGTTGAAATTCTGCTTTATTTAGAAACAAAAACTATTGTCTTCACACTTGATTTTATTTCACACCAATTATAGGTAATCCCTGATGAACTGTGTAGCGATTCTATGCAAGTTAATTTTTTACCATTTCAGCTACTCTTCCAGGGACCTTTTACTTATCATATGATGATACCATAGACTCTGTAAAGAAGTAGACTAAGGAAGTGTGGAGTCACCCATAGCGTTCGGCTCCAGTCAAATGAAGTTCATGAGGGTAGCAGTTATAGGAGCAAAGTTAGAACGGGTTAATATGAACATTTTAAGAACAAAATACAAGTCTGACAGCAGCAGTTACAGACAGAGGGGCGACGTTTATCTGTACAGTCTATAGACAATACTATTATTAGTCAAATGGATTTTGTTACAGAAAACTTGATAATATAATGATGATTCACTAGCAAGGACCACGCCACGACAATGAAATACGATAAAGATATTTATTGACGGTGGATGGATGTGATGACTCAGGGTGGGGGCTCCGTCTCCAATCCAAAATGGTCACCCAGCTGATTCGGAACCCCCCCTCCTTAACGATGATGTCTTCAGGCTGAAGGATGGAAGAGAGACACGGGGTGGGAGGGAGGGGGTCAGAGAGCTGACCCGGACGGTGTTGTTGGGATAGGCTGTATAAATAGGGCTTCTGGGTAATTGAAGGCGTGGTCAAGATGAGCTGTGGTAAGCTGGCGAGGAAGTTGAGGCGTGGTCCAGCTCCTGAAGTTAATCATATTAACTCCACATATTTTCATAGCTGCATTAAAGTAAAAGATAAACTTTCAAACCGATATAAAACTGATTCAATCTAGAAATGATCCTTCAAAGTGACACAGATTTTAACATCTTTTGGAAACTTTACTAGCAATTTCCTCCCGCGCCAGGCCACACATGCTCATGGGGGCACCCTCTCAGCTCTGTCCCAGGAGGAGCTCATAAAGGGCTTTTATGGGCGTGTGGTGACCAGGACCCTGATGCCGAGTGGAGGAGACACCCAACCAAACCGGGGCCACCCACTTTTAATGTCCTGTCTGAAAGTCCACATCGCACACACACACATTCGCACACATGTTGGGTTTCTTTGCTTCCTGGGGACATTACATTGACTCCACTGACTGGGGACTAATCCGAACCTTATTCATACTCACTACTTGCCTAATCTTAATCTATGTAACCCACATCTGAACTTTAAAAGTCCTATATTACGCAAAATTGACTCATGTGAACTTTTAGTCATGTCATAATGTTGTTAACTCATGAAAAACCTGTTGTGTTTTGTTTCATTCACACATGTTTGAGTAATCCTGCATTATTAGCCCATCTACACATCTCCACATCTCCAGAGCTCAAAATGCTCTGCTCCCCCTTGTGATGTAATAAAGCAGTAGTTTTCAAGTTAAGCGCTACCTTTAATTTAGTGGAGATTGGCAATTCCAGGGCTGAAATTACCCAAATGATTCTAGTGACGGTGTATTTAGTTTAAAAACACAGTGGAGAACTTCTTTTATTACCACGACTGGTAATGTGGATGTTTTCAGTGAGAGAAGATGCAGGGTTTGTGTGTTAAACATGTGTGAATGAAACAAAACTAAACTCCAGGGATTTTTTGATGAGGAAACAACATTATAACACAGATCTCACAAATCATGTTGTTGAGAACTGATAAAGGATTTACATTATAGTGACCTGATTATTGTCCCCATAAGGCAGGCAGGTAGCTTTAATATGAGTGTGTATACAGATGTTAGTCCCCATAATGTGACGAATACCCGCCCATACACGCGCACATGTTTATGTTCAAAAGACAATATTATTTTCACTTCCTGGAGACTCACCGCAGAAAGTCCAAGTCTAACCATAGTCCAACATTCAGGGTCACCGTAGAATTATAATGGGAGGATCACATTTTCCTTAAAAATGCCAGACTGCCGGTTTGTTTCTATGGTAATATAGTGACCTATATGTTGTTTTGCAATTTTTAGATTTTGTTTTGAAATTTCCAGATAGGACTAATCAACAAAAAGGGGGCATGGTGCTGGGAAAAGCTATGTATACAGAGAAGTACTAGTAAACAGCATCTTTAATGAGAACGCAGATAAAACTGTCACTCCCAAAACTCCAGTCTACTCACGCCATTTTTTTCTTTATTTTGTTGTGGAACATTTAAATCCTTATTATACAAATACCATAAGTAGTTGAAGTAATAAAACATTTGGTTGACTAAGACATCATCAACCGATTAAGTGACTAAATAGACTAATTAATTGGAAATGGAATAAACGACTAAAGCCATAAGTAACATACATGGATTTTTTTTACAATTATAAGAAAATAATAGTATACATATTTAAAATGTGCTATATGTGGAATAATTCTAGAGATATGCATCCTAACCCCGGTTATAACCCTGCTTGGATCAGTGCTGTTGTTGTGTCCTTGGGCAAAACACTTCACATTGTATGAGTGTGTTTGTGAAAGTGAATACAGGACAGTGGATTCAAATCGGTCCATAATCCAACAACATATCAGGCTGAACATGCATCAAATACAAATAATTAAAAATGAAAGGTTTACATATTGTTCTAATGTAATCTTTAATACAACTCGACCTACTTTCCGGGGTAGTCCTCTTCAAATTTTTAACTTTAAAACTCACCTCAAATTGGCTGAAATCAAACCATGTGGTCATTAGTTAAAAACTTACTTTTGAACATTTCCTTGTGTTGTACTAATCTCTTATTTGTATGTTGTACTCATTTTGTTACTTGCGTAGGGACTGCCGAGTAAACTTGGTAGCTATTAATACAGATGTTCATTAAAGTACATTGTCCATATCAAATAAATAAATACATAAATACATAAATCACAATGATATATTCTGAATAAAAGCTTTCAAATTTGGTGTACAGTTTTGGATTGTCTCAGGGGAGTTGTTGGTCTAACTTGTCCCTGACTACTCATGCTCTTGTTATTTGCCCTCTGCTCTGGGGAAGCAACAGCCCGTCACCCCAACACTGTAGCACGCGACCTCTGACCTCACAGGAAGTCATGTACACTACAGGGGCGAAGGAGACCAGGCCACACACAGGTATGCTGCTAACTGCTCTCACATTTCAAGTTTTGTTTCTCTTTTTGTTTTGGGGGTTGTCATTGAAAAAATTATTACGCTTTTTTTGAAAGTTTTAAGTCCCGATGTTCAGATATTTGTTTCGATCTGATACGCAACGTTGCCATCTTCTGATCTGTGTTATAATGTTGTTTCCACATCACAAACAAACCTGGAGTTCTGTTTTGTTTCATTCACACATGTTTAACATCCAAACCCTGCATATTTAGACTGAGTTCTTCTCTCAAACAGATGATGTGATGTGATGTGTCATGTGGTGATACAGGAAGTGCTCCACTGTCCTTTTAAACTCCATAAACCTTCACTAGAATCATTTGGATCATTTCAGCCCTAGAATTGCCATTGAGCAAAAGGTAAAAGGAGCTGTTAACTTGGAAATTGCCACTACATGACAACACAAGGTGGAACAGAGCATTTTGAGCTTTGGAAATGTAGACAGACAAATGTGTGAATGAAACAAAACACAACTCCAAGTATGTTTTTGAGGAGGTAACAACATTGTAACATGGCTTAAAGCTCACAGTCAATTTTGCTTAATACAGGACCTTTAAAGCTTTAGAGAAATGTTGTACTTTTGCATTGAAATTTATTTGATTTACAAAACAAAATTTGGATCAGTATAAAATATTTAAATGTAAAAAAGGTGACACAATGATGAACAATGATTTGTGCGCACAAGTGACAAATATATTTCTTTTGTTTTGAAATTTGTTGAAACGGGTGTGTTATATGCTTGTATGTTTACATTAGTAATAGTCAAGTTGTACAGTTTACACCAACAACCCTGCCAATTAGCCATTTGCAGGTTTAACAAATATATTTTATAATTTTGTTGTTTGTATTAACTGATCATTGGATTTGCCATTACCACTGGATTTCTAAACCATATTAAATACACCAAAGGAAAGTCCAGTTTTGGTTTTCCTCCATTCTGCCCCTCTCCTCTTGTAAGTCGGAGTATGGGGTTAAAGTTATCAGTAATGAACAGCTCTGGTGCCTGTGATAATGGGCTGAGGTCAGTCTCTGCACTCTCTCTTTCATGTCTCTAAATGGAGTCGAGGATGAAAGAAAACAAAGCTCGGATTTTGGGGCTCCCACCGAGATAACCAGGAAAAACACTGATACTGGCCTGACTGTACGCCTCTGCATTACTCAGGCCCTTATAGAGTAATAATGTTGCATACAGTGATTTAACCTGCTTTTTAGGAACAAAACTGCAATCTATTTAAACATTTTAAGCCTGCAATGAATTGTTTTAAACTGAGCCAAATTGAAGGACAGGTCAGAATTCTTTAGTAGTTTGCAGTTTAAAGTTGCACTTAGTAACTTTTCTGCTTGTCTCCATGGTGATGCCATTGCTTTGCCTGGAATGTCTTTGAGTATGGCATCTATTTTGAGAACAAGCATTCTAATAGTGAGCGTTATCACCTCCCCACAGATCTGACCTGCAACTTGGCCAAGTGTTGCTGACTGCTTGTCTCTATGGCGACGGATAAGTTTAATTATATACTGTGAAACATTCAAGGCAAATCAATGGAGTCAATGCAATCATCAAATCATGGAGATGTCCATGGAGACTTTCAGATTATAGATTTGTTGAACTGATTTATGGTTAATATCTCTGTCATTACTGGACCTATCCACATGAAACAAAAACTGGCACAAAGTTTTTTACATCTTCTCGGTCAACATAAATAAACAAAAGTACATTTTTTATATTCACAATAGTTTCAGAAAGTGGTACCATTATTCTACCCCATTTTCACCTTAAAAACATGAAAAACAGAACCAGTTCGTTTTAAATAGTTTGCAATAGTCCAAAGTTATTCTTCACTTCCCTTATGTATTCTGAGCATCAATTCTCAATACTTGGTGAAGCTAATGCTAACACTTGCTCACTTTCTGATTATTGGACAATAAGGAAAATAACACGCTTTCTAATTAGATGGAGACAGCGCGCAACAGGCTTATTTGGACCTCAAGAGCTGCTTATGCAATATATCTGTACAGGGACAAGACACATCTAGCCTCTGAAACGTCTTTACTTCATAGACTCAGCTGTGGTTCAGATATTTCAGCACCAATCACGGTCCACCTCTAGTGCCCCCTGTGGGTTGTGGCGCGCGTGTGTGTGATAAATCGTTGTATCAGCGCTGTCAGACTCCTGTTTGACTTACACTTCCTGTTCGTACACTGTCTGATACACCATACCCTCTCTGCTGTACATCCACAAGCACACGGCACATGGCCCCACTCCGGCCGACTTTATGGACAGATACAGACATGGACTTGTACTGTTGACAGTGGTTAACAGATCCTGACAGCAACACTAGCCAACTACAGACTGAATGTTGTTGAGTTTCACTATCAGTTTCACTAGCTTATTTGGACAGTTTAAAGAGCTCATATTATGCTATTTTCTGATCTATGTTATAATGTTGTTTCCTCATCAAAAACACCTGGAGTTGTGTTTTGTTTCATTCACGTGTGCAAGAAATGCTGCATATTCAGGCTGAGTTCTTTTTTCAAACGGAAAACGCTGTTTTGGACATTGTGATGTCATGTGGTAATACAGGAAATGCTCCACTGTGTTTTTAAACTCCATACACCTTCACATTTGGATAATTACAGCCTTGGAATTGCCAATCTCTACTTAAAAAAGTAGCTGTTAACATGAAAACTCCGCTTCATAACATCACAAGGTGTAACAGAGCATTTTGAGCTTTGGAGATGTAGACAGACTAATAACAAAGGGTTGCTCAAACATGTGTGAATTAAACAAAGCACAACTCCAGGTTTGTTTTTAATGATTTTTAAGCCAAGAACAAAACAGACAAAACTAGAGTAAAATAAAAAAAATAACTTTTTTCACATTTATTTATTTGTGATATTAATACTGGTTTATAGTGGCTATCATTACACTAATTTTGCGACCTACTAGTACTGTACAGCTCTAATGAAAGATATATACTTTTTGTCTCCATCAACAGGACAGAAAACTAATGAAACGCCCACATACAGGGAGCACATGGCCGCAGCTCTGCTTTTACAGTGCATCTTCACAAAGTCACCGTTGTAAAGACACAGTTTAGATGAAAGCAAACGTTTTATCTCCTGGTCTCGACGGGACACACACACACATACACAAACGCACATACACACACATGCATACACACACAGATTTGATGAGCTGTGAGGCAGATACTCTATATAAGCCAAAATGTAGCATGAATCCGGCACAGTTACCTTAAGCTTTGTGACGATTTGAGAGCAGCTTCACACTGGTAATAATACACAATACCTATATTTAAAGAGTCTGTGCCAGTTTTTTCATGTTATTGAAAAGCACTTATAAAGTGACTGTGGTGAATATTTAGGATTCTTGGAATGAGGACCACTACAAACCATTTAAAATGAACTACCGGTAGTTCAGTTATTCACATTTTCAAGCCTGTACAAACTTAGGTACAGCGCTTTTTAAGTAAAATTGTTTTGTTCAGTAAAGATATTTCATGGGGTCAAAAAGATGCAGTTGTGTGCTATCTGCATTTTTATCTTCTGCAAACCAGGAAGTATACGCTGAAGGCTACAATGTTGTTAGCAGCTTGATGCCCAAAATCCACTTGAATGACTGAATGTTGTGATAAACTCATCAGATTGAAGAATCTGGATGCTAGAAATGCATTACAATTGACTTCATATTCAAGTCAGTTTTATTGCGAAATCCTGAATTAAGTAATGTCTCATATGATCCAATACTACAATCTAATAGAAACAGCATTTTGAGGCTACCATAAAGTATAGCTCATTATGTTGACATGAGACAGACAGTTTTGTTGTAACATGACATACTTGCCTTTGCTTTGACACCACTTAAATATAGCAACGGTGTGTTATCATCCTCATATCACCAACACTCTCTGAGAATTAATTTGGAAACAATTTGTTGGAATCGAACAACTGTAAACAGAGCAGTCTCTTAGCTCTTCAGTCATCTGCACTCACCTCAGGCAGCCTCGTCTCAGCTCCTCCTCCTCTTCCTCCTCTTCTCTTGTGCTGTTTTTTTAGACTGCAGAATTGTATTATATGAAGCATTACTAAATTCAGCTGGCTTGAATATTAACTGTTCTATATGACACAAAATTGACTCTTGTGAGCTTTAAGCCATGTTAGAATGTTGTTACCTCCTCAAAAACAGACCTGGAGTTGTGTTTAATTTCATTCATGTTTGAGTAACACTTTGTGATTAGGCTGTCTACATCTCCAAAGCTCAAAATGCTCTGTTCCACCTTGTGATGTCATTAAGCGGTAAATTTAAATTTAACAATTACCTTTTACCTTTTGTTTAGGGGTTTAAAAACACTTGGACTATTTCAGGGTCTGAAATAGTCCAAGTGATTCTAGTGAAGGTGTATAGGGTTTAAAAACACAGTGGAGCACTTGCTGTATTAGCACATGACATCACAAGATGGAACTGGGTATTTTTGCTTGAGAGAGGAACTCAGCCTAAATATACAGAGATTGTGAGGTAAACGTGTGAATGAAACAAAACACAACTCCCAGTTTTTGATGAGGAAACAACATTATAACATAGATCAGAAAATAGCGTAATATGGGCTCTTCAAGTAAAATGTATTGTAATTGATAAAGAATACAAATAGGTGTGAAACAGTTGGTAGAGGTCATCTTATAACCAAAAGGTTGGTGGTTCAATGCCAGCTCTGGCCATGGCATACCACATATCACTGTATCCTCAGGCATAATGCAATGTTCATGATTTTTGGAGTGTATAGAAAAGGGCTAGCTAACAAATTCATGTAAGTATTTTGAATAAAATATTTCAAATGTTTCCTAATTTATTATTCAATTAATTTAATTTTATTGCACAATTATTGTATTTGAAGGCCCTGTACACCATTGCATTTGAGCAAAATGTATCTTATGACAGATATATTGTATAAACAGCACTCGAGGTAAAAATAAGTCAGCTGTATACTGTCTGCATCTAATTATAATGTGTTTTATTGTCGCATAATCAGGAAGTGCGCAACAAGTATGATAGTTGTTATTAGCGTCACCGTGACGACAAAACTCCGCTCTGGTCTCTTAGAGTTCTGGAAACCAACTCATTGTGGTGAATAATCGGATGCTTGGAATACATAAAGGAAATAAGGAATTTTGGACCACTGCAAACCTTTCATATATATATATTTTTCAGACATTAAAAATCAAAGCCTTAAATTTGCATTGAAAACATTTTCAGGAAAAAAAATAAAGTCCCCCCAAGTGCTCTAAACCAGGTGCGAGCGTGTAGGTGAACGTGTGTGAATGCTCTCTTTGATTCTGTGTCAAAGGTGAATCTATTTATAACCAAGACAGAGTCCAGGAATAGACCGTACGACATCACCATTACCCATGATGCACTGCGGGGTGTGGGGCCGGGCGACCTAGGCACAAGCCAGGGTCAGAGGTCGCCCACTCTCTGTCTGCCTGTTTAAACACGATGACCTCTAGTGACCCCTGCGACCCTTTAAATACACCGGCAAACAACAAACTGCGACCGCCCATAAGAGGAGAGAGAAAGCGAGTCTAGCACTATTTAATCATTTTAGTTGGCGGAAAAGTGGTTATTTAAAAATGACACAAGTAGGAATGGCCTCCAGGTATAGGTAATCCTGACCAAGATTCTGCTCAAGATCTGGAGAAGGGCCCCCCACTGCTCCTGACAGGTTGAAGGATACAGTCAAAGGAAAAAAAAAAACCTGTCAGAAAAAGGCTAAAAATACAAAATAATAAAATAATAATAAAATGACTAGTATTAGTTTTGTGATGGAGGGTGCGTTTAACAGTTGGTGTCCATGGAGATGCTATTGCCTTGACTGGAGTGTTCCACATTATGGTATTAAACAGCCATTTTGAATTCACGTTGGAGCTTTCCATTCAGCACCATACAGTAAATAACATGACTGTGAGATTATTAGTTATTTAGGGGCACTATGTCACATTTTGTAAGAGCATGCGACTACTTAGAATCTTCTACAGTATGGCATAAACTCATTTTCAGGAAAATAAGCAGTTTACACTACTAGGTTATGTTACAGGTCGGATTTGTGGAGTGGTGATCCCACTGACAGTGAGAATGCATGTTTTTCAGGGTATTTTGGGGCAATAAAAACATCCATAATTGAAACATTAAACACACCATGGTAATATCTAGGTCAAGTCCATGGTGACACGTAGCACCTTTAAGGGTTAAACTACAGGGTTAGCATGCTTTGTGATATTTAATTCTCTATAGGGCATTCAGTAAGCATTACAATTTGCTTTTTGTAACAGTTAAATTGCGATTTTGATTCAATTTTGGTATTTCTTCTTCTTCTTTTTTTTGGTAGTTGTCCAGATAAGTCCTGTGGATTTTGGGGGTCCTTGTCATTTAAACAGAAGAGGATTTAGCTGCAGACAGATTATCACTGAGAGCCCTGCCCTTATGTGCGTGTGTCTGTGTGTGTCTGTGTGTGTGTGTGTGCATGTGCGTGTGTGTGTGTGTGTGTGTGCATGGGCAACATGTGGTTGCTGATGACAGCCATTTAAAGGTGTCAGACTGGAGCCAAGGACAATTACCATAGGTGCACACACACACGCTCACACACACACGCACACACAAGACTGGCCCTTAGCCGCTCTGCAGTCTAAACACAGTTGTTATCGCGCTCACTGCAGATAATGGATGACACTGGATCACGTGGTGGACCAGAGCGATGCTGCAGAGGGGAGACATCTTAAAGGGTCCATATTACTCTATTTTCTGATCCATGTTATAATGTTGTTTTCTCATCAAAATATACATGTTTAACACAAAAACCCTGCATGTTTAGGTTGAGAGTTCTTCGCTCAAACAGAAAACACTCTGTTCCACCTCGTGATGTCATGTGGCAATACAGGAATTGCTCCCTCGATAATCATTTGGATGACTTCAGCCCTGGAATCTCTACTAAACAAAAGGTAAAAGGTCGCTGTTAACTTGAAAACTAGCGCTTTATGACATCCCAAGGTGGGACAGAGAATTTTGAGCTTTAGAGATGTAGACAGACTATTAATAAAGGGTTACTCAAATATGTGTGAATGAAACAAAACACAACTCCAAGTATGATTTTGATGAGCATTGGAACAGCATTCCAACATGAGTAAAAGCTCACAAGAGTCCATTTTGCGTAATATTGGACTTTAAATGGTTTCCTGAAAAAAGTTATTAAAAAAACATAACTAAGTAATAAATATTTGAAGGTCAGGTGGGAGCAGGGACATAGTTTTCAAAACTTACATGTAGACTAGGTACACTATGTAACTTTTCTGCTTGTTTCCATGGAGATGTTATTGCTTTGTCTGGAATGTTCCACAGTTTGACATTAAACTTATCTATCTCCATGAAGACAATTTACAACCAAGTCAGATCTTTGAAGAAGTGATACATCAATAAAGCAGGTTTTCATGCAATTTTGTAAAAACACATGTAATTAAATAAATGTAAAATAGAGAAGACAAATGCCATACTTTAGAACATAGGCAACATCATAAGAACTCCATTGTAGCTAAACGTCTAAAATGATTGTTTGAGTATTTTGTAATATTAACTGTTAAACAGCTAAATAAATTGTAGATCGCTTCATGTTTAGCACATACAGTATCATCTATGGTTATAATTATGGATGCTGCTTGGTGAATAATGAACACACAAAAATAATGAACTCACAAAAAAACTAAAAATACAACACACTTTCCTCTGTATTCTCACTGATTGGACTAATGTTGCTGCCAGAAAAGAATTGAACTTACTCTTTAATTATTACAAAACTGCACTTCAGAGTCTGGGGAGAAAAATGTGGCAACACAAGCCATTTTCAAATGTAGCTAATCTGTCTTTGGGGCCGCTTCCTGTTGGGGCCCGACACAATGGCCCAGAATTCACGTTACTATTTACTTTTGCTCATAAAGAATTTCAGGTTCATTTATATTTCTCTTTGGAGAAATCAATACATTGGTTTGCATTCAATCAAACTGCAAATATGTTTTCGTAAACCTTTAACAGCGTAAAACAAGATTTTATTTATATATATTTTTTACTTTAACATTTGTGTTGCTAATAGGACAATATATTTTAACTATATTGAAATTGCAATTTGAGTTTGCACAACAGAACAATTGCTAATGTTATTTAGAAAAAATAATGCAAAAAATGTTGTGCCTGTAGTTTAAACTTCTACAAACATTCTTGGATTCCTGGATTTGTTTAGTTCATATTTCAGTCTTCTCTCAAAGGTTAATGCTCCTGGAGTAGTTTATAATGTGAACAAAATCCTACTTTTTAATCAGATAAAGCGAATCTAATGTTTTGTTTTGTTTTTTTAACAGTCAGTCTTAGTTACTAGTTGTATCTCCAGTGTATGTTTTATAAATAATAAGAGTTCAAATTAAAAATCTTTTATCCTTTAGTAGGATTTCTCGTGTGCATGTTTTCTAACCTGGGGTCCCAGGGCTCAGGGACAGCCCGCGGTGCCATGGCTGGCGCCAGTCATTACGCTGTTAGGCCAAATCAGCTTCCTGTGTTTGGTTTGATGGATGCCATCATCTTCATGGATCTAAACCAGGTAAAGAGGAGCTCACACATGCACACACTTAAAGACCACAGCCTCAGAGCCACTGGAGCAGGAGGCAAACGGCTAAAGACTCCTACAGAACAGGGCAGGTCAAACGCACAGGGACCATTCTGCTTTAAAGGGCCCATGTTACGCTATTTTCTGATCTATGTTATAATGCAGTTTCCTCATCAAAACCTGTTGTGTTTTGTTTCATTCACACATGTTTAACACATAAACCCTGTATATTTAGGCTGAGTTCTTCTCTCAAATAGAAAACACTTTATTCTACCTTGTGATGTCATGTGGTAATACAGGAAGTGCTCCACTGTGTTTTTACCATTTTCCATACAAATTCACTAGAATCATTTGGATAATTTCAACCCTGAAATTGCCAATCTCTACTGAACTAAAGGTAAACGGTAACTGTTAACTTGAAAACTACCGCTTCCTGACATCACAAAGTGGAACAGAGCATTTTGAGCTCAAACATGTGTGAATGAAACAAACCATAACTCTAGGTCTGTTTTTGAGGAGGTAACAACATTATAACATGGCTTAAAGCGCACAAGAGTCCATTTTGTGTAATATGGGACCTTAGTATATGTATGTATTTCATGTTTCTTGTTAACATTATGGTTGCTATAAGATTAATGGAACTGTCATTATATATACTGCAGCCTGTGTCCAACTGTTTCACAACAGGTGTGAACAGAATCAGAATGAAGAATGAGCAATCCAATTACTCACACTCTAAATGGCATTTCAATAATATGATTAGAGAGAGAAATCAGATAATGATCCGAGTTTTGGTGTGCAAGTAAACGTAGCCACCGTCTCACCAGTTGGTAATTACTTTTCTATATGATTTTTATGGCAAATTGAGTGTGGTAGGCTTGATTCCAAGAGCAAACTAAATGTAATGTAGCCAATTAAAATGTGAAATACTGCTAAATAATGTTTTCTTAATGCTTGACAAATTATAAAAACCCAGAACATATCCAGCTGAGCAAATACCTCATGTACAAAGTAATGAGAAAACTATCTTGTGTCATAAAACAGTGCATATGAACAGCCAGATGTCCATGTTTATAATGTAAACTCTGTTGATTAGAATGAGCACAGAGCACACGTAACACGGGGCTAGTCCACTTCAAAGTACAAAGTAGCTGTTTCAATTTCACACTGCGGTATTCAGCAATGACAATAGTATTTTATATGTGATCCAAGCATAAGGAGTCACCAGCCATTGTATTTCAACTCTGGAAAGGCATCAGGTTTACCTATTTTAGCATCTACATGTTCCGGCACTTGAGTTTCTGCATTCACAATATTCAGGTTCTCGTCACAAAAAGCATGACTATGTTCACCAAAACAATAAATTTAAGACAAACCTTTGTCATCCTTTTTATGATTTCTACAATATATTACATTTCTCTACTTTTCCATAAACATTTAATGAACAAAACACACTTTTTATCAGTGCCGATTAACACAAAAAATGTCAAATTTCATCCTCTAAAATCTGTACTTTAAAAGCCGTATGATTTTACTGACCTGTACCTCTCTATTCTATTCTTATATTAAACTGTACTTTGCCTTAAAGATCCTATATTATGCCATTTTCTGATGTGTGTTTTAATGTTGTTTCCACATCAAAAACACCTGGAGTTGTTTTGTGGCATTCACAAATATTTAGTTGCTGACTTGGAAACTACCACTACATGACATCATAAGGTGGAACAGAGTATTTTGAGCGCTGTAGATGTAGACAGACTAATACTAAAGGGTTGTTTCTGATGAGGTAACAACATTCTAACATGGCTTAATGCTCAACAGAGACAATTTTGTGTAATACAGAACCTTTAATGTCTTAATGTTTTAATATTTATATCTGCTCCCAGACAGAAGTCTAAATTCAGTTGACAGTGACTGGTGTAAACAGTAGTGATAGTATAACAGAGTATGTAGTATTTCACAGCCTGTACACATGTACACAGACACTAGGTCTATATGAGTGCACTGGTCTAAATGCATTTGTCCACTTTAGCCCTGAGTCTGTGAGCGGACAGCAGCTGGACTGTGTCTGAGCTGAGCAGACATTCTTTTAGAGGAACCTTCCTACTGCCACAGATAACATGGCACCTCACAGTCAGATACACAACTACTGCACTGCAAAACACACAAGTCTGATACAACTACTGCACTGCAAAACACACAAGTCTGATACAACTACTGCACTGCAAAACACACAAGTCTGATACAACTACTGCACTGCAAAACACACAAGTCTGATACAACTACTGCACTGCAAAACACACAAGTCTGATACAACTACTGCACTGCAAAACACACAAGTCTGATACAACTACTGCACTGCAAAACACACAAGTCTGATACAAGTCTGTTTTGTTTTACGATGCAAATGTAAAACAAAACAGAAAAGTCTGCAAAGAGCAAAGTCTGAATAAACTACTGCGCTGTAAAAACATGAATCTGACCAACCACTGCACTGCAAAATGCATACACGCACACCCACACACACACACACACACACACACACACACACACACACACACACACACACACCTACACACACACACACACACACATACGTCTGATACAAACTACTGCACTGCAAAAAACTAAGGTCTGATGACTGAACAGAAAAACAAAACAGAAACTAACTGCAAAACACACACGTCTGACACAAACTCCTGCTCTGCAAAAAAGAAAACAAAACTGAAAATCTGAATAAACTACTGCACAGTAAAAAGTCTGAATAAGCCACTAAGTAATAATCCACTAAATTACCCAAAAACAAGAGTCTGACTAAACTATTGTTCTGAAAAAATAATTTAAAATTGTATCTTTGTGATGTATCTATGAAGTTCGCATTGTACTGATATTTTTAAATATGTCTAAAAGCATATTTGTAGACATCTAAACTACAGGACTGGCAAGTTTTATCATACATAATTAATGTTGTCTGCAAAAGATTAAGATTGATATAAATCTAAAGTTTGCCACTGTGCACATTCAAAATGTACTTTTTATTTATTACAATGGTTTTCATTTAAAATGGTGATCTTGTTTTGAGTAAGTGGTATGTTTATTTTTTTTTTTTTTCATTGCTCTAATTAACTTCAATCTAATTTGGAATTAATTAAAATCAATTTGTAATTTAATCTAAACTCTTCAAAACTACAAATGTCAAGATTTATGTAGTGTAAAGATTAGATGATTCTCGTAGTTTTTTGCAGTGTACTACTACTCCTGCTACCACATACAGTACTACACACTGCTGCATACTTGTACACACTTGCGTATCTGTGGCTCACACTATGGGAACCAGAGTCCAGGCTCACTTATTCCATGTGAGACGGGCTTTACGCGTCAGGCTGACCTCACCATGGAAAGAGTCTGTGCTGATAGCATTCTTATCCATTCAAACACACACATGCTAATGCTATGAGCTAACCAACGCATGCACGGACACAAGCTTTGACTGGCATTTTCCAAAGCATTCTCAACTGGTAGCTCACTGTCTTCAAGTGAGCTGTGGAAGTCCGCAGTCTGCAGACAAACTGAGGCTTGACATTTCCCTCTACCCATTTTTGTCCGTGCATTTGCCCCAGTACAGATGTATTTGAAGTCAAAATATGCCCGCTGTGTGATGTGCTGTCTGCATCTAATTATGAAGCTGCTTTATTGTCAGAGTAACAGGAAGCATGCTGTTAGAATGCTAGTTGTTATTGGCTTTAACGTGACAGCTCTTGCCTCTGAGAGTTGTGAAAGTGCAGATAAACTAATGGCGGTGAATATTTAGGATGCTCAGAATGCATGAGGAAAGTGAGGAATAACTTTGGACCACCGCAAACCGTTTAAAATGAACTAGTTCTGTTTTTCACGTTTTTAATTAGGTACTGCGCCTGTAAAGACAAAGAATGCATCTCAAACACAAGACTAACCTCTTTTCCTCTGACCTCATTTGTGTGAACCAGAACATTTGTGTGGCAGTGTGGTGTTTATGTTGTTCCCAAACCCATTCTCAATCATTTGTTTGGGATTTTTAATTTGCACAGACTATGTCTTTAATATCGTGACCATCTAACCAGACAAAGCTCTGCGGACCCTCTGCAATTATTGTCCTGATTGAGCACTATACCTACTGAGCCACTACCCCAGTGAACATGTCTCATTCCATTTCTTCTGCCTCAGACATCCAGCTTCTCCTTTCCAGACAGAACAGGAACACACAAAACTCAGTCAGAGAGGACGAGGATGAGCTCATTATCACCTTTTATCAGAGACGTCTGCACTGCTATCCGTCACCACCGGGGGTACCATCCTCCTCTAGAATCGCTACTGGTCTAACACTGGGGAAATACACCTGTACAATACACTGCAATGTTTGTTGAAATTGGACAAATGGGATATTTACTTATCACCAGAAAAACAGAGTTGTTAAGCATGAAATATGGGTTCAAATGAGAAATATGACAAAACCAGTATGCCACCTCTAGCAAATAAATGGAAAAAAATTGCAACAACACAGCAAGAGTAAAATGCTTTTCCTGAAGTCCTACTGAAAGCCATACAATATTATCTTACAGTTGAAATATAGAATAGTAGGCCTATGGTATTGCCCAGATTCTTCCTTCGGCTTAATCAAATGGAGAGTTAGTGCTAGAAACAATTGTTCAAAGTTAAATAAAGAAAAAGAAAGGGCGCCTCATACCATTTTTACTGGTTACCGGTGCAAAACCGTATCTCCATTCTGTCCATTGATTTTCCACTAATATATAATTCAAATGCATTTCAAACATGTCATCCAACTACTACCAAAATTACTGGACTATTTTCTTGTAAAAAAAAAAAAAGAAAATCTACTTTGGAAAACGCGACATCATTGAGAGCTTGGCCCCACGCTCCATTATTATTACAGTTTTGAGTTATTTCCCAGTAGCAGACCAGAGTCATTCTACACAAGCCTCCATTTAACAGTCCTTCTTTAGGATATTGCTACTTTAAAACGTATAGGATTAAGTCTCAAAATCCAGTCCACTTTACATTTTTAATAACACATGATGTATGGACCCAGGAGAGTGCTTAAGTTTTTACAACCTTTTTTTTTCACATTTCCAGCAGTAAGTTTAGCACGGCTGACGTTATAAAGCAGTTCGATGCCCCACTGTGATTGAAATTGGGGTTTTCTCAGAACTAGGTGATAATAAAATATATTTGCTTATGAAAGAAATTGTACTTGACAAAAGAAGTATGTCGACTATATTAAAGTTACTGTGGGTCTGATGTTGTTGTTTTGCTTGTAATGTTCCTCAAAATGGCATGAAACTTGGCAATCTCCATGGAGACAAAAAGGTGACTCCACCAAACTAACTATTTTATGGCAATAAAAACATGTAATTGAATAAATAAAAGATAAATTATTGTATACCATACTAAGGAACATTCAAGGTAAAACAACATTTTCGAAACAAGAAGTTGGCAGACGCCCCACCTCCACCAGAAAAGGTGAATGAAAATTATTTAAAGGTGCAAGATGAGCATTTTATGAGTAGGTGACCCCCCTGTCTCCATGGAGTTGTTATTGCTTGGCATTGCATGTTCCTCAGTTCAGCATTAGATTGTCAACATCACATGGAGACAAGCGGGTCAGGTTGTAGATCAGAACTGCAAAGAACCCATCTCACAGTAGGAATGCATGTTTTTAAGGTATTTTTGACCAATACAAACACCTGAAATGGATTAACTACAAGATGAAGTTTAATGCCATATTGTGGAACATGCAAAACAGTAACATCTCCATGGACTCAAGCAGATGACAGGTCCCCACTAGACCTTTGATGCTTGTGCAACTCCATTCTTTACTTCTACTAGAGTATTATGTTTTTTTACGGTTTGTAGAGATCCAAAGTCATTTCATTTACCTTCTGCCTTCCGAGCATCCTAATTATTCACTGTGAGTTTATAAACGCTTTTTAAAACGTTTTTCCAAGAAGCTAACAATAACAGGCATGTTAACCACACACTTCCTGATTCTTGGACGGTAAAACGCTTTCTGATTAGATGCAGACAGCACACAGAGGACTTCATTTGACCTCAAGAGCTGCTTATGCAATATTTCTGTACGAGGGTAAGACAGAGTTTGGATGAAGGGCCTTTAAGGTACTTGAGTTTCAAAGTAACACTCCCTACACTTTTGGCTCCCCTCCCCTCCTCTGGTTATTGTCCCAAAGGCTCAGAATGGTAGTTGGGGTTAAACTAGGCTTATACCAGCTGTATTGTGTCTAATGGAGGGAAACTGGCATTGGGACAAATATACACTTACATCTCACTCTGATTACATAGTGTGTGTGTGTGTGTGTGTGTGTGTGTGTGTGTGTGTGTGTGTGTGTGTGTGTGTGTGTGTGTGTGTGTGTGTGTGTGTGTGTGTGTGTGTGTGTGTAACATGGGGTTTTAATGCCCCTAATACTAGCTTTTTACCTAAGCTCTTTTACTCTGGCTCAACACCTGGACTTAAAGAAATATATCACCCCAAAGACACATAAGTTAAGTTACAGTGTAAATATTAGACTTGGTTTGAATAAATCTGTCCATATTTAGACCAATGTTATCCATAACTCACTCACTATTTATAAAACTATCTAACGTTTAACCCTTTATATCATTCTGACTGAGGAAATGGCTCACTGATTTCAACTAAATTAAATCTACTGTAAGCTGTATTGAGAAAGTTTCATTTCATAAAACCGGGCACATAGGTGGATGGTCATTGTGAATGGAAGTAAATGAAGGATTTTACAGTCATTTTGTTGTCTGGCAAATGTGTGTAGAATGATAGATAGAATGATGATAGAAATGATAGAATGTATTTTTATACAGAGGGATATAAGCAGTGGTGGATGAAGTACTCAGTTTTGTTACCAAATAAAAAGTACATGTACAAGAGCAAAGAAATACTCAAGTAGATTTTGAGATCTGTGCTCAATTTTGTTCAACGGAAAGTTTTTTTCCTACCTGTCTTTCTTTGTATATTTTTGTTTGCTCAAACTACAAACTTGTTAAAAATGAAAACTCCTCAGACTTTACAGCAGGTGTAAAACATAATTAAAAAAAAATACTTTTACTTTTCTTTTAATTAAAAGATGTGTAGATACATAGAGATAAAAGATACACAGTGGAGTAAGTGATCTGGTGAAGTAAAAGCAAAAAGCATCCCCTTTAAAATGTACTTAAGTAAAGCACATCTCAAATTTATACTTAAGTACAGTACGTTACTACTTTTACTTCATTAAGTTCCACCTCTGGATATCAGTCTGAGCCAGAACCAAACATGCTTGTGCAATTAGATTCATTTACTTCACTGATGCATGTGAAACAAAGACGCTCATTGGTCATTTATCATTTCCAAAATCCACAATGTGTTTCAGTCCCCCATGATATGGTAAAAGGTCACATTTTTATATAAGCTCCTCGAAGGCACTCAAAGCACTTTACATCAAGGAACCACCCACCCATTCATACACCAGTGTACACAGACACTGGAGGTGAGGGAGTTAAGTGACTTGCTCAAGGACACAATGACAGCATTCATGTGTGGGAGTTTGAATCACTCTGCCAACCTGTGAGTGGATCTGACCACTAAACTAATGATGTTTATGTCAAGAGCAGGATTTGAACTGTCAAACTTCTATCAGCGGACAAACACTCTACCAACTGAGCTACTGTCGTCCTGATATATTGTATATTTCCTCTCTGTCTATTTCTGTTTCTGTTTTATAAGCAGCTATGTTTGTCTTGATACAGACAATCCATCCCCTGATTTGCTAATCAACTAATCAATCACGCCCATCTGAACTCACATAGGAATTTCATTACAGACAAAATAGTGAAATAAAAACACCAGGATCATGTAGAGCGGCTAAATACAAACATTTTAAGACCAAAATGACAAGACTGACTGCAGTACTTACAGAGAGGGTGACAATTTTTCAATGTAAAGTCAATTGGAGCCAGAGTCCATGGAGCAGGAAGTACCCCATCATCACTTCCTATCTGGAACGCGACGCCTAGCAAGTTAGCTATATCCATTTACAGTCTATGGTCAATACAATTCTGGCATGTCTTCCCACAGTAATTGCTACAAAAACTGCTATTGTGGAATCACTAACCCCGAATATACAAAATGATGAATCACTTTCTAAACTACGTGATTAAACTCATACAACTGGTTGCACTTGCTTTTAGTAAATCTATTTAGGCCCAGCGCGACCCTAGAGTCATCCATCTTCTTCTCTTCGACAGCTCTAGAGCGGCGCCAGGAAAACCGGTTTCAAATTCAAATCAAATGCTTCAATGTTACATCAAGAATCAACAAAACAACACAGAGCATAGTTGGGGTCATATATGGAAAGGACAGACCACAGTAACCAACACATGGGCAATGGGCTAATGCTCCAGAAAGGTAAATATTGGTAGTTTTGGGACTATTCTGTACTATTATTACGTGTTGTTGTTGCATCTAGGTGTTTTATTGCTAGAAAAAACATGAAAAACATGCATTATTATCACTGTGTTGCGTCGCCTCTCCAGAGATCTGACCTCTAACTGCCTTGTAACTCCGCCATCTGCTTGTCTCCACGACCACGGACATCGATTCAGTGCCATACTGTGGAATATTCTAGGCAAAGCAATAACATCTCCCTGGATACAAGCAGATTCAGAAACTTTAAAACGTTTTTATTGATACACACTTCTACAAAGCACCCATTTCACTAAACAAACCAGCGCAAAAATATATAAAAAAAAAACCTCACTATTGTTTTCTGGTCAAGCCGTTAATACAAAAATCCTATTAAAGTGACAAACACAGACCCCCAAGCAATGCCTACTTCTAAACCCCATTTCAGCCCAGTTTTAAAGCTTCATTAGCACAAGATAACGACTTTATCTGGGGAATGCGGCTCTGCATAAACAACAGACAAACAGAGCTGCAGAGTCGTAGAGGGACATCCAGTGGAGCAGAGGTTGCCAGACACCGCGTTGACAATCTCCAGGCGTAGTTCTGGTTCGTACTTAATTCATTTAGAGTGTACCACAGGCCTATATGCATGTGAGGAGGCTGTGTGCGTGGCCCTATGTTATGTTTGCTAGCTGGATCGCCATTGGCCGGTGGGGCTACGGCACGGCGTCTCTGGACCAAGAAACGAAAGGTTAACTGAATTTGGTCACGACATAATTTATGCATCCTGGGTACATTTGTGCGTTGTGGTTGTGTGTGTTAGGCATTGTACTGGAGGGTAAAACAGGGCTTGCGATGCTGAATGTTATAAGCTTGAATGAGGCCATAAGGAAATCTGTCAAATGCTAATGTTAGTAAATATAGACTGTAATATGAGCAAAGCACGCCAGTGAATGAAGCATAGGAAATGGCTAGTTCAAATCTTGGTTATGCTTTCCTGATATCATAACATTATATAGAGCATATGGTTTAGAAGTGAGGTGGAGAGCAGGCAAAAATATGAGCTATTTGCCAATAATCTGTCACATTGCAGATGTTTTTTACAGGGTCGCTATCAAGCCACTAAATAAATACAGATAATTGTGAAAACAGTCACTGGCAAATAATGATGATTTTGAGTTTTAAGCATTCATTTCAAATTTTAACATCAAATTCTGTTGGTTCTGGGTTACTTGCTTAGTCAAGTTTTCTCCTGGTACATCCTGGTTTTAAAGGGCCCATATTACGCTATTTTCTGATCTACGTTATAATGTTGTTTCCTCATCACAAACATACTGTACCTGGAGTTGTTTTTGGTTTCATTCACACATGTTTAACACACAAACCCTGCATATTTAGGCTGAGTTCTTCTCTGAAACTTAAAACACTCTGCTCCACATTGTAAACTCCTTACACCTTCACTAAAATCATTTGGATGGTTTCAGCCCTGGAATTTCCAGTCTCATGTTTCATGACATCACAAGGTGGAACAGAGAATTTTGAGCTTTGAAGATGTAAACAGACTAATAATAAAGGGTTACTAAAACATGTGTGAATGAAACAAAAGACAACTCCAGGTCTGTTTTTGAGGAGGTAACAGCATCATAACATGGCTTAAAGCTCACAAGAGTCATGTTGGATATTTCTGAGATGGAAAGGATTCCTGAATATATCGTACAGAGGAGGGACAGTGAATATATGTTATCTGTAATGAATGTCTATAGTTTGTTTATGTGGTTGTTTTTGTTTTTAATGTCGCATGGTGCACTTTGAGCTTCTTGCACATGTTTTTCCAATGTGGTTTTTAACTACAAATGGCAAATAAACTAACCTAACCATATGATACAGAGGAGGAACCGGGAATATATATGTGCAGAAGGATGCTGCCAGGAAACCAGAGACCTATAGTGGAAGACCAACGAATAGATTTCTCTGGGATCAATAAAAAAACAAACCAAAAAAACAGAACTAGTTCATTTTAAATGGTTTGCATTGGTCCAAAGTTATTCCTCATTTAGCTTATGGATTCCAAGCATCCTAATTATTCACCACAATGAGTTTCTAATTGCTTTTCACAGTTTTGTCGCGACGGTAAATCTAACAACTAGCATGCAAAGTAACACTTCCTGATTATTAGACATCAAGAGCGGCTTTTACATTATAGCAATACTGTGGCAAGACATACATGGGGAAAAATAATCAGGCGCAGGGTCTTTAAATACAACATGAAATCGGAGAGAATAAAGAGGAAAGCGAGTGGTTTTGTAGCTAACTAGAAAAACACTAGTGTGCAAAAATCGAAATATCGATATATCGTGATGCTAAATTTGGTAATAGAGTATCAATATATCACCAAGAATTTATGCTGTTATCTTTTAGCTATTTTTTCAGTGACTGCACTACACTTGACATATTCACTGTTCTGATGTTTAAAACTATACGTATTTCATATTAACTTTGCATTAGTTTGTGTTTTAACAAAGAAATATTGTTGCTAATATGTATTTGGTTCTTAAATACATATCTTATGTCGTATCTTGTGTCGTATCAAATCACGAGGGACCATGTGATTCCCAACCCTAGTACAAATTATCACTTTGTCCACCATTTTGTCCTTCATCTCAGACCCATCATCAAAACGGTTTATTGTGTGCCAGAGAAAATGAAATAGTTTAGTGGCATTAGATTTATTGCATGGCCAGTTCAGGTAAGTACCCCATTAAACCCCAACATAGCTCCTAACTTGCCATCTGTACCTTGCGTATGTGTGTGTGTGTGTGTGTGTGTGTGTGTGTGTGTGTGCGTGTCTGTGTGTGTGTAAAACTCTATGGTGGCCCCTCTCTTGAGCCTTATGTGAAATCTAGTATGCATGTGTCCCAAACTACTTCAAACAGAAACATAACCCACAACTCCCAGTTCTCCCTGTGTTCCCAGTACGTGCATCTAAAAGTTTACTAAAGCAAGTCATTAACACAGGGCCTTTCCTGAAGTTTCAAGTTAGAATGACCACACATGGTAGATCCAAACCAAGCAAACAATATAATACAAGATTTGATCCCCTTCATTCAGATAAGTGGAGCGACATGGGGGAGTAACCATAAAGTATAACCATGTAAATACTTCACTGAAAGACGTATTTGTGTTTTTAAAAGTAGGTATTTGCTCTCATATAGAACACAAAACCACTTTTTTTGTTTTTCTTTGCAAGATTATTTTAACACCAGTAAATAATTTTAATTTCAGGTAGCTTCAAGATACAAATACCGACTTTTATCAACACAGAAGCTTCCTCCGGTGAAATATTTGCATCGTAGTAAAGGTCTTGCTATGCTGTCTGTGATTATGTATCCGTAACTTTCTGGTATCTAGATATTGATTTATTTTAACAATTCCTAATACCCAGTGAATGGAGTGGAAAGTTCTTTTTGAGAGAACCAGAACTAGCCAGGCAGCGCCATGAAAAGGGTCTATAGTAACAAATGTTTAAAATAATTACAACAGAACCTGCAATGCCATTAGCTGTCAAACACTGGGGACATATAAATAGTCCTTTTGGGTTTATTGCAAGCTGGAGTCAGTTGTAGGATCTGGCAACATAAAGTGAGGAGGTCATTCTGGATTTGGACTGGAGAACTGGGGAAGCAAAACATGTAAATATAAAACACTACATCATGTTAAACTTGGGTTGATGTCTGTCTGTCAGTCAATTTAACATATTTTATTAGGATAAAATTACTCAAGTATATAGTTTATTAGTCCATCAATTTATACTGTAGACTCTATATGTATATTCAGAACAGTATTCTTCTGCTATTAGACTTTTTGCGTTGGAAAATTGGCACTTGTGTTCCTACTGAATATAACTATATGTATGTGTAATAATTGGTTTTATTACATGGCCAACGTGCTGCAAATGGGAGAGCCTGTTTCTGGGATAAATAAAATGATTGACATTATTGTCCTGTAAGTCATTTGTGCCCACCTCTGTTCCTCCTGCTCGTGCTTTTCGTCTTTTTCCATTTGTTGAATGAAGCTCAGTTTTACAGGAGCTGCCGTATCGTTTCATGGAGGATACACTGGGACCGGAAATGACCGTGTGACCCTGTGAGGAAGAGCGGAAAGTCAAATTCAAGTCATGGAGATAATAAAAGCAAATTTGTCTCTTATTTTAGGTCAGTGGTTCCAAACATTTTTCTCCCAGAAACCCCAATTTTACCTGGCTGTCCTTCCTGAGAAGCTATGTTACTGTGTTTTTTCTGGTTATAAAATACGCAATCTATTTTCAGCCTCCCTTCTAAGAACCCCTGGGGACCCCTTAAGAATCTTATGCCTAAAAACTTTGACTATTTCTGAGCGACAAATGGAACACATGGTAAAGTGTCTAAAAATGTACCTAATAGTTTTGGATTACTGCGTATTTAGATATAGCTGGAGTCTTTTTAATAAGAATAAATCTATTTTTTATCTTAAAAATTCCAACACTGGATAATACTACGTTAAAATGTAATAAAAACATTAACTGATTCAGCCAAGCAGGGCCTACACATGATTTGGCCTACACTCAGAGAGGTATTCTGCCCCCTACTGGCTAATAATTGAACGGCATACCCCATTGACCTGGCTCTGCACCAAAACCAGATGAGTCCAGACCTTTGTCATAAACAGCATCGGCGTCCTCCTCCTCTTTGAACGCTGTAGGAACAGATACCGGAGTCTTTAATGTATGAACTGCACATTTCAAACACAACAGATATTTTAGACACTGGGAATAAACGCACAGATGGTCCATGAACCCGCTAGGACATGTGCTTTAATATAGTTGTAAATGCAATTATATACACAATTGAGTAAGGGATTTAAGCATTGCATTGTGCATTATTATATTATTTAGTCTTGTTGTAACATATGGATATTTTAGGAATGTAGTAGAAGTAGGCAAAGCAGTTGAAATAGTGGTAGTATAGTAAAAAGAATCAGTAATCGTAGTAGTACTGTTGATTTGATCACATTTGCATTGTAGAGCCAGTAAAGGTTTTAAGTATTCTACAGTGGTGGTAGGAGTAATGGTATATTTCCTGGAAAAAAGTTGTTATGGTTACCAAGCTTACAATTTTGCTAAAGACGACTTTAAAGGTGCATTGTGTAACTTTTCTGATGAAGGGTCCCTCAAATGCTTTTCTCCACGGAGATGTAATTGCTTTGTCTGGAATGTTTCACAGTATGGCATTAAACCTTTCTATCTTCATGGAGACCAAACCAGACCAAGTCACAGGTCAGATCTGTGGAGAGGCGACCCCGCTCACTTCAGAATGCCTGTTTTTCTAGGTATATTTGAGCTATAAAACTACCTGTAACTTAAATAAAAAAATGTAAGATAGAGCTGTTTAATGTCATACTGTGGAACATTCCAGGCAGAGTAATGACATATCCATAGAAACAAGCAGGTAACAGACCACCAACTAAAAAGTTACATAGTTCACCTTTAAATAACAAATAAACACCATTGTATTATTATTGCGGTTGTCTCAAAGCAGCTCTCATAGGTTTTCAAAACGGCTTTACAACTTAGAGAATGAGTTACAATCCAAGTACGACTGTAGCCACAGCTGCCCTGGGGCATGTTGGAAGCGTGGGTGCAGATCTGTGTCTCCTGCCTCTCTAACCAATCACATACATTCAAACTTTCTTAAACTTAACATTACTATTACATATTTGTCTTCATGATAAGGCTGTAAAAATGTCATCATGCCAGTTGATTAGTCGACTAAAAAGGGGGTGTGACAAATATTCTTAAAACTTTTCTGTATCGATGAGCTGACCACGTATTTGACCCAAACTGCACTCGCAACATTTCAACTGCATAGGAGTTCATGCCAAAAGAACCATTTAAACGGAAAAGTACTAGGAAACAGCAGATTAAACTCATAATTCACTCCCAAATCCCAAAACCATTAGCTCACTTCCATGCTTTCTGCTGTTGTGCAAATAAATCCTAATGAAATAATTAATTGACTAACAAAAAGTTTGGTCGACTTAGACATCATTAACCGATTCACCGATTTAAAGGTGCACTGTGCAACTTTTCGGTTAGGGATCTGTCACCTGCTTGTTTCTATGGATATGTCACTGCTCTGCCTGGAATGTTCCACAGTATGACATTAAACAGTTCTACCTTACGTTTATTCAATTACAAATGGTTTTCTAGCTCAAAAATACTTAAAAAAACAAATATTCTGACTGGGAACAGGGTTGCCTCGACCTGTAACTTGGTCTGGTTTGGTCTCCATGATGATAGAAAAGTTTAATACCACACTGTGAAACATTCCAGACAAAGCAATAACATCGCCACGGAGAAAAGTATTTGACGGGCCCTCCACCAGAAAAGTTTCACAATGCACCTTTAAGGACTACAGCCCTAGCAACAACATTTTTTCAGCTCATAGGCCAATGCAAATGTCTGTGTGTGCGTCTATGTACGTACTATGTTAGTGTGAGTGTGCGGACAGGTATTTATGACATTGTGGGGACACAAATGTGTATTATACCCACATCGTAGGGACCTGCCTCCAAAAATCAGGTCCCCATAACTACGCCTGTCATCATAATTACTACGTCAACTTATCATTCAATACATGAAAGCTGGAACAATATTTTTGGGGTGCAAAATGTATCGCGTGTACACTTTTTTTTGCACTACTTGGAAATCTGTGATTATTTTTTGGCTATATAAGATTTAAGCTGTAAAAGGTTGAATTTATTTTTTTATGACTCATTACAGATACAAACTAAAGTACTAAAGAGTGCTACTAAGTGCTCTTTATTTATTGCACTCATGGTTTTTAACAATATTGTAGATTTAGAAGAGTTTTTGTGGTTTAAATCTGCTCTTGGGTTATTGTGTCAGTGTCAGTTTGTTTCTATGTTATAGTTTGTCATCTATATTTACTTCAGCAAATGATCACACTTCAAAATTTGTTATAGTGACAGGCCTTTATTATTAGATAAGCAGCATTGTTTAAAGTTCAAATAGGCCTATGGGTTAATATATGTTAGGGTTAGGCAAGTAGGAACTGTACAGTGGTGGAAGAAGTACACAATTTTGTTACTGAAGTAAAAGTCCAGACACTGGAGCAAAGAAATACTCAAGTAAAAGTAAAAGTATTACATGAAATCTACTTAAGTAAAAGTATTAACGTAACCGTTTGAAAAAGTACTTAAAGAGTAAAAACTAAAAGTATTTTGTGCAGATTTTATGGTCTTATACGGCTTCAAATGTAGTGATTTTGATAAAGATGCTGAAACAAATGAATAGAATTAAAATAGAATAAAGTTTTTATTTGTATATTTTTGTTTGCTGAAACTACAAATGTGTCAGCCTTTTCAGCAGGTCTCAAACAATAATAAAAATACTTTAACTCTTCAGTCCTGTTCAAAAATGTAGTGGAGAAAGCGCAGACACATGCTCTCAAATGTAATAAAGTAAAACTAAAACATATCCACTTTAAACGTACTTAAGAAAAGTACAGATACCTATATTTTATACTTACTTAGTACAGTACTTTACTACTTTTATTTTGTTACGTTCCACCACTGCAACTGTAGTAATGATTAAGGCTGAGTTCGGTATCATGAAAATAAACAAGTACTAAGTAAATAAGTAAATGCAATATCCCCAAAAAGCACGGAAAACCAACATGTACCTCTAAGTGCGTGTACGACGATGTGATCAGGAATTCATTAGTGCAGAGGAAGCTCGGTGCTGAAGTCTGCTTTCTGTCAGTTTGTGCAGCGGCCATTTTTCCCAAGGCCAAGAGGATATCCCTTTACACTGTCGCCAATACGCACAATACACACACACACACAGATGTACGCACAAGTATACACACACAAACACACACAACATGAATGATACAAGGAGCCTGAGCAGAAGGAGCAGGGAAAGTGAGGAGCGAGCGGTACGAACAAGAGAAAGAATGAGCAGGGTTTAAGCTAACACTGGGTTTAAGTGTAAATAGTGTGCATAATAAGCCTCAATGTGATTTTAAACTGTGGGATTTTCTATTGCCAGGCCTACATCCGTATTTTTATTTTGTTTATCATAAAAATATAATGTTACAAGCAGACTTAAGTTCTGCTTGATAGGCTATAGACCTGGTTGTATTCTGCATCATTCCTTCCTTTGGTTTAGTCCTGGTTTAGACCTGGGTCTGGTTTAGTTCCTTTTTTTTTTTTTTTCTTAGCAAAAAAAAAATATAGTATTATCTTTATGGAATGTACAATTCAACACCACATGTAAATATACTTAATATAAATCATATTAATATGACTAATAGTTACGTAAAACTACCTAAATCCTATTTTAGAAGCATGTATTCCCAATCCTGATGTAACTGTTATTCTCAAAGCGACTATTTCTTAATTTAATCGCACAATTACACAACCATGAGTTTCAGAGCTGCAGAGGTTGGCTGTGTTTCTGGATATAGTTGTGAATGAACAAACGTTTACGAGGGGAAAGAAGCTGCTCTCACTACTTCTTAGATGAACGTAATTTAAAGCAATAATGTGCAACATTTGTAAAAGTCTGAGATTCACAGACCTGGAACTCAAGTATTACAACCTATGTGCAAACTTTATGCGAAGAAGGATGCAAAATGGTTTTTAAGACATAAAATGAAGTATCCGTTCAATTTCCTCTCAGACCATAATAATAATAACACAAACTGATTTTTTGTCATCTATGTGTGAGCCAAAAATAATGTATTTACAAGCTGTATTTCTACTTAAATGGATACTGTCAATTTCCTATTCTTTATTATTTATTATCAATTTTATTTTTTAATTTGTAGCCCCTTATACTTACAATGTATTTCTTCATATGAAATGCGATAAACATGATGTAATAAGATACTAATTGCAGGAGCAAACAGGACCATGAGATCTGACTGGCTTTTAAATCCATCAGGACACTGGCAGAGCTCTGGGTGATGTGTGCGTAGGAGGAAAATAATCCTTTTAACTTCAGAGTGCTCCTGTCTGGATTTCACAGACAGAGTACATTCCATCAGAGCATAAAAAATACACAACATTACGTAAATGCAAGTAGTAATAGTAGTAGCGGTCGGCTACAACTACAGATAATTTTGTTGCTGGAGCTCATAGCAACAACCAGTAATACTCGACTATAGTTATTATTATTTTGATTCATGGACATCCCATTTCTACAGTGGCTTGTCACTGGGGATTTTAATTATTATTATGTGTTAAATATCACAAAATGAAAGCTGTTTCCATAGCATAGTAGCACAATAGTCAAGCCTTCAACTCCAGTGACTAAGATCCTGACTCAAGATCTGGAGATGGGCTTATCATGATAAATACTACTAGTATATCACCTTATGGTTCAATACAAACATCAGCAGATGGAACAATAATAGTTTTTGGGATCAATATTTATCATGGGTACTTTTTCTTTGTATTAGTGGGAAATATTTGGATATTTTTCTGTATTATGATGAGATTTGAGCTGGAGAAGGCCGAATTATGAACTTCTATGACTCATTATAGACACAAACTAACTACTTAAGTACTGCAGTTTTGTAGGTTTAGGACAGATTGTACTATGAAGAAAATTTAGGATGCATTCCCACTTGCACATACAGACCATATAAAAAATTTGAACTAAAGAGGGACTAATTTCTGAACTAATCCTGGACTAGACCAGAGCTAAATCAAAACTAGAAAAAGACCAAACCAGGTCTACCATCAGGACAAAAAAGTATGAACACACCTTTAGTACATCCAAACCTTAATGTCAGTTTTAGCAGCTATGAAGAAGGAGGATAAAACGATTATAGAGAAGCACATACCTTTCATGAAAAGTTTAATTTTTTTGGAATCAAATTGTTCAAAAATGTCTTTAGAAATACGCCATTATACTTAAAACAAGCAGCTGACGTTTTATACTACACTACAAGACAATTTCAAAGCCAGTCTTTTACTTGAACTTGAGTAATAGTATTTTGAAGTAGCACCACTCCACTGTAATTTCTGGCTCTTCTCTTCACCTCTGCTGTTTGCCCAGTCACACGCATGAAACCCAAGTGATCCTGTATGGTCTGGTCTGGACTTTTTTATTGCCTCTGCTACAGTAAGTGTGGCTCATAACTCATGTTTGTGTACACTCACTGCACAGGGATAGGCTGCAGAAGTGTCCTGGGTGCTGTCCGCCTCTGCAGCCCCAAAACCAGAGCTGGTCCTGGTTCATTGACAGTCTTCATGTGGGACAGAAGGCTGGTGGAAGGCTGCTCCCCTCGCAGATATCTCAGGCTAAGAGACAGAACGCCAAAATGGACTCCAAGTAAGTGACATGAGACTGTATTTCAGCTTCCTCTTTTAATGTGACATTTTGAGGACCATTCTAAAAGATCCAATGTTTTGTTTTGAATTGCTATGGCGACAGTAACTTTTTATTGCTCTGAAACCCATGAATAGGAGTAAAAGAGTGAAAGAGGAAAGATATAAAATTAAGCTGTGGGTTATTGTGCTTTTGAATAGAGAAATAAGATATAACATAATTTTTTATTTGTCCAGGAATGGGGAAATTCCACTGTTGCAACACAAAGTTCAAGAATAGCAAGAGGAAGCATGCAATCAAAAAGTCAAAATAACTATTAAAGACTTAACAATAGACATAAAATCTAACACTGTGGCAATGTAGAGTAAAAATACAAATACATAAATGGAAATAGAAAAAAATATAAAATACTTAAGAAAAAAAAAAAAAAAAAAATCATGGATATTTTTTAATTCTCCTGCTGTTTTTGTACTTTGCCTTGCCATGCTGAATTTCCCCCATAATGAGAAGAATAAAGGTTATCTTCTCTTACATATTGTATTGTATTTAATGTCTAATAATATAATAAGATTGATTGTTTTTCTAATGCGCAGCATTCACTGACATTCACATTCACTTCATACCAAGGCCAGTGCTTACTTGTAAATCAACTAGTAACAACACAAAGTCACTTAAAATAGAGAAAGAGAAAAAAAACAACAACATTAAATTAGAAATTAAAATATATTACAATTACAACTGGAATATTTATATTCTCATTGTTGGGTTGTTGTTGTTTTTCACTATAGTCTGGGAAATAAATTAGTTTTAAAAGATAACCAAAACTGTAAAACTGTTTATAAATGAAGCATTTTTTGAACTAAATGTATGAATAACAAACATGAGAGCCTCGTTAGAGCTGTAATTAAACACTAAAGTAAATGTGATACCTGAGCCTTTTGAAACTTTTTGTACACCCATAAATGAATTAGGCCTATTGCACTGGTTATTGATTTGATGTACTAGGAGGGAGATGCAGAAGATTTTAAAATAAAATGAAAAATAAACAAATAAATGATATCAATCTCATATTTATGCTCGTTTACGTGTTTTTTATTTTTATTTATTTATTTTATTTATTTATTTATTTTTTGTGGCACTTGCTCTGGATCGTGCGTAAATAAACCTCCATAATGCCAGTCCGAGCAGTGGTACATATTAATAAGCGCTGTACCACAATTCTAACTAAGCAATAAATACAGGCGACCAGTTAGCTAAATAACAAAAACAAAATAAGTAACACGTTTGTGATTTCAGGTAATTTCAGGTTTTTACGCACAAGGCCTCAAACGCAACGAGAGGACATTTTTAAATTGGGTAGATTATTTCCCCATATCATCAGGCAACTATAATCGACTTTTACTTTTATTTGAATACAAAGTTGCATTAAACTTCTACGGTTTAAATAATCTAGTACCAAAAAATAAATAAATCACTGACCCTTTAAAAAAAAAAAAAAAAAGAACACATTTGGCAATTACGCTAAACAGACACGTGAGACATCGTCTATTTAAACTAAATTACGTTTCCGCTAATCTTTTAAAATTACTATAACATTTTGAACTGCTTATCAGTTATATTTCGTTGTTTTAGACATTAACAACACACGCCTTTTCCATTCATAGACAAAAAAATAAAAAATAAAAAATTGATGCGTAAATAAAAACGTGTTGAATGTGCGTCTTATGCTTATTTTTTTCGAATCTACCCATGGTCCACCGTCTTAAAAAATAAATAAATAAATAAATAAATAAATCGATTCTTACCCGTTATTGTCTTATTTCCATTGCCAATCAACGTAATTATTGCATGTAGGCTAATTGCTGTATTTGGGTTGAAAATGATCGTTACGCGGAGTTTACGTCTCGGATTGATTTGTGCGTAACATTAACGGCGCCTGTGATTAAAGCGGGTTAAGTGGTAAGTGGAGTGTCTGACCTCTGGCGTGTTCGTGTGTGTGTTTTAGGAAAGTTTACCTGCTCGTAATGATCACCGTGTCGCCAGCCAGGAGTCGCGATGATAAATGGACATAGAGGAGACGATGCCGAAACATGACTAGCCAAATGATAAAAAATTAGAAAACCAAGAAGAAAGAGCCACGTGATGTACGTGAGGTAAGCTAAAACGTGCTAAGAAGTGTAGGCCACGTTGTCTAATCTTTAAAATATGCATCACAATTATTTTTTAACCGTGCGCTTTGATCCACGTTGTAGAACTGTGCCATAATTCTTCATTACCTATGAATTACGCACAAACTTCGAATTCATAGGTTTCAGCTTCGTGTAATATGGTGTCATTTTGAGAAAGGTGTGATATTTGTGTTGAATTGTCAATTGCCATGGCAACGATCCTGGCTTTCATCACTTTGAAACCCATGGATAAATTAAAAAAAAAATAATAATAATAAATAAAAAGTAATAGTCTAATAATAACGTTATTGATGAATACTTTGTCTCCCCCATTACTTGACAAATACTACCAAAAATATTATAACAGGCTACACTTTATTTGTTACACAAGTTTAGTTATAAGCAAAGACACACTAAAAATTTCCAAAAGCATTATGGCAACAAATTTGATCACAGCTAGTACCTTACAACCTAAGTGATCAGAAAATGTCAAATTAAATAGGCGTGAGAAAAAAGAAAAAAAAATTAATAGTGCTTAAATAATACATTATGATACACGTTTGTAGCATAGCAATTTTCATGACTCAAACACGCTTCACAATTCAAGACAGACACACACAAAAAAGAACAAGTGGGAGTTGGTACAAAAGTAGACGCAGTTGTTTGAAGGTAATGTTAAGGTGAAGTTTCCAAGCTTTTTAGAAGATATTGGGTGTGGATGAGTCTCTCATGTGTTTGCACTGGGAATGTTTCATTTTTATGTTAGATAATTTATAGTCAGGAGAGACTTTGGCTCCACAAAGATTCCAATAAAGACGCACATAATTCTAATTCCTTACCCACTTGAGTGAACATTTGTGTTTCATTCACCTCTGGAGTTCTGCGTGGCCTTGAGAGCGCATAACTTTATTAATGAACAAAATAACAGGCAAAAAGCCATAGAGTCGTAGATGTAATGTTATTGTCAGACCATGTAGCAGATTTTCCACACGTTTCTGTCTTTATGGAAAACATCACATTACTTTAATAGAGGAGTTAGGGTCAGTCTGTAGTCTGTTTCTTGCAATTCTGTCACATCTTTGGGTTAAGGTGTGGCCACTGAACTACAGCAATCAGAGGTGTCCTGGATTCAACTGTGACAGTATAGTGATGTATTATACTACTACGACTACGACTACTACTACTACTACTTTAGGATGTAACCACATCCAAATCTCTCAGTATGATACTTTTACGATATAAGTCTCCCGATTCAATATTTATTGTGATATTTTGTGGAGGCTAACAAAATTGTGAATATGCAACTTTTTCCTTTATAAAATGCCTTGACAAGACGTTGGTTCTGCCATAAGCCAAAGAATTAAGATTTAAAAGTGCTTAGAACAGTTATTTCTTCATGTAATCAGCACTGAAACTGAGCAAAGGATCATGGTCTATGTAGTTCCCTCTGTTTTTTAGCTATACTGCCGCACTATTACTGTTCATTTAAGCAGAGAGACTAATGTGATATATTGTGATTGCCCCGATATTATTGTGAGACTTTTATGATACAATATCACAATATTTTGGTTATTGTTACATTCCTACGACAACTACTACTACTACTACTATATTATTAGTTGTAACAGCATTCGATTTGCTTTTCATTCTTGGACATGTACACCAATATTGTACAATCTAAAATTAAACTCATAATTAAGCTTGGATTATTTTTGAAAAGTTGATAAAAACGACAGAGGCCGGAACTGGTAAACTGTCAATAGAAAAATCTGTAGTGTTAGGTTTCATGAGACCCCGTGGAGACATATAGTTCACTATAGAAGACAGCATTTGTGTGTCATCATTTGTGAGTGTTTTCAGTTCTGTTCCAGTTAAGGGCTCTTAATTTATTTATTTTTCTTGAGATTAAAATGTGTACGCTGCGGTTAGCTTCGCTTGCAGCACTATCTTGATTAACTAGCTCATAACATTTCTATAATATATAAGTTTCATCGTCTTTCACAGTAGCCAAAGTTTGGAAGAGGGTAAAATACAGAAGGCAATTTGTTCATTAAGATGTGTCTCTATAGTGGACTTAACACTGACAGTGAGTTAAGCTCCTGAGAGATTGTTTTCACCCATAAACCATCTCCACACCACTTTGCATGCTTGTGTTTAGTTTAGGAGAGAGAGACGCAAAGAGGGAGAGAAACAAAAAGAGAGAGAGAGAGAAAGGGGAGTAGCAAAGAGAGGGGAGCGGAATGAACAAAGAAAGAGTGAGAAGAAGAGATGAGGAGAAGGGGAAAGTGATAAACAGAGACAGAGTGAAAGGAAAAGACAGAGAGACAAAGAGAAACGGAGAGAGAGGGCTAGAGAGATGAGGGAGAAGCAGATGGAGAAAAAAAGGAAGAGAGCGAAGCGAGTTATCCACCACACCATCCACAGCTGCACAACAGATGGTTGATCCGACACTTTACATATGATCTTCTATTACATCTGCATCTAAACATCTAGACTATAGACAGGGACTATAGTACAACCGAAAGTAGAAAAATATGGAAGTTCAGATCACATGGTTTGGCATTAAATATATTTGCTTGAACTGTATTCAGCTTATTGCAAAATTGTGGGGTACTCAGAATATTTTAATACTTTATAATGTCAGAGTTCAAAGAGTGTTTTCAGAATTTAGTTAAATGTAAATAAGGTAAGGTAAGGTACACTTTTGTCCTTAGTGGGAAATATGTCCTCTGCCTTTGACCCATCCTTCAATGCCGCTAGGCCACCTCATCAGGAGAAGTGAGCATAGCGTGTAGTGCTGATCTTGAGCCAGTCTTGGTCAGGACTACTTCAGCTGAAGGATGTGACCTGTGGTACGTGTTTTGGGTTGATGGGAGAAACCGGAGTGCCCAGAGGAGACCCACCCAGACACCGGATGAAACATGCAAACTCCGCTCAGAAAGGCCCAAGTGACCCGGGGATCAAACCTGGAGATGATGTCACTTTAAAGAATGACATCACCTCTTGTTGTCATTGCTACAAGTAGTTCTCATTAGCTTGAAATACCTTAAATCTTAAAGTTATAGCATAATCCTTTTCATAGCGCTGCTTTATTGTGTGTTTTCTTGGCATATTTAATTAACAAACTAAAAAAAAAAAAAAAAACATTAATCTTTTTTATTTTAATTGACCAAAATCGTGTTCTTATTTACCCTGAATGTCTTTTCCTGTTCCTTTAGATTCTGGTTCGTATCAAGCCATGAAAAAAAGACGGCGCTTCACTCGACTCTTAAATCCTGGCACTATTTAAGATGGGCGAATGTTTGGTACAACTGTTCTATCCTGGGTGGCTATAGTCACGTTTAGGACATTTGAAATAGACCAAGAACCCCTTAAAACCCCTTATTTCTTTGGAGGCAGCAGTTCTTTTGTTACTCTTCCAACTTTGTGTACTGCGTGCTATGGCTTATTAACCAGACCACCTCCCTGGGATAAACACCTGCTTTCTTTAAGGCTTAAAATATCCAGGGCTTAAGTGATCCAGGCTTACGGCATCTTGGAACCAGAGAGTTGGCAGCCATGTTTGAGATTATCTGAGGAGTTGCGTTCATATATTAGAATTTCATGATGCAAATGGCCAATAATAGTCTATGGATAAATTAGGATATATTTTGAAAGACCAAAAAAAAAGCCAAAAAATAGCAGTCTTGTAGTAGTATCTGTATTGGCATAGTAATTACAGATTAGTCAAACATGAATCACGTAAAAGATTCTGGCAGTTTCAGTGACTGTGACACAATATTTTGCAATATAATTTTGCAAGAAACATGGCGTATATTACAATAGCACTAAGGCTCTCAACATGACAGAGCTGTAAGTGAAAACTAATATTAAACATGTCCAATTTGGGAATATTGCAGTTATTTAAGATTTTAAGATTTATATTTTGCAGGTTTCATGTATCAAAACATTGGAGTCAAACAAATACATCATTGTTAGTTATCATAGCTAGATTAAACCAGCCAAATTCCCCCCCCACACTTTACATTCTGCGTCTGGACAGAGCCTCTTATATGAGTCTTGCTGTCGTTCCAATGCTCATGTGATGGAAAAGTCTGGAAAATCCACCAGACCTGTTCCTTTTGAGTGGGACACAGGGCTTATTTGGGCTTATGTCCCACTTAGAGCCCACTCCACCGTGGCTCTACTGCCTCCCGTACTGTGGTCCAACACTCTAATATGTTTGTGTGACGTCATTATGTTCTAAAAGCTCCTGTATTTTCCGGTGTTGTCGCGATAATAACATTTCTTAACTTTGATTCCATGGATTAGACTCGATACCCAATGCTGATTTGGATACTGCAATGATAACAAATTCAAATTTTAGATAATAGAAATTTTCAACACAAAATACTATTACATTCTTTATGTTGCCATGTGTGTTTTTTACTAGTTGTGATGAAGCTCAAGATCATTCTAAAACATTTCAGGAAAAGGTCAGATTTTGTAATCTGTATGATTTATTCTGATCTAGTTTTGATACTAGTGCTAGTTTTGATTAGTATCAGATTTTCAATACTTTTGAAGATGATCTCAATTGAATAAAAATTGCATGTTGAATAGTTGATTAAATCATAATTGTCTGTACTAAATATCCTGTCACTGTGAGATCTTTGTAATGTAAAAACACTGTAGTTTATACCTCAAGAAAAATGCATTTATGTATTAGTTTACCGGTTCACATTTCCGTCATGGACTTTAAAAACACAAAAGAACTTTCTGGATTACCACCGAATGATGTCACAAGGTAGAACATAATATTTTGTAGTCTCAAGAAGGTGTCAGACAAATAAGTTGAATGGAACAAAACACAACTTCAGGTGTGTTTTTTGTGTGGAAAAACTTTAAAGCATGGATAAAACCTAAAATAAGTACATTAAATTTAACATAATATAGGATGTTTCAGCAAAAGCGGAGTAAACTACTGAATTATTTGGTTGAAAAACTGTTTATAAACACATTTACTCCCCACACTAACCAAAGGAATGTCTTTGTAACCATCAAAGAGAGCTGCTTCCCTTTCATATTTTGAACTATCTCCTTTCCTTAATGTATTTTTGTGGATAAACCTACTTTTTTCACTTTTCCCATAATGCTCAGGGCTCACCTCGTCCAATTTCCTCTTAGCTTCCTGTCTGAGATGAAAACATAAGCTCGCGGCTCGGTGCTGTCCAAAGCTTGTACACGGGGCCGTAAATCTGCTCCACAGAAGGAGAGAGGAGAGGGGGAGTGTGATGGAAATGCGTCCACGTCCGAGCATCTCTCCTGGGGCATAAATCTCGCAGAGGGCCCTTGTCTCTGGATGGGGCAGCTGTGGTTAAGTGTTGTGCAAATTTCTGACAAGAGCCAAGGCTGTCCGCAACATGGAAGATCTTATAGAGGTATGAATTTCAGGGTTTCATGGTGGATGTAAGGACTAAACCAGAACTCAAACTAGACTAAACCAGGTGTATCCTAAAGTAAAATTAACCCAGGTCTAAACTGTGACTGACTTGAACAAATTTTGATCTCTAAATTCAGATTAAACCAGGTCTATGCTTGGACTAAACCAGGTCTAAACACTAGGACTAAGCCAGGACTCAAACCAGTCTAAACTAGGTCTAAACCAGAACTTAAACTACCTAGTTTAAAACTCTAGCAAGAATAAAACAACAAATCTAAACCAGGTCTAAACTAGGACAACCTAAACAAGGACTAACACAGGCCTATATAAAACTTTCTTTAAAGCCTCATTGGCCTGACAAGACGTTGACAGTAAGTTACAGTTATTAAATTGAGAAATAAAGGAAGTAACAATATAACAATACAAAACCAAATAAAATCTGATTTACATCAACCACCAAAACTAAAAAGCTTAGCCTTACTACTACTACTGCTACAACAACTACTACTACTACTACTACTACTACCACTATTAAGACTAAAGCCGGACAAGCAGTACAGTAAATAAATAAGGCAATAATACAGACAACACATATGGCTAAAATTGAAACCTAAACATTGACATTTTCTTTAAAGTTACTATCCTCAGTCAAAAATGAATTTTCTCTGGTATTCTATTTCTGTCATGTTTACGCGGCAAGATGAATGGGGATTTGGCGGCATCTAGTGGTGAAATGGTGAAATGAAACGTTTTTAAATGCAACAATGAACATGATATGTAAAGACAACGAATTAGAACTCTTACAATATAGTTTTGATGCATGTAAGTAATGGTCCCCAAAAAACACAAGAAGTCTTTATCGATTAGAGTATCGGCTTTTATTCATTTGGTCCTGTATACACACTTAAAATTTACATTCAATTGTATTAATTAAGGTTATTAAAGATTTCTTGCTCTCAGACAATGATTTTACAAATTTAAGTGTTACTTCCTAATCCCCATACACTAATGCTGTTAGGCTATAAAACACACAGAAATAATAAAAGTGAATGTAGCTTTGGACTGACAACAGAACCATCTCTCTCTCTCTCTCTTTCTCTCGCTCTGTCTCTCTGGCTTCCTCTCTCTCTCCCCCTCTCTTTTTCAGACACTGAGCAGGAGCTGTGTAAATCCTCTGTATTTTGACCAAGTGGTTTTGTGGTTTTGATGGCTCGACTTGTTGCTTTGATGCACTCTTACAGTGACAGCCGCATAAGTTAGACGAGCAGACGCAGAGGTGAGGAATACTGGCTTTTTAACCCAATAGAAAATTGATATTCCACGTGAACAATTTAGGAAATTTTGCAATCAGTATTTATGTTTGTTTACTGCATTTAAAATGGCAGAAACTGTGTACTATCCATGAAAATATTTGGTTAACAAATTTTACTAAAGAATAGTATAGAGGGATGAGCAATATATCGGTTCAGGAACCAGCCGATATTGAGATAGATTCTTTGGTGTTGTGATTGGTCGATACTGATACAATACTGATATAATATTGATATTGTGCTTTCCCATTCTCTTTAGATTAAAGTTCTGCTTCAGGTCCCGCTCAGATGAGAGCTGACGTCCTGACGCAGAACTGAACCGTACGAGCTTCTGCGGAGCTCACTGGGGCACCGGTGGGTCGTGGGAATCCAAATGATTTAATTTGAATTAATTATTTTTATTTATTTACTGTGACACAAGGCTCATATGCAGACATTTATGTGCCAACCCCTAGCTGTTCTGAGCAGTTTTTAGCAGGTGTCCGTATAGTCTTTATGAATCAATCACAGCCCTTACATTCAAGACATAATAACTTTTTGGCCGTGATCCACTGCGTAGTTTTAACACAGAACTATAAACCAGCCTTAATAAGTTAAAATGTAAATAGAAGAGTGTTACTTGTCTGTCACACAAATGATTTTATACTCCAAATGAACACCTTTTGTTATTTATACAAAAGTGGAAATTTCATTTGTGAATTTTTCTTTAACTTAATATAAATTTGTGGGTCTCGCTACGAATTTTAAGCATACAGTATCGGTATTGGTTATCTCCACAGTATCGGTATCTGCTCAAAAAATCCATATCGGCCAATCCCTTATTCAAGTGCAAAGTTGGAAAAATGGGCTTAGTATTGTTTGCTTAGAATCTTAGAATTTTCTTTCATTTTTTTTAACTAAATGAAAAACTAGAAGCTAACCTGGCATCCACAGTTGAGAATTGATCTTCTTGTATTTGACTTAATGACAACTTTTTACTGGAGTAATGTTTTGTGCAGTAATAATTCTTTCTTAGCTTTTTTCTCCATGTCCAAGTCGATGCTGACAACTAGCTTTAAACATAACTTTCTTTCCGTATTTTTGTGTTTCAGATTGTATTGATTGAAGCGTAACAGAACTCAGGACATGGGGAGTGAAAAACGACAGATTTTCGAGCAGGAACGGCGCGCTAAAATATGAGAAAAACTTCACTAGGGCCGAACACACTAGAGAGGAAACACAACACTAAACATGGCGGCAGAGGATCGGACATTTTCAGGTCAGTAAAGCTTATCTCACAGACTCAAAATAAATGACAAAAAGATATGTAGTATGTTAAAAATACTGCCAAATCCTGTAGTTTAAAATTGAACTGGAGGACAGGTCAGAGGTATATAGTGGAATTTTCCATTTTAATAGACTTTTTTTTAAATTATTTTTTTCCACAATCGCTCTAGAAATTGGTGCCATCATTCTATTTGAAAGGTGGGGTTCTTAAGGACTTCAAGATATACAATTAATATGGCAAATTTGTGGACCAAATATCCAACAACAATAATAATTGTGATAGGGTTCAAAATTTGAATAATTGACATTTTTGTATCATTACCGATTTTCATTTTCAATTCATTTTGTGCATTTAATCTCACATCCCAGTATAGAGTTTCTTTGGGGGAACCCTGGAGTGATGTGAGGGTAAGTTCCCATACCTTTAGCCTGAAGTATTTTGTGTACTTTTATGTGTGTACTTCTGTGTGTAGTAGTAGTATTTGTAGTAGTCCGCTGCAGTGACGAAGTGCAGAGACCAGGAGGCTCAGGAGGCCATCCATCATCCAAACATCAGCCTTAAGTGAGCCTCTCCGGACCAGGAACCCCGAGCCGAGCGCCAAGCCCAGAGACGGAGCTCCTGACTGGGACTAAACAAACAGCTACGCCCCCCTCACCACCACCGGCACCACCATCGTCATCCTCATCTGAAGCTGTGAGTGGGAAAATGGAGCAATAATAATAAATTCGTAACATTCATTTACAACACTGACGAGTTTTTAAGCAGTCTGTCGTCATGGGAACAGAGCAAGCAATGTTAAACTTTACTTCATTTTTATACGCTGGTGCGAAGAAATACAATAGTGGGGCTACAAAAATCACAAAATTAGGGCTGGGACAGAACAAATGATATTAATCAAGATTTTTTTTTTTTTTTTTTTGATTGAACCCATGTTTTTACTGAGAGAGGGTTGCATTAAAAGTACAAACTACAAACATTCACTCTATTAATTATATGTCTGTGATTAAAGGATGGGACATTTTGTTTTGTATTGCTTATTTCCATGGCAACAGTCCTAATTTGTCATCACCCATGTATAGCAGGACTCAAACTGCCAATCTTCAGGTAGAGGTGGGCGATATTGGCAAATTATTGCAGTCCATCAGAAATATGCCAAACTGTGCCTGTAATTGACTTTTTTATGGTTGAAGTATCGTAGTATCGAACTAGTAAAGTGAAACAGTAAAGTGCAGAAATATCAGTTTTTAGTCTTACTTTATTTATTACATGGAAAGTTTGTTAAAGTCTTCTGTCTTTTTTAATTTTTGTCTTGTTAATTAGACAATATAGTTGATATTCAAGATTTGTATATCTCCAGAACAACTGTCAACTTTTCAATATTTCGCCCTTCTCCATCAGAGTAAAATGAACTATTAAAGGTCCCATATTACACAAAATGGATTCTTCTGAGCTTTAAGTCATGTTAGAATGTTGTTTCCCCATCAAAAACATACCTGAAGTTGTTTTGTTTCACTCACACATGTTTGAGTAATCCTTCATTATTACTCTGTCTACATCTCCAAAGCTCAAAATGCTCAGTTCCTCCTTGTGATGTCATGTAGTGGTAGTTTTCAAGTTTACAGCTACTTTTTGCCTTTAGTTCAGAGATCAATTCAAACACAATTCCAGGACTAAAATAATCCAAATTATTCCACTGAAGGTGTATGGAGTTTAAAAACACAGTGGTGGAAGAGAGTGTTTTCTGTTTGAGAGAAGAACTCAGCCTAAATATGCAGGATTTGTGTGTTAAACGTGTGTGAATGAAACATAAGTCTGGGTATTTTTGTGATGAGGAAACAACATTATAACATAGATCAGAAAATAGTGTAAAATTGGACCTTTAAACTATTTACTTTACCATATTTAATTCTATTTATAATGAAATCAAATTTGCTTTTTTTTTTTTTTTTTTTTGCATTTTATTTTGCCAGTTTTTTACCGGATAAAGTCCATTGAAATGTACACCTTGCATGTACTCTTGTATGTTCCCTGGGTCACATATTTGCCCTCTGCTCTCTTCTCATTTGCAGAACATAAAGCACACTACTCCGCACAGAGCCACGGGGTTCAGCCGGGGTCAGGGGTCAAAGGTCATATTGTGTCTGCAGAGGATTTGGACTGTTGGGTTTGATCTGAAACATGCTCATTTTAACGCGCACAAATCTCGTGGTTGGACTTTTTAAGAAATCCAGAGACATTTTGTGTTTAGAGAACAACTTTTATACACGCAACTATACGGGTGTCTGTACGCAAATAATGATACTTCAGCGATTGAAAGTAATTGCTATAGTGGACTTAGTTATTCAAATGGTGTCTTTGAAATGTCTTAAAGGTCCTATATTACACAAAATTGACTCTTGTGAGCTTTAAGCCATGTTATAATGTTGTCAGCTCATCAAAAACATACTTGGAGTTGTTTTGTTTCATTCCTTTTACCTTAAAAATGACAATTAACCTCTTTTCCAGCCTGTGCCATGTAGTTCCTGTATAGTTGAGATTACAATTACTGATTTAAACAAAACCTTTTAAGTAAGAATAGCTTATATGAGGTACTTTAAATATGCAAACTGTAAAATTCTGTGATTTCCAAAGGATAGATTTTTTTTTATTATCATTCTTACCTAAAACTTAAAAACTTCATTTATAGTCTCCTTTTTTTTATTGCGTTGATTTCAGTAATGCCTAGTTGTTAAAATACTATTACCATACGTTTGGCAGTCCCTGTTGAAATGAGAAAAATCAGAAATCACACAAATTTAATCGGTCAAATATTGATCAGTACAATTTGTCTTGTGTAGCTCAAGGACAGACACAGGAAAAAAGTGAACAGCATTTTATAATTTAAAAATAGTGCGCATAGAAGTGGTGCTACAAATGCATATGATATTTAGAGCATGGTTTTGTGAAGGAGCAGATGAAAAACGTTTACAGATTGAGGGAGACAGTTGTAGAAAAAAGGTGCAAACGCGGAACTTCTGTCAGAGTAAAAAAGAAAAGTTTGAAAGAATTTAGAATATGCATATTGTTTGAGTGTTTGTTTTTGGTGATTTTTAAGTTGGTAGGATTAGTTTGACTGAATTAGCCGAATGATCCAGCCTTAATGTGGTGAAATTAAAATCCCCCAAAACATCCCCAAAACAAACTATGTGGTTGTCTTGTAGATCGGGGTTTCCCAAAGTGGGGGTCAGGACAAATGTCACAATATAGCACTCAAACCAATCGTATTACTGTAAACCAGATTTAGCCTAATAAAATGGTTACCGATGTCAATTCGATTTTTTAAAATTTTAGGTATATGGTTAGTTCCTTTTGTTTTTTGCGGTCTGTGTTGATGTGAATCGTTACATTCTGCCTTCACTGTTAGCTGTGGCGGCTACATGCGAGCTGCTGGGATTGCAGATAGAGGAGGTAAAATGCACTACTCAAAACATAGACCAAAGCACGTCTCTTCTTTCAAAAGCTCCAAACAATATTGTGCAGGGAAAGTCATTATAATATCTCCTCTGCATAATAATTAAAACAACTGTATGCATTTGAAACTATGCTACTTCATTTAATTCAGTCTATAGGCTCTGAACAGAACAGCTACAGAATTTGTTTTCAAATTGCAGTTCACTTAAAGGTGCATTCCAGGCTAAATGTTCCACAGTATGGCTTTAAACCCATCTACCTGCTGAATTCATTTGCTCATAGGTGTGTTTATTGCCAAAAGATTCTGCTCGTCTCCATGGAGATAGATACGTTTATGTTCATTTGTGGAGCCTTGGTGAAACAACATCTCCATTGGGAAAAGTTTCCAGACCCACCACCGGAAAATGTACATAGTGCCCTTTTAATAATTTGGACTCAAAAGTGTCAGTTCTTATTTAGTTGTTTCTTGGTGAAGATATAGTTCTAATGTTGCTGCAACGTCAGGGGAAAACATTACAAATAACTAAAATTTGCATCCGTTTTCATAAAATCTACATATGCAGAATTAATGGGACATGCAGTGTAAAATCACAATATGAAAATGGTTTGGAAGAACTTTAAGGTTATGGGATTGTGAATTTTGTAGTAAATTTTAAATAGAACTGCGCTGGCTGAGATGTTCAAGAGCCCATTTTAAAACAACAAGCTTTCTATCAATACAGCAACAGCCAAATGCAGATCGATAGAAATATATAATGCACCAATAATAAGTCTATCTGCAGTGCTTTCTATCACAAACAGGTGACATTTCAAAAGAACTTGCTTCACTTTTTGTTATTTTTTACAATTCTTCTAAAACCCAAAGTCGTCTCAGCTGTATATTAGGGCTGCACAAATCGCAAATGTGAGTTACTGTGACAAAAGAATGTAACTATGGTTTTAATATTCAGAGAAATGTTGCTGTCCATTTGTTGTTAATATGGACATTTGAGTCTGAATTGAAGTTGATTACTGTTCCTCAAAACAAAATTCAAATTAAAACGTATCAGGATGTTGCTTCTTCCAATTGAAAAGAGATTTAAACAGTTAAGATAAGAAATAAGAAATTAAAAGTGTTGTACAAATAATTCAAAAGTTCTTTTCACTTCTTTAATTTAGTCCTTTTACTAGTTTTGATCCTGGCTTTTGTTAAGTTTTGATTGTGTCTACACTACATGTTTATTGTACATTTTCAATGCATTTCAGCTTACTGTGTCAAACTTGTATATTTAAATACTGAACACTGTTATCAAATATATATGTATTGTGCAGCTCTAATCAACTTTTTTTTTAAACATGCCTCTAGTTGTCAACACCAAAGATCTAAAAGGTTTCTTCAAAATACACAGCATAATTTGGACAGTGACAATAATATGGAGAAACTATTATAGAAAACGTGAGTAAACTACTTTAGTGGATTAAATGGGCAGAGTTGTTCATTCTGCTCATTAGACTAAAATAACTTCACATTCATCGTTGGCCTTGAGGAAAAGAAAAAAAACAAGCCATAATCTACAAAAGTTCATACCACCTGCCATTTAAAAACAATAGAAATCTTAAAACAAAATTACAAAGGAAAAACAGACATAAACTTAAACAGGACATTCAAGATGGCTGACCACTGTAGGGGACGTTCACATTAAAACCTATGGACTTCAGTGTATTATGATAAATTTGATAAAATGTTCAAAATGGCAAACCTAAGACAAGCACCGTATACTGCAAAAAAGAAATATCTAGTAACGTAATTATTTCAGATGACTTCAAATAGAGTCTGGAGTAGTTTTAACTAAACTACTTGTTTCACACATTGCTTCTTGTTTTAAGCAAGAAAATTTGGATTTGTAAATTACATTGATGGGCAGATTAATTTTGCTGGTGCACTATGTAACTTTTCTGGTGGGGTATCTGCCACTTGCTTGTCTCCATAGAGATGTTATTTCGACTGGAACGTTCCACGGTATGGCATTAAAGTTATTCATCTTGCATTTTTTTTTTTTTTAAGAAAATTGCCTTGAAAAACATTGTTATTGCATGTGGGGTTGCCTCTCCTCAGATCTGACCTGTAACTTGGTCTTTGGGCATGCTTGTCTCCAAGGAGATCTACATGTTAAATGCCATACTGTGAAACATTTTAACATCTCAATCCATGGCGCGAAGCAAGTGTCCGAAACCAGAAAAGATCCATCTTTAAATGCTGTCCAAGAAAGCCATTTTGAACACAATAAACCTATAAATGCAGCTATAATTGGTCTGTTGTTCCCCTTGCAGTCCTGTTGTTATTCTACATAAATGAGGGTGACAGAAAATGACATTTAAAATCCCTCCACCCTTCAGTGCAGTAGCAGAGCTTGTCTTCAGAAAAACCTCCTTCTTATAGTTGTATATTTTAAAACAAACAAGAGATATTTGGTGGCACCGTCTTTCACAGTGAAGTTGTGATCTTGTCTTGTTGCAACCTCTTCTTTTATTTTTCATTACATTTTTTTTTTCCTACATAAATTACTTTGTCAAACTTGTGTCCCGTAATGTCAGGAAAGTGAATGGCCCATTCCCATTCGTCAGTGCAGTGTGAAGATCTGGACAAATCCTATTCCTCAAAACTTGCATCCTCAAAACCTCAAGTCTACCAACAATAATTGTAGCCACTTGTTTTTCAAGCAGCTTCCTTTCCTACTGTTGTCAGCAGAGGGCGTCACACACATTCAGAAACATAAATCGATTAATTTCTAGTCTTGAAGATAAGAAAAAATAATAAGTCAGCTTTGATGTCAACATACATCAGATTTTGTACAAACTATATTTTTTTCTGTTCTCAGCAAAATTTAGCTTTTTTGATATAAATTCTGTATTTTTATTTTTTTTTTTGCCCTCAATTCTGTGTTGTTTTTTTTTTTACAGTACTGTACCGTTTGAGGTTTTGATGATCCAGGTTTTGTGGAAAATTGACTCTCCTGGACTCTCACATGAATGAGGCCTAGGCTGCCACGTGTCCAATCAGGTAGATGTTGTCATAGAGATGTCCCACGAAGTCATCAGAAACATTGTGTGTGGCGCGGCGGGTGTTACGGATGAACTCGCGCTTGGACATTTTGTTTTTGACGTGAGGACTGGTCAGGTCAATGGACAGCAGGATGAGACTGTAGCACAGCACGTACACCGCATCTGCACAAAGATACAAATGCATAGGGTTTACTTGTGAGCTTTAAGTCATGTTAGAATGTTGCTGGTGTTGTGGTTTGTTTCATTCATATATGTTTGAATAATCCTTTATTATTAGTCTACTCCAGAACTCAAAATATTCTTTTCCACCTTGTGATGTCAAGTTAGCAGCTACCTTTTCACTTTTGGTCAGGAGACAATTCCAGGGCTGAAATTGTTCAAATGATAGTAATGAAAGTGTACTGAGTTTAAAAACACAGTGTAGCACTTCTGTTTTTTCTGGTAGAGAGAAGAATTCTGCCTAAATATGGAGGATTTGTGTGTTAAACATGTGCGGATGAAACAAAACAAAACTCCAGGTATGTTTTGATGAAGAAAAAACATTATAACAGATCAGAAAATTGGGCCTTCTTTTAGTATTTCCCAGATCTGTGTAACCCAAACATGCACAGTTTACTAATCCTCCTGTGTCCCTGGGGTCTGCACTGTTTTGCTTCATTATATCTGTCTTAAGTTTCACAGTTTGAATATGTGTTTTGCTTGACGTCATATTCACCATTAGGGACAAACAGAAGTAGAAAGTGAAGTGCAGTCCCTGACCTCAGCCTGAGATCCATTACTCTAATCCACTTAATCTACAGAGTTTGTGCTTCTCTGTGGTCTTCTCACAGGACCAGAGCTCTGGACAGGACTAAAGTCTGGGATTACTGAAATAAACCTGGAGTAGCCTCTGTATTTGTCTGATCCAGAAGTTAATGCACTCCAAAGAATATGTTACAGAGAAGGGTCTGGAAGGATGAAATTAAACTTATTTGTTGAGTTTGTGTCCCCAATACATGGCAGGCAGCTAATAACATCTGAGGTTAAACTGGGATTGTAATAAGGTTTTTACAGTCTATTTTTATTTTTTATTTTATATACATTTTTTACTTAATACTAATACATAACACTTTTCCAGAGGCTCAGCTGCCTTATAATTTTATGCATTAGGACCCTCTGACCCCACATTCATACTAGGCAATGTGGGTGAAGTGACTTGCTTAAGGACACAACAAGACTATGTACTGGAGCAGTGGTTCCCAACCTGGGGAGCGGGAACAATGAAGTCATCAAAAGTACTATAGGCAATTTAAAGTTAAAATAATGACACATATTTTATTAGAATACATCTTATCAGCCACAGCGCTCTCCCCTCCTCGTACTAACCTTACCTGACCAGCAGGACCACACGCTTTACAAAACTTTACAAAGACGAGTGGATCTGGAGCCTGTCTCCCTGATTTCAGAGGGCGTGACTGACAGGCAGATTAATCAGTCAGAGAGACGCATGCTCCGTTCGCATCAAAAACAAACATCTACATATAAGATTGAGAAACAGTGCGGATTTTTACAGAATCAACAATCGAAGCACCAAACCATTACTTATTTCAGGTAATAGAAGTTTTATATTTAGTTCTGAATGTTACAAGAATTTTTTAGAGAAGATGTCTTCTGTATTTGAGGGACACGTGCAAATTAGCAGCTGTAGTTGGATCATCGAAAATTTTGATGGAGTTTTTTGACGCTCTATGGTCCAGTTCCAGTCCTTTCTAGATTCGAACAGATTGTAGAAGGGACTGGCTGGTCAGGCAAGTACTAACCAGGTCCAAGAAATATCAGGCATTCTCAGGTATGTCTGTGTTGAGCTTTTCTGTTTGTTGTGTGCTTATTTCAGCAGATTGTTACAAAGTCCAGTATGTTGTTTGTTTAAGCCCTCACCTGGACTGAGGCCGAGTTCACGCACCAGCCCGGGGTTACAGGTGCAGAAGCGATGGCTGAATTTTGTGATGAGGGTCTCCAGGTACTCGCCCCTCTCCTCTGGGGCGTGGATGTGTCTGAAGAAGTTTCTCAGGGCATTGGGCAGAAACTGATTACTGAAATTATGCAGTGTCACCAGCTCATCCAGGACATCCCGCCTGTGTTCACACCAATATAACAGTACTTTAAATGGTAAAACATGAGGCAGTAAGTGACATTTTAAATAAAATATATATTGAAAATTTACCACTTCATACTTTTTAAATTGTATACAAATATTTGACCCTGAATATACGGTTACTGATGTACTATAAATTTAGTTTTCTATATTTACCCAGTTATATTTTTTATGAATTGTATTTCTAATTATCTATTTAATAGATGCAACACTTAATATATTTATTTTATTTATAAATCTACAGGGTTATGTGACTGTGTTATCACCAGATTTGAGTTAGCTGTACCTCTCGTCCAGGTAAATCCGTAGCATCTTCCAGTTGAGCCTCCTGGTGTAGAAAATGAACTTGGCCAGCTCTGTGGGGTGGTCCACCAGAATGCCTTTAGATAAGAAGTAACCAATCCCCTGTACATGGAGAGAGAGGGACAGATCAAATATTATGCAAAATGTATGTATAAATAACATGACTCCCATGACCACAATTGAGTTCTGCACATTGCAGATATTTTAATCTGACTGGTCTCAACAGCAGAACAAACTGAAAAATCAAGCCTCTGTTAAATCCAGTTGAGAGAAAAGCACAGACATCTTCCCTGTCCCACAAAGTGCTTCCCTGTGCACATTTTCATAAACAAAATCGTCTGTCGGCGTCGCCATATTATTATTTTTTTTTTTTAAAGCACAGACATTCAGAGAATTCATCTGGCTGGCCGGCTGATTTATCTTCATAAGATATAACATTTCTTATTCTTACCAACATTTTTGTGGAAACATTAATAAATAATACCTCTTGTGGGTTAGCGTTAAACGTGAGACAGCCTTCATCGAGCTGGAGGTAAAGTCTTCTATAGGAGAATCCATCGGGTAGTGTTCTGTTGTAGATGGAGCAGTGGCCCCACGTGGATTTGCACAGCCTGTATGAACAAGAACAATTTTTAAAGTGATATTCTACATTCTGTGCATTTAAATCTAGTTATGGTTGATCAGTGGTTAAATTAAACCAAATCAAAACATGATTTGGTGGAAAAGCACAACATTAAACTTATCTATCCCTGTAGAGACCAGCAAGTTACAGATCTGTTCAAATCTAACTTTAAAACCTACTAAAAATGCAATTTAGGTCTGAACAGATTACAAAAAGCAAATCTACACAGTGTAATCTGCCTCACTAGAGCACGAACAAAAAACAAATACTTTGCAAAACACATGCAAATCTGAGTTTACTGTTCACACTAAATGTATACAAAATAGCCTACATGATTTACAGTATACCTTTAGCTACAACAAGGTGTTCCCAAATGTATACATTACAAAATAAACATATTAAGTTTGTATTCCGTAAAATACAAATCCATACATATTTTCTTCAAACGTCTAACCTGAACCCTAATTGTATAATAATTAGTTGCTGATACTTGCTACTACTGCTAACTACAATTCAACTAACTCTATCTACTATTACAATATCGCACAGTCATTTCAATAAAGCCCAACTATTTAATCTAGCAGATTACAATATTGCTTTAGCAGATGCACACAGAAACATTAAAAACATGCTAAAATCATGGTTACTTGAGAATCACGTCTGTGACCATAATTAATAATTTCATTTCTTTGTGCTGATCTTGTGCTGCCTGCCGTTTGTGCACGCCTACTGTCCTGTGTCATTGTGGTTGACTTTTGTTGTTGTTGTCTAGGTCTTTTGTGCATTTCCCCCATTCAAATAAATTAATAAATAAATAAAAATAAATAAAACATAGCAATGCATTTAGCAACATATTGTGCAGCCTAATAATTACAACAGTTATGAGCAAAGCAGTCTCACCCCTGCCAAAGATATTCATCGTTGCCCAGGCCGTGCCATACACAGCTGGCCAGGCACAGGTCGGTGGCGTTCAGGTACGATAGGATGGTGATGCCCAGCTCTGGAGGTAGCATCTCGAGGTCAATGAAGCCATGCTGTTCCTTACCTGGTGGAAACACACGAAGACCTAAATCAGGACTTAAGACAATCATGATGACTACAACCAGACTTCAACGCCATTTTATTTTAGCCAATATAAGAAAAATCAACCATCTTTGTCAAAACTTAGGCAATGCAATGTATTTGTTTTTGCAATATTTTCATGATTCATTTTGTGTAGCCTTTTGAACGTTAAAACATTATACACTTATACACTAGGCTTATGTTACATACAGCTCAATATCATCAAATGTGTTTATAGGCTATGGGGAGCCTTAGAATATGGATGGAAATATCAATGGAAAATGTGAAAAAAAATGAAAAATGTATGTTTAATAAAGGCATTCAACAGTATTATCAAAACCACTGGCTGTATGTATGGTCTATACCTTGTTCATAAAGTACATTTATGGTGTGTTTTTACCTCGGCGTGATCTTAGCAGATGGTAGATGTCAGGGCCGTAGCAGTGTTGAGGACCTCTCCTCTGGCCTCCATCTCTCCCTGTACACATAAATACACTGTTTACATTTTCATACATGATGACATCCCAACCTCTTGGTAAGCAAATAAAAATTAGTTACATTGAAGCTTAACATAGTCTTCTAAATGAGGAGTGTTAAACTGAATAAAAATAATAAATTGAAGTTTAAGCGATAGAGCTGTTAATGGAATTGCAAAAAAAACAACAACATAGCAGCTGTTACATATTAAACATTTTATTTTTATTACCGTGGTCGCTTCTTCTTCCTGCTTGCTCAGCCAGGTGGTCTACAAGCTCTTCCTGAAGGTGGTGTTGTTGTCTGGGAGGCAGCCTCCAAAGTGCCTGACCCATCTACATCATAACAAATCAATAAAATGTTACATTCAATGAAATAAAATACAAATAACATTTGATTTCATTCATGCACACTGGGTCTGAGCAATGATTTTTATTCTTTCAAATATGACATGCTCAATGACAAATAGTGGAATCTAATTATTTTAGAAGAAATGTAAATCGTTAATTGTTGATTATAACATAAAAATCATCTCTGATTATTCTAGTTAAAGGTCCACAATGTAACTTTTCTGGTTGAGGGTCCACCACCTGTCTCCATGGAGATCATGTTGATACTTTCCCTAGGTATAATGTACCACAGAATAAGACATTAAAGTTATATCAATAGAGAGAAGCAGGCAACATTACGAGGCCAACTTACAGGTCAGATCTGTGGAAAGGCATCTGTGTATATATATATATATATATTTTTGCAATTAAAAAACACTAGTGTTTGAACAAATGCAGAATTTAATGCCATTTTGTGTGCAAAGTTTTAAAGGCAAAATAACATCTCACTGGAGAAAAGCAGGTGGCGGACCTCCACCGGAAAGGTTACACAGAGCACCACCTGCTGACTCTTGTAAATAAATTGCTTTTTACTGCACCAGAACAGCTGAACTATTCTCGATACTGCCATCAAAGACGACTATACTGGAGCAAACGTGAATACAGAGCATTAGTATAAAGCCTATTGTAAACCTATGGACACAATGGCATGAAACGTCTTTTTTAGTGACTATTAATAGATCCTACATCCTTTCCCGTTCGCGTCAGCTGGGTTGCATAAACAAATCCATTGCTCTGTTGTAAACATCAACGCTGGAAGTTCCAACATCAAGTTAGATTGGCCATAAGACCCGCCTTTTCGTAAAATACCATTGGTCCACACGCCACTCAAGCAATGAAATGTACGCCTCATTGGTTAACACAGACATCACTCCTTTTAACAGCCTTACAAATCCCATAGTTATCATTTTGTACAAGTTTTGGGTCTTCTAAAAGATGTAGACAGAAAATACTTCAATTAAAACTTAAAGTATTGCTTTTCTAACAAAATATATGACTTGCAATAGGAGTGACAGTTGCCTGCTTACCTGAGTGAAGCTATTCCTCGAGATGTGCGCGTAAGGACAACCAAAAGCGACTAATTTCTCACGAAGGATCCCAGAAGGACATTAAGGAAATAGCAGATAAAAATAACTAAAATAAATAAGATGAAAGTTGAGGCAGAGGCTTCATTTCACACTGCCTTACAGAGAGATCGCCCATTTGTTTTGCCCCAGCGCCCCCTGTCACTACAGACCACGCCCCTTTTCCTTCTTCCTGTCTCACGTCACTTCAAAACTGAAATAATATCATTTAAATATGTACATTTTTTTAGCACATGTTTGATATATTAAAAGCAATACATCAAATAAAATTAATACATAAAAATATACAATTTCTTAAAACGTTTGACGTACTGCTCATGAAACGTCAATACTGGGTTGCCAGATTGGTGATGATGTCGCGCCATAGACTCTAGTCTCATCTATGAATTCGTCAATGAAGGATAGACTCGTATTCTGGCAACCCCAGCACAGCGGCACAAATAAACGTCTACACGGAACACGATTGAGAAAAAGGTAAAATATGAACAATTCTGTCGATTTAGGGACATTTTACTGTTTAAACTTAATATCCATGTAAGTACTTAGGATGTTATATGCACCTTGCCAACTTTCCTTTGTTAATGTCTATGTTTTCAACTGGTAACCAAGGGCCACGACCCTCATTCATGTTGTTAGCACATAGTTGATCAGTCTTTGTTTTAGGGTCACGTTATTAAAACTGTTTCCCTATTTTATATTACTGCCATATTTTAGATAAAGATGCTTCCAACGGGAGATCTTCAAGGTGGCCTTCGTAAACTGGAATCTCTTATTCGTACAATAAAATACACGGGGCCTGTCAACTACAGCAGGTAAGTAATTTGTTAGTTCAAAGTCCAGTTGATAAGCACGTTTTATATGATTGAAAACGCATTTCAAAATGTAACCTAGCTTTATCTACTGATGCCACCCTCATTCTGTCTTTTGTTATAGTTTTAAAGGCATAATCTAATCATAATCACATAACCCAGCTGATTTAAGTAGTTGTGATTATATACATACTAGTAACCGTCTGCTTGTATAAAAATTATGTTGTCCCAATTGCTTTTTTTTTTTTTTTTTTGACAATTAAGCCAGTTATACACATTTCTTTGCTAATATTTCTTTGCTAATATATTAATTGAAGAACACAGAATTTATGACTTCACTACTTTTCCAAACAGCCTCACGAGTGGAGACCCTGCAGCTTTTCTTCCCATTGTCAGCCACACACTCATTTCTTTTTCTCCCGTGGTGACTGAACAGTTGTTGTCATCTGGATTTGAACTGACCGGAAAAACTGACCTAAGATTCATAGAGACTGTCTATAAGGTAACCCCATCAGTATCTCCCCCTTAATATTTTAATACAGCTTGTGATTGTATCAGAATCAGAATCAGAAAAACTTTTATTGCCATTGTCAGTGAACACAATTCACAAACTAGGAACTTGCTTTGGTGATGAGGTGCAACATAGAACACTGAATAATAATAATATAATATAAAGTAGAGATATCACTATTAAAAAAAGATAGTAATAATAATAATAATAAAGTATCACTATTTAAAAATAAAGTAAGAGCATGCAAAAAAAAGATTAAGATATATAATAAAAAAATAAAAATAGTCTAGTATATACAGAAGCATCAGAACAACAGTGCAAACTGACAGTGCAAAAGATCAAGTGATGTGGCATGACTTATTTAAGGTGACAGGTGTTATAAAGTGTCCATCTTAGTACAGGTGTCATAAAGTGTCCTTAGTACCGGTGTTATAAAGTGTTCATGAAGTGTTCATGAGTCCAACGGCAGAGGGGAAGAAACTGTTCTTATGGCGAGAGGTTCTGGTCCGTATGGACCGTAGCCTTCTGCCAGAGGGAAGTGGCTGGAATAGTCCATGTCCAGGGTGAGAGGGGTCAGCTGCTATCCGGCCTGCACGCCCCCGAGTCCTGGAGACGTACAGGTCCTGGAGAGATGGAAGGCTACAGCCGATCACCTTCTCAGCAGAGCGCACAATGCGCTGCAGTCTCTGTCTGTCCCTGGCAGTGGCCCCAGCGTACCACACAGTGATGGAGGAGGTGAGTATGGACTCAGTGATGGCCGTGTAAAACTGCACCATCATCTGGGCAGGCAGCTTGGCTTTCCTCAGCTGCCGCAGGAAGTACATCCTCTGCTGGGCTTTCTTGATGAGGGAGCTGATGGTCGGCTCCCACTTGAGGTCGTGGGTGATGCAGGTGCCCAGGAAGCGGAAGGAGTCCACAGTGGTGATGGAGGAGTCTGTCAGGGTGAGGAGAGGCAGGGGGGATGTGACTTTCCTGAAGTCCACGATCATCTCCACTGTCTTCTGGGCGTTGAGCTCCAGGTTGTTGCTGCTGCACCAGGACACCAGCCGGTCCACCTCCCTCCTGTAGGCAGACTCATCGCCGTCCGAGATGAGCCTGATGAGGGTGGTGTCATCTGCAACATATCGTCACATAATTAAAATTATGAGTTGGCCTAATGTTAAACCCAAGGAGATTAACTTATTTTTTGATGTTCCAGCCCAAGCTCTATAATTATAATCAATTTTATTTATAACCACTTTAAAACATTGTAACACACACACACACACATCCACACACACACGCACACGCACGCACGCACACACACACACACACACACATACACACACACACACACCCACACACACACACACACACACACACACACACACACACACACACACACACACACATAGATAGATAATTCATGAAATCAACATACATAGCAAAATATTCTACCCTGAACTTATACATGATCCATAATCTTTTTTTGTTTTTTTTTAATGCACAGGTGTTGAGAGATGTTTTCCAATATAAGCCAGTTTTAACCAAAGAGCAGTTCCTTCAGTGGGGATTCTCTCAGAGGAAGATTTCTGTTGTCTGTGATATCATCAGTCTGGTGCTGCAGAGACACAACCAACACAAGAAGGCTAAAGTAAGACCACACCTGCATAAAGTAGAGTCTCAGTAGAACATTTTTGAAAAGTAATATTTTTAATTCTTGCTGTACAGACTGTGCTGAAGTTAAGCTTGATTATGCTATTTAAATTGCTTTGATTTCAAAAGACAAGATAAAATTGGGAAGCAGATTTATAGTTTATATGAGTTGAACTTAATAAACCACTTTTCAAAAAGAAACCAGACCAGGTCTCGGAACTTGATATACAATGAATCAACATGATCAAGTTAAATCAACATTGAACTTGATATCAACATGAATTAAGAAGTTGCCTTAATACATGATTTAGTATACATGCAATAAGGGAATTTTCATAGAAACATTTTCCAAAAACAGTTAAACCAGTTAATTCTAGGTTAATTCTTTGAATATAAATATATTGGTTCACACTGTTGCAGCTTATATTTCATGTAACAAAAAAACTATTTTAAAAAAAGGCAATTGACAGAATGTAAGTGCACTTGGGTTTATAATGCTTGATGCAAACTATTTGTAAGATAATAGAATTTTGCAGTGTCGTGAAGACAAGCTATTGTTTACTTTGCCTAATCTTTTTTGTGTTGTTTTATGTGACCAGCCCAAATCCAGATTTCCTGCTTCACACAAGAATGTCAAAGTAGAAACAATTTCTTTTGCTGATCTGGAAAATGCCGTAAGTGTAAAGTAACTTGGACTAGATGTACTAATGAAACAAGAACAACACAAATGTATATCATAAAGGTTTAACCTTCATTGATTTGTTGGGTAACCACAGATTTAAACAGCAATATCATCTTTGTGACTAATTACCCAGGTTTTGCTTTTTGTTGCTTTTGGAGAAATATTACCTGTAAGCCTTGTTAATCTGCATCTCAAATTTGTGTGTATGTATTTTTCTAATGATCTATTTTTAGGTTATTTCCAAGCCTTATTTTATGAAAACAGCTACTTACTATATCCATACACCATGTTAATCTAGTGCATCTCAAATTTGTATCATTAGTGGCAAAAAGGTTAAGGAATTATTTTTTGATATATAAATATATATATATTTTTTTTTAGGTTCCTGCTAAGCCTTATGTTGTGAACCACGTAGAATGTCCATCTACAATTCCTGTGACGTTCTCCCATAAGGAGACGTCTTCCTCAAAGATGGTGACCCATTCAGCTCCAGTAGAAAGATTCACTTCTCACTCTCCTGAACACAGAGTCATAGAGGTGAGAGGGGTAGAGGAGGAGGAGACTGCTGACAAACCATGTGTAAGTATGACCTGAAATTGTATTGGCAATTTTATATATTATAAAACTGAAACAATTCATCTGATTAATTGGGATTAATCAATTACTTTGTCACTTTTTTGGTAGAGGGTCTGCTGCCCCTTGTCCCCATGGAGATGTTGTTGCTTTGCTTCATTAAATGTATAGCTGTCGTGCATGTATTCAATAACATGAAAACATTTTATTGCTCAAAGGTCCCTTGAAAAACATGCATCCTTGAGATTGCTCGCCTCTCCACAGATCTGAAACTTGGCCTGGTGCTCTGATCTGCTTATCTAAGTTTAATGTCATACTGTGGAAAATCCTAGACAAAGCAATACCAACTCCATGGAGAGAAGCACGTGGTGAACTGTCCACAAGAAAAGATACACAAGTGCATAAATGCAACTTAAATTTATCTAAAATTAATAAAATAATGTGTTATTGTTGTCTAAAGTAAATAATAAACAGACTTTAAAAAAGGTTTTATTTCCAACACAGACCAGTACAGGATAACAACTCTTTAATCTATAGGTTATACGTATACTTCTACTTATTGTTTACATTTGACAAAACACCTCAACAACTGCACCTTTATCTTTTTGTGCCAGTAATGTGGTTTTGTTTTAGTTTTGTTTTATAAAATGTTAAAATTATTTGTTGCAATTATTTGTTGCAAATTATTTGTATACGTTTTCAGTGTGTGGAGTTGCAGGGGAGGCTTTCAGCTCTAGAAACCCGAGTCGAGAACCTTCTTTCTGGGCTGGACCGATTCGGTGTCCTGGAGAAGCGTTTGGAGGAGCTGGAAAGACTGAACAACAAAGATAAAGTTGGTAGATTTCATTTGGTTGTCTTCTTATTTTTTTATTTGTGAAGATTTTGCATTGAATTGTTTTCATGCAGACTGACGAACAGCTAATTACCATATCCAGAGAGACATGGGAAGATCTGCTCAGTCGAGTTTTACTTTTGGAAACCAAACTGGAGCTGAGCAGTGCTAAGGTAACAGTTTTTATTATTTCTGTTTGTAATATTAAACTTAGTAATATAATACAATAATCACTCAACTTAATATCCATCTGCATGAATAATATGCAACCCATGCAACAAATACTCAACTCAACTGTGTAGACGTCTATGAGAACCAGTATTAAAATGATTAAGATATGCCTTTATTAGTCCCACAGTGGGGAAATATGAAAGTATAGTAGCTCTATTCCAAAGCTGACCAATGCTGACCGATGCGGACCAGGAACACTCTGAAAATAGGTGCTAAACCGGGACTAAACCAGGACTAAACCAGGACTAAACCGGGACTAAACCAGGTGTAATGCACTTCTGATAGAAGACAACTGCAGACTGGGAACACGTCTCCACAGCTGGACTAAACTAGACCAGGACTAAACCAGGACTAAACCAGCAACCAGCACTTCTGATACATACTGACCACTGCAGGAAAAAAGGACTTCCTAAATATATTCCACCCACTAAAATGGCACAATGAATAGATAATGTGTTACAATTAAAATTATTCTTGATGTATATGTTTTTAGGTTAAACATTTTCTTTGTTGTTGTTCAGGAGAATGTCCCACCACCATACCCTGCAGCAACAACCTCTTTTGTCCCGAATGTTTCAGTTGATGTTCCACAGGTAACAGCCATAGCAAGTGCATTAGAGTATTTTTTAAACAACACATATGGCTTAAGCACGAAATATGTTCAATTTGACATATTCCAAATATGTTTATTGTGTCACTTAGCCCAGTGTCAAATGCCCCACCCCGAGAGAGCATGACAGAAAAGAACTGGATCAGCCAACTTTGACCGAACCAGACAATCAAGTAAGTTCTGTTTAAAAACTATGTAACATTTATAGACGAGGGTACACCACCAGCTGGTCTCCATGGAGATGATGTTTCACTGTATGTCAATAAATTGAACTTACCAGGAATAATATGCAACAGACTGATCCTTCTAATATATAAAAGACCTGATCAAAATATTTATAATATTTTTAATAATTTCCATTTTAGTTTATAGAGGTTTGTATTACCAACATTCTACCAATACTAATAAAAATCCTATATTTTCCTCAAGGATGATCTTAAAGAAAGACTGGAGAGGATCACCAACATGTAAGTTCAGTGGGACACTTTTATTGTATTTTACACAGTGTATGTATTGTATTTTATTGCATACTATTTTAATGTTTGTGTTTGTTTTAGGCTGAAGAGCACCTCTAGTCTACTGAAGAGCACCGACAACTACAGTTAATAATGTTGCTTCTTACTAGCACAAACTTCAACACATTCAACCACTCACTGCATTCAATGACTGAAATACCACAGTTATGTAAAATTATTTTTATTTTGTATTAAATCATCAATAATAATAATATAAACATAAATATTTTAAAAAGAAATAATCAGATTTCATACACTGGTTTCTATACTTCACTTTTTACTGCTACTTTAACAATTGGTAAGATTACAAAATAATTATGAAATTAAAATGAAATAAGTATAAACAACTGAACCTTCTAGTCGTTTTTGTTAGTGATCTGTTTGAGAATACTATAAGAGAGATTAAATCTTAATATTTGTTTTTTTTTTTTTCATGTATTTATGGAGATCAATAACTTTTGTTTAGATTTTTAACAATGCATTTTTATTACTCATTATTGTATTTTAGACATATTTAGACATGTCCAAGTAGTTCGAATGCACAGTTAACTCACTTTTATTAGAGCTTAAGTTTTAACGTTTTTTATATAATCACTATTAGTTTTTATGAGGGAATGTAGGTGTGGTGTGAGTGAAGTGTCCTGCCTTCGAGTCAAAAAAGTGGGCAGAAATACTCAAGTAAACGCGGGAAATCACTTCCTGTTTAAGTGACGCGTGTTGTGTGCGTGGCTGTGCGCAGCGCGTCTCTGCTGCATCCTTCTCGGTCTTTTTAACTTTTTAAAATATATACATATATATATATTAAAAACACAACATTTTAAAGTAATGGAGACCGATCATCAGCAAACCACACTTTGTCTTCTCAACGGGTAAGATCTTCATCAACAATGCATAAAACTAAAATGGTTATCGGAAAAGTGACAGTTTACTCCATGGTCTACTAGTTTATATACTCAAGATTTTGCTTAACAACTGTCTGTCGTTGAATTTAATCTGCGCATTTTGTGTAGTATGCAGAATTGTTCATTCTTTGAAGTGACCTACTTTTAACTTTGATCACATATACTTGCGTTCTTCTCGACTTGTCAAGTAATTTCTCTCTTCAGAATTTATTTTATCCAATATTGTGTTGAATATGTTTTATTTATTTATATTTTCACCATCTGACTATGAAGAAAAAGAAAATGTCAGAGTTGTGTCCTAACTAAAATACATTCCTGCAATAGTAGATAGTTATCTGGTATTGACAACAAACTAATCAAATTTACATTTACGTTGAAATCAAAGATGTTTCTAGTAATGTGCCCAGCAATACACTATCATAGGGTGACATCTAGTGGTAATATAATACAGATGATGTTGAAAATGTTTTTCCTTTGAGATCTGACCTGTAACATCATGCAGTAATATATTAAATATTTATAAACAATTGACACGTTACTTGTGTTTATGTTACGTGCACGCCTAAACTGTATGAACCAGAAATTGCTTATTCTTTTTTGAAATTGATATGATTAAATAATGCTACTGTATTTGTTAAAAAAGGTCTTTTTGAATGTGTTTTAGAGTCTGGAGGAACAGAGATATAGTTTAACACATGTCATATGAATGGTAGTGGAACTTCAGCTTCTAAGGCCTGACAAAGACACTTGCCTTGGTGCCTCTGGTTTTTTTCAGCTCCACTACCATTCACATTTCTACGTTGGCATATGTTGAGCTATACGTCTGTTCCTCCATGTCAAGTGGCCTCATCCTTGAAGAGCACCAGTGTCTTACATCCTTCTGTCCCTTCTGTCTGGCTCACTAGAGACCCATTGAAGCACTCCCCTTATCTCCTGTTTTAGTATTTTAGAGTCTGTTTAGTCCGGATAACAGTTTCTCTTTAAAAATACAATTGCTGCTATTTTATTTTTAATATAGGTGCATTGAATATCATTGAATATATTTTAAGAGTTTCTGTTTTGTTTTGGGGGGGTTTTCCGCCCCTGTAGTAGCACCCGGAAAAGGGAGGACTTCCTGGAGTGGCCTGAATATTTTATGGCAGTGGCGTTTCTGTCGGCCCAAAGGAGCAAAGACCCAAACTCACAGGTGATGAGAGCAGTGACTCACTTTAACCAGGCCTCTGTAGGGGACTGGGGGGAATCTGATGTAACACTAGCAAAAAAAAAAAAAAAAAAGCAATTATTTATTATTACATGATTTGTATAAAATGGAAAATGTCATTTGCTTAAACTGCGTACTTAAACTTGGGAAACTATTTTTATTATATTTATTTTGCAGGTTATCATTAAAAAATATCTCCCATCGGCCTATTATGAATCTTGTTGATCTAATTCATTGATACTTTTTTTTTGCCAGAGGAGTAGAATAGCTGTACAAATTTGAGCTCAAAGATGTGCTGTCAAAGGTAGTATTTGGGTTTAAAGCTCTTTTTTTTATTCCAGAGAGAAGGCACTGGGCAGGTCTTTGAATCCTACTGTGTATTTTCTGATTTTTGGGCACATCTGGTGGAGCTGTGGGAGAGAGAGATTTGGGAGAGCATCTATACGCTATAATTAAAGGTGTACTATGTAACTTTCACTGTCTGTTACCTGCTTGCCTCCAAGTTATTGCTTTGTCACGGGAGAAAAAACCAAAAAAAACAATAAGCATAAGCAAAAAGTCCACCTATCAAATCATGACAGACACTGACTCCCAATACCGTAGTACCACAATAGAGCAACATGTGTGATAATCGATTATTTTGCACATCATATTCAACAATATGTGACTATTTTTTAAAGGAAAAATGCATATTCACATTTACCACAACTTAAACCCCCTGCTGTGTCTCCCTTGTGCAGGTGGGGGCGTGCATAGTGAACCAGGAGAATAAGATTGTCGGGATTGGGTACAACGGGATGCCCAACGGCTGCAGTGACGACCTGCTGCCCTGGTCCCGGATGGCAGATGACCAGCTGGACACAAAGTACCCCTACGGTGAGAGGGAGGCTGGCACGAATGATAACCAAATATAAAACTATTAAACAGCACGGGGAATGCAGAACACAAAATATGTCATACAATCCATGTAGTGTCATCTGTCAATGCCTCAAATCAGATCTTGAATTTGCTGCCCTGGGCCGACTGCTAGAAACATTCTGTACCAAGGTAACTACTGCCAGTCGTAATTATGTACAGGAACACGGGGATACAGTGTTTTGCCCAAGAACACCAAAACACTGGGGCACCAGTTGCAAAACTTGTGTCCTTTGGCAAAACACTTCACCTGCATTGCCTATTACACGGGTGGTCTGTGAGTGTTGGTGGTGGTCGGAGGGTCCCATGGTACAGATTGGCGGCCTTGCATCCATCAGTTTGCCCCAGGGCAGCTGTGGCTACAGTAGTATTTTTGGGTATAAGGCTCTATATGAATCCAATATTATTATTAATATGAATGAAAGCTTCAGTGTCAGTTTATGCACTTTGTCATGTATCCTCTAGAGGGAGACAAGATGAGTAATGACCAACTCTAACTCTAACTCTTGTATGGCCTTTTTTCTTTGTTTTTAAATGTATTGAGTTTGTAATAATTAGACACTGTGCATTTAGTTACTATGTTGTGTCAGGATTCTTAGACTGGCAAGTGAGTCTATTTCAAAGGTCCACTCAAAGTAAGGCAGGACACATGTTTTTAATCAAAGTTTTTATGGCAATAAACACAACTAAATTGAGAAAAAAAAAAAAAAAACATGCTTTTTTCATAGGTTTTATGCTTTTGGGAAAAAAAGGTTGCATGCTGTTGCTGTTTATTATGAAAAATCAGCACTGTTGCCATAGCAATTAACAAAAAAAATCTTCTGATTGGGGAAAAAGGCTTCAAAATGTTACATAGTTATCTTGGCAAAACTTTTCTTTAGCCTTTTGAAAGTTGTGAAAATCGTTTAATTAAATAAATAAATAAAGGCAAGTAAGGAATAACTTTGGACCACTGCAAACTGTTTAAGTGAACAAATTCTGTTTGTCACAATTGACACTGGTGATGTGTAAAAGTCTAACTTGAATTTCCACAGTGTGCCACGCGGAGCTCAATGCCATCATGAACAAGAACAGTGCAGATGTGAAGGGCTGCACCATGTACGTGGCTCTGTTCCCCTGTAACGAGTGCGCCAAACTCATCATCCAGGCAGGTGGGTGTAAATTGTCTCTGCATTTTGGATGAATCGATGAGTTCATGGAATAGGCGGACGGATTCTGTTTAAGAACTCACGGTGACTGCCTGTATTTTCCAGCTTTTTGTTCTCATTTACAGCATTCATGTCGATGTCTCACAATGGGACCCTTGCGTATTCACAGAAGCCCTATACCAATACGCCAGTGGCTGGCAGTGGTGATACTGTGACATCGGCACCCCACTGTAGACAAGGAGAGAAAGAGATACTTAATTGATCCCAAGGGAAATTCAAGTTTAGCTGCTGCAACATTTACAGTGTGCTTCCCAGTCCTTTTTGTGTTTGAGTCAAAGGTCACAGTGCAGCATAGCAGAAGGACTGGTCAGGGAGGGTCAGCAGATCTGTGTCAGGGCAGTTTGAAGCGAGGAAGAGCCAAAAGTGTCCCTCCTGTGTCCTGCAGCCAGGGCATCACAGCAGTGTCCTCTGGAATGTCTTCTGCCACATTTGCTGCCACATATGGTGTACCCTACAAGAGGTACAAGAATACAAGTATTTAGGTGTCACAATAGAAACTACAGAGTCTTCAAAACTGTATCTAAATGCCTCTCATATAAATGACTGTCTGACGAGCTGGAGCCAGACCTCACTACTGCCTATAGAAAGGCTCTACAAGCTGACCAAAACTCAAACCTGTATCATCACTGTAAAATATTAAGCAAATATAATTTTTTAAATTGGGAAAACTTAATTATTTACTCATACATTATTCTGGTCTATAAAACTCTCCCTGATGTTGAAGAGTTCATACAGTTGTATTTAAATACAAACACTCAAGCACTGAGCAGAGGAGACTCTAAAATCCCATTTAGAAAGTCTTCTTTGGGACAGCCAGTCTCTTCAGTCCACGCACTGCACTCCTGGAATCTGGTCCCCACAGAACTAAGGAACATGACCTCCATCCATAGCTTTAGTAGATCTGTGAAACAGCGGCTTCTGGACAATAACATGAACTCATCTGTATGTGTTTAACATCACATAGCAGATTTCTCCGTCGTGTTGTGTGATTTGTGTCTTTGTGTTGTGTGATTTGTGTTATTGTCTTTAATTTGTGTACTGTGTGTGCTTTTAGCATGATCTAATTTTATTAATGTGACTACAGTTAATATTCACTGATCTTAATGTCTTTCTCACATGTGATGGACTGAATGTTTTGTGGCTATGTCCAGTTTTGTTTTTTTGTTTTTCTTGCCATCAACCTGCCAATGGGACTACAGACGAAAATGAGCCTGCACGGCTAAATCTGGCACATTTACATGCTGTACTAACACATGCTGATTAATATGCACTGTCCCATATTTAATAAACAAACATAAACGTAAAAAACACTCCGTGTGTGAGCCAGGTACCCACAAAAGCAGCCCACCACTCCACTGCCATGGACACAACATCACTCGTCCTTCAAACACCTCTTCTCCCTTCACTAAGCCAAGTTACTGCAACTTCTTTATCTCTGACCACTAGCTTTGGAAATTGACCCCCCTGACCACCAATTACTCCCTCAAACACCAGTCTCATTCTAGGCAAGGCGATCTAAATCAATCTTATCCAAGTCATTACTACACAGTATATAGTATATACTACATACATAGTACCTCAACTTTGCAAGCAAGTTACAGAGTTTTAGTTTTAGATTTGTTTGTATAATATTGCGAGATGGAATCTTTAAACTAGGCACTTTCTCTGTGAATAAAGCATAAACTGTGAGACACTTCTGAAGTATGGTTTTACATTTCTATTTTCATGGAATCATGCAGGTGTCGTGCCACCTGCTGATTTTTATTGGTTTGCGTCTTTAACTGTGCTTACACAGGTATGATGCCATCACAGACCACAAAATACACTTTACTGCTGCATTCATTCTTCACTAATTGATGCCAATTATCTCATTAAATAGGGCAACATTGGCAATAAAACGATGCGTGTATTTGAAGAATAGAATTGGAATTTTCTTTGACACACCCACCCAAAGTTTTCACCATTGTAGTAATTATTGTGACAGGACTAAAAGCAAATTTTGAAGCAAATCAAAGATTCTCAAGGAGGATGATTTCTTGTTTTCAAATGGTATGACCAGGAGGAATGAACTAGATATTTTCCAAGATGGTGATCCTGTGTAATACTGGTGTAACTTGGTCTGTTTTTAAATCACAGGGATCAAGGAAGTAGTGTATTTATCTGATAAGTACCACGACACACCTGGGATGACTGCGTCCAGGAAGCTGCTCAGCATGGCAGGTGTCCAGTTCAGGTATGTCTCTGTACCTCCCTGTGCATGTTTGTTCTGTTCAGATATAACAACTGGACGGGAATAATCTATTACTTATAAATAATAGTACTTTTTGGAGGCCTAATGCCGAGTGTACAGGTTGTGGTTTTCAGGTTGTTGGACATGAACCCACCTGAAACTGCACTGCCTTGGTCAAATACACATGACAGTTGTCGTAGTCCATGTCACAGGCAGTCTGCATGTTGTAACCCAGTCAAAATACGTGCTGAACCCGCCCTGTGTCTAATAAAAAATAGATATGACTTTTCAAAACCCTGAGAATCCATTTTGTACGGCTCTCTCATCTACTTGAGTCCACACAACTTGGTGTGGTGCAGAAAGCTTGTGTTTTTCAACTGAACACACTGCATTGTTTGCAGTTATTAAGACAAGGGTAAAAATGTTTCTACTAAGCCAAAATCTATATTGTTTGAATATCGTAGGTCATTGTCCAAAACTGCTCAAAGTCCCTCCTTCCCAAATGATTTCAGCGTGTGCAATTCCACATCCATATTACAGCAGTAACATTATTACTGCTGTGTTTAACCTCAGTCAGTAAGAGTGAAGTTGTTTGGTTTGCTCTGAATGGCACAAGCACATATGACAGATACGAGTTGAATTAATGAACTGATTGGTTTCTCCACAACTTTTTTATGATTTTTTTTTTTTTTTAATATGTCCAGACTTCCTTTGTTTATTACTGCTTAATAGTGGAGTTAGTCTGAATATTTCTGTCAGTTGTGTGTCTCTTGATGATGTTTTGGTTGTGCTTTGGTTTTGGCAGGCAGTTCAAGCCCAAGAGGACAGAGATTGTCATTGATTTTAATTCCATTAACCACACTGGAACACGGAGCAGCAGCAGCCAGTGAATTACCTGACGTGTGGGACCACTGAGAGGAGAGGAGGGGGCTGTGATATCCTCCTTACCCCTCCTAGTCTAAAGAAAACTCAAGGATGCCTCGACTTTGACATCTTTGATATTTTGATTAACCCTTCGGAACGTTGTGGATACTCTAATGTGCTGCTTGGGTGTTGATGGTCTTCTTTTAAATTTATTTTCTTGGTTTGGGAACATGTAAGGACTGTGATTTACTGGAGTTTTAACTTTTTTTTTTTTTTGGATCACTTGGGACATTTCCTCAAGGGAAAACCCTAGATTTCAGTTTTATGTTCACTTTCAAAGACAAAGAACAATTTTTACATTTTTGATTTGCTTGTTACTGTTACTGTGGTTACTGTGCTGTTTTTATCATTGATTTGCTAAGACGCTTGAATGCCATTTTAATTAATCCAATTCATGCAAGACATAGTTTGTACTTTTTTGATGGGGGTTATAAAGTGTTACTACATTTGGTTGAAAAAAAAAAATAGTATTTTGGTTTATTCCAAATGTGGTTGCAAGATTACTCGTAATCAAATTGAAATGCAATTTGAATGGACACAACTGGCAAACTACAAAGACTGTGTAAGAAATTATGGTTCTTCAAAAATTACAAACAACAAATGACGTGTCTTTCTGCAGTAAAACTGCTAACAGACAGTAGTTTAGCGCTTTCATACTATGAAATTAATACATGTGATTCTTGTATTAAACCAAGTTTGAGTTCATAGGCCTATTTCAGTTTGTCAATTCTCCTGGATGTATTTAAAATGTGAACTTTGAACAGAATCCAAGTATCCTATCATTAAAACATAAATCTCATCTAATTTAAAAAAAAAAAAAAAGAATAAACTTTTCAGCCTTAGTTGCAAATACACCATCATTGTGAACTCTTGGTTTGATTAAAGAACATTGGTTTGCTGCTGGGGCAATTATTGTTTGCACTTGTAGATAAAAATATTCAAAAGTTTTATTCACCAAAAACAAAATTATTATTTTCATTGTAGTGTTAATTTTATATAGCGGTTTTCCAAATGTGGTCTCACTAATACATTTGGATGCATTTGGAACAGATCCTGTGTCGACCATCCGTCCTTTTGTGTAAAAAGGCATCAGGCTCAAAAATTAGTCAATAAATGTCCTGTTTTTGTTTTTTTTTAAACCGATTTTGGTTAAACGTAAATGTATTCTTTTTTTAATGATGTGACCACTGATCTCCTTTACACTTGTGTTTGTACAACCTGCACCACCAGTGCTACCAGTTATTAAACAATGTTTCACTCTTGAAGAGAGATGCATATTTTGTAATGGGCTCTATCCACGCTTACACCACAAAACCGGAAGACGTTTGGAAACGTGCAAGGACCGTCAAGGAATTCCTCCCTCCTGTGGGCTCACCACCTGCAGAGGGGTTCACAGGGGTCTGGGTCTGGTGCACAGAGTAATGGGCAGCGTGCTGCCCCTGTGACCCAGCCGTATTAAGAGGGAGAAAATGGATGGTGTTTGAACTGGAGTAAAAAAGAAAAATAATGAGAGACAATTATAACTAGCTAAAGCGCTAGCCGTCGCATTCCAAACAGGAAGTTCGCACACGGGCTCTTCCGGCTCCTACTGGCCCTGGCTCCCATTGACTTGGCATTGGAATACTGTGGCCCCTAGCTCTCTAACTGCTGCTGTGAGCCTCGTCATTTTGGTATTGAAATGTTCATATTAACCCGCTCTACATGATCCTGGTGTTTTTATTTTCACTATTTTGTCCATTAAAAAAAATGCTGTTCCTAATATAGAGCCTGGCTTTAAATTCGCTCCTGTAACCACTATCGTGAGCTTCATTTGAGTGGAGTCGCACACTATAGGTGGCGTCACACTCGCTTTGTCCACTTTTCTTACAGTCTATGATTATAACATGGTTAAAGCTAATTGTCATTAAGGGCCCTACTTTGCCACCGGTCTGTGTGTGAACATTAGGCATAACGTGAGGCGTTTCCAGGTCGGGCTGGACTGTAATCTGGTTACATGTGTCTGAAGAAAACATATTTAGTGACTACACAGTTTTTAAGTTTTTAAAACACAGTTAAAGCTAATTGTCATTATATGTCTATGTCATGTTGATCTAAGTATTAAACAAAATGTTGTGAAGAAGCAGTTAAATTAAATTAATCTGTAATTAATGTCATAATTCATCAGTAAACATTGTTTTAATTTTGTGGGAAGTTATTATGTTTGCGGAATAAACACACACACGCATATACACACACACGCACACACCCACACACACGCACACACACACACGCACGCACCCACACGCACGCACACACACACACACACACACCCACACACACACACACACACACACACACACACCCACACGCACGCACGCACACACACACACACACACACACACACACACACACACACACACACACACACACGTAATAAACTCCTCAAATGTAATAAACTTCCACAAAAGTACTAAACTGCACAAATATAGTAAACTCCCACAAATGTAATAGGTATTATGTTTGTGGGAAATGTGGTTATTGCATTTGTGGGAATGTATTACATTTGTGGGTTTATTACATTTGTGGGGCTAACAAGGTTTTTTTTAAAGACCCTTAAAATCAATATCACACAATCAAAATTTGTTATGAAGCAGTTAAATTAAATTCATCTGTAATTCATGTCTGCAGGAAAAAACAAACTGCACTTTGATGCAATTTGAACTCATTTCAAAAGTCAAACAGTGGCGTTTAATAACTTGTAGAACTGGTCTAACATGGTGCACGTGGTAAATGTGTGACCTTAAGAATAATGAGGGTGGAGAATCACAAACAATTGTAAAAATCAGCTGAACAGCAAGCAAAGAATACCAACCAACCAACCAAAATCTAATCAACAAAACAATCAGGTTGCGTGTGTCCAGGCCATTTATTGCCTATACAGTTTTTGATCTTGATGCCTTTTCACACACAAGTAAAGATGGTCGACACAGGATCTGTTCAACATGTATCAAGACCAGCCCAATGTTCTTTAACCAAACCAAAAGTTCACAATAATGGTATATTTGCAACCAGGACTGAACTATTTTAAAAGTATTAGATTTGAGATTTATGTTTTAATGATAGGATAATAGGATTCTGTTCAAAGTTCACATTTAAATGCATCCGGGAGAATTGACAAAAAACTGAAATAGGCTTATGAACTAATAAATGTAAGTACAAGTACAAGAATCACATTAAAATCACATTTTAATGCAGAAAGACAGGAAGACAGGAAATTATGGTACTATTAAATCACAGACTTTGTAATTTGTGTTTATTTTAATTGCGATCGATTAGATTAAGAATAATGTTGCATTTTTGCCCTATATTTGGAATAAACCAAAATAATATTTTTTTTAAACAAATAATGTAATAACACTTTATAACCCCTATCAAAAAAGCACAAACTATGACCTGTATGAATTGGATTAATAAAAACAGCATTCAAGCCACTTAGCAACTGAATGATAAAAACAGCAGAGTAACCAGCTTATAACAAGCAAATCAAAACTGTATCTCTGTCTTTGTCTTGTTTTTGCCAAGTGAACATAAAACTGAAATCTGGGGTTTTCTCTTGAGTAAATGTCCCAAGTGATCCATAAAAAAATGAATACTCCAGTTATTCACATGTTCCCAAACCAAGGAAATAATTTTAAGTTAAACAGAGGGTATTATGGAAAATTGATTTGGTTGAGCATTCTAACATACACATATGTCTGAAGAGTTTTTAGATGTCCATGCATGTTTGAGTGTTTTAGTGATCGCTCCCGAGCCCTATTTGAATTGATTTTATATAGCAAAATGATGATTTCCAAAGTGGTCTCGCTGTCTTTTAAATGGTCTGTAATAATTGATTTTTTGAACACATCCTCTGTCGACCATCTTCGTGTGAAAAGGCATCAAGATCATGTAGTCAATAAATGGCCTAGACACACGAAACCAGACAGTTTCTTTAAAAAGACTTTGGCTGGGCTTGAATGAATTCTTTACTTGATGTTGTAACACAGTTGTGTTTGTGATTCTACACCCTCATTATTCTTAGTCTTAATCTTCTTAATCTTTACCATGTGCTCCATGTTAGACCGGTGCTACCAGTTATTAAATGCCACTGTTTTGCTCTTGAAATGAGTTACAATATTTTGTAAGTGCAGCTTGTTTTTTCCTGCAGGTATGAATTACAGATTAATTTAATTTAACTGCTTCGTCACAAAATTTTGTTAAATACTTAGACCCACATGGCAGTGACATATAATGACAATTAGCTTTAACTGTGTTTTAAAAACTTAAAAACGGTGTAGTCAATAAATGTTTGTTTTTTTTTTCTTCATATACATGTAACCATATTATTATAACCATATTTTTTTACATTCAGGTGTCAAATGTGCTGTTTATCTTTCTGACAAATATGAGGAGGAATGGTGTATGGTGCCTCTAAATGCTTTTTTCCAATAAGTATCTGTAGTGCAACATGCGCTTTTCCATGGGGGTTATTCATTAAAGTTTTACACAAAAGATTAATATTAAATGAGTTGTATGAAGGCTGTAGTATTCACAGATCATTTTCATCTGCCAGTTATTGGTTTGCGCAAAATCATTACACTTAAGTGAAAAAAGTTTGGACACCCCTGATTCAAGTGTACAATTCTGTGTAGTCACTGGTGACATTTGTATTGCTGCATTTGGAAAACCTGCATTCAGTAAAATATTGTACTTCAGCAAAAGTTCTGACCTTTCACTGCTGCTGATAAAATAAGATGACATGCACAAAAGACACTAGTCCCTATGAAATAAAAAGAAATGTTGAGGATTTATTTTAAATCAAGGTATTATGTTTGTGGGAAATGTGGTTATTGCATTTGTGGGAATATATTACATTTGTGGGTTTATTACATTTGTGGGGCTAACAAGGTTTTTTTTAAAAGACCCTTAAAATCAATATCACACAATCAAAATTTGTTAAGAAGCAGTTAAATTAAATTCATCTGTAATTCATGTCTGCAGGAAAAAACAAACTGCACTTTGATGCAATTTGAACTCATTTCAAAAGTCAAACAGTGGCGTTTAATAACTTGTAGAACTGGTCTAACATGGTGCACGTGGTAAATGTGTGACCTTAAGAATAATGAGGGTGGAGAATCACAAACAATTGTAAAAATCAGCTGAACAGCAAGCAAAGAATACATTCACACCCAACCAAAGTCTATTTAAAGAAACAATCAGGGTGTGTGTGTCCAGGCCATTTATTGCCTATACAGGTTTTGATCTTGATGCCTTTTCACACACAAGTAAAGATGGTCGACACAGGATCTGTTCAACATGTATCAAGACCAGCCCAATGTTCTTTAACCAAACCAAAAGTTCACAATAATGGTATATTTGCAACCAGGACTGAACTATTTTAAATGTATTAGATTTGAGATTTATGTTTTAATGATAGGATAACAGGATTCTGTTCAAAGTTCACATTTAAATGCATCCGGGAGAATTGACAAAAAACTGAAATAGGCTTATGAACTAATAAATGTAAGTACAAGTACAAGAATCACATTAAAATCACATTTTAATGCAGGAAGACAGGAAGACAGGAAATTATGGTACTATTAAATGACAGACTTTGTAATTTGTGTTTATTTTAATTGCGATCGATTAGATTAAGAATAATGTTGCATTTTTGCCCTATATTTGGAATAAACCAAAATAATATTTTTTTCAACCAAATAATGTAATAACACTTTATAACCCCTATCAAAAAGCACAAACTATGACCTGTATGAATTGGATTAATAAAAACAGCATTCAAGCCACTTAGCAACTGAATGATAAAAACAGCAGAGTAACCAGCTTATAACAAGCAAATCAAAACTGTATCTCTGTCTTTGTCTTGTTTTTGCCAAGTGAACATAAAACTGAAATCTGGGGTTTTCTCTTGAGTAAATGTCCCAAGTGATCCATAAAAAATGAATACTCCAGTTATTCACATGTTCCCAAACCAAGGAAATAATTTTAAGTTAAACAGAGGGTATTATGGAAAATTGATTTGGTTGAGCATTCTAACATACACATATGTCTGAAGAGTTTTTAGATGTCCATGCATGTTTGAGTGTTTTAGTGATCGCTCCCGAGCCCTATTTGAATTGATTTTATATAGCAAAATGATGATTTCCAAAGTGGTCTCGCTGTCTTTTAAATGGTCTGTAATAATTGATTTTTTGAACACATCCTCTGTCGACCATCTTCGTGTGAAAAGGCATCAAGATCATGTAGTCAATAAATGGCCTAGACACACGAAACCAGACAGTTTCTTTAAAAAGACTTTGGCTGGGCTTGAATGAATTCTTTACTTGATGTTGTAACACAGTTGTGTTTGTGATTCTACACCCTCATTATTCTTAGTCTTAATCTTCTTAATCTTTACCATGTGCTCCATGTTAGACCGGTGCTACCAGTTATTAAATGCCACTGTTTTGCTCTTGAAATGAGTTACAATATTTTGTAAGTGCAGCTTGTTTTTTCCTGCAGGTATGAATTACAGATTAATTTAATTTAACTGCTTCTTCACAAAATTTTGTTAAATACTTAGACCCACATGGCAGTGACATATAATGACAATTAGCTTTAACCATGTTTTAAAAACTTAAAAACGGTGTAGTCAATAAATGTTTTTTTCCTTCAGATACATGTAACCATATTATTTATTTATTTATTTGTTTGTTTGTTTGTTTGTTTGTTCGTTTGTTTGTTTGTTTATTTGTTTGTTTGTTTTTTACATTCAGGTGTCAAATGTGGAATGAAATATGTGTGTCTCAGAGTAATTTTCATTGTAATTAAGCTCCTCCCTTCAAGCAGATATAAAGCAGTGTCCGCCAGCATCTGACCAGAACTGAAGAAGCAGCTTGGATGAGCTGCAAAACGTATTCGACCAAATAAACTCTGTCCAGTTGACAAATTAAATTTCTCCTTTTGCTAAGCACATCCCTGTGTGTACCTGTACTGGCTCTTGTAATAAACAAAGTGTCAGCTGAAGCTATGGCCAGTACAAGCAGCAGGTACTTGAGTACAACGCTATGATATGATGATGTAATACTGTTTTATATTTAATGATGTGATTTTTTTTATTTTTTTTTTTAAACAGTGAGCCTGTTGAGCACTGGACACCCAGAAAGGACTACCTGAGCGATGGTGACTATTTCATGGCCTTAGCCCTTCTGACAGGCCAGAGAAGCACAGATCCTAACAAACAGGTGCTGTGTTTTTTATATTTGAACTACAATGTTGAATCAAACAAACAAAACATAATTAAATTAGGAATGTAATGGTGTCTCTGTGCGCAGGTGGGTGCCTGTATAGTAAAGAACAAGAAAGTTATTGCAGTTGGCTACCAACAAGAGTTCAACGGTGATGATCCTATTTGATCCCTTTGAACATTCTGAGTGTGTTAAACTAGATTTGTATATGATAAATGTCCTTTGTTTCACAGGATATCATGCAGAGACTGATGCCATCATAAAAGGTGCAGATGTTCACGGCTGCACTATGTTTGTGACTGAGATTCCATGCTACCAGTGTATGAAGGTCATCGTCCAGGCAGGTGGGAAAAACTAAGGCTGACAATCATTAAATTCATTTAATCATTAAATTCAAAGAATGATTAATTGTAGAGCTAATGAGTGCATGTTCAACAAGGCTTTACTCCAATATTTACCTGGAGTAAATATTAATACTATTTAATATTTACTCCAGGTATCAGGAGTGTCATCTATTTGTCTGATAATCCTATTGAAGAAACAAATGAAACTAAGGCTTCAAAGAAAATGTGCATGGAAGAAATTTACAGCAAGTAAGTAAAACAACTAGACACACATTTAAACAGAAATCTGTTTAAATCAGCTGATCAAATATGTATGACCTTGAGATATTGAAGTAAGGACTCATGAAGAGGTCTAGCCAGCTCTTACCATACATTAGTTCATTATGACAATTTTTTACATAACATCTGCTTTAAAATGAGTTTAATCTTTCTGATTCACACAGGAAGTACCAGCCCCAAACGGATGAAATTCTCATCAAATGTATGACGACACAGGACAGGTACCAGTGGTGGGAGTGGCTTTAGTCAACAGCATTTGACTGCTTATATTTTTAAATAAATATAAAGAGTCTCATTTATAAAGTTATATCAAAATGTGCTCTATGGTCTTTATTTGTTCATACCTGTTTTATATTGTGTCATATTTTTATATTACTTTTTTTCTGCAGCACATTAATCATGGCTGACTCTGATTATTTCATGGCTGTGGCCCTTCTGACAGCAGAGAGAAGCAGGGATCCCAACACACAGGTACCATAAATTGTAATTAAATATGTCTTGTTCAATTGCATGTGCATAAAACGTCTCTTGTGAGTTACTCTTGTTATTGTACATATAGGTGGGGGCCTGTATTGTGAGGGACGACAAGGAAGTGATTGCGGTTGGTCACAATCAAATGCCTAATGATCATTTTGACAGCTATACCTGGGAACGAGATCTAGAGAAGGATAACAAATATTTTTATGGTAAAAAAAAAAAAAAAAGCACAATCTCTTCATCATTACATCTTTTGTTAATTTTCCAAAACCATCTTAGTGTGCCATGCAGAGCTTAATGCCATTCTAAGCAGCACTGATGTGAGAGGCTGCACCCTCTACGTGACCCTTTTTCCCTGCAGTCACTGTGCCAAACTCATTGTTGGGGCAGGTGGGTGCACTCAAGTCTACTGAAATCTACACACACACAGAGCTGGTGAAGGTCAAGTGGAAACATGTGTAACTCTCATTTTTGTACTTTCAGGTGTAAAAACTGTTGTTTACCTGTCAGACAAATATGCTGATCGTGAGGATACAAAAGCCGCCAAGAAAATTCTTGGCAACAAACATGAGTGAGTCTCTAACAAAATGATGACGCACCTCCACCATCTCATTCAGTAGAATGTCCACTCATTCTATTGCTCCTAAACTATATAGCAACAGCTTTTACAGACTGACAAAACTATGCTTTCTTACTTTCTCAACAGGCCTCACAACCCAGGAGGGGAGACTTTGGTAATATTTTTGGATAAAAGATGTCGCAAACAGGACAAAATGAAGAATCCAACACCGGGTGAACGTTACATCTGAAAAACTGTCATGGATAAACTGCTTTTCTTTGTATTATATTACTTTTTGTGACTTTAACAAAAAAAGTGTCTTGGACGATGAAAGAAACGTCTAACTTCCTTTCTGATCTGCAATCAAATTTCTTTAGCTGCAGATTATATAATTCAGGCAAGTTTTTGCTTCACTTTTTTTTGTTGGGATACTGTTATGGACGCATAAACTGCAAAAGAATAAACATGAAAAGTAAAATCACCACCCTGTATGTAAAATGTTTGTATAAATATGTTAGTGAAACACACATTTCCATGTCCAACTGTAGATGCAATGGAAGAAAAGTAGGTGAAATAAATTTTATAATATAATTCACTTAAATTTGACATAATATCTGCTTTAAAATTAGTTTAATTGTTCTGATTCAGCAGAGCTTGCCATCTCAAAAGGGACAATGAAAGCAACTTCTAAATTTCTTGCTCAGTATATAATTCAGGGTAGTTTTTAGTTTTTTACCTTTAGTCAGTTGGAAATTTCAGGTCATATCTAAATGATTCTAGTGAAGGTGTATGAAGTTTAAAAACACAGTGGAGCACTTCCTGTATTACTCCGTGACATCACAAGCTGGAGCAGAATGTTTTTCCAATATGCAGGGTTTGTGTGTTAAACATGTGTGAATGAAACCAAACACAACTCTGTTTTTGTTGAGGAAACAACATTATAACATAGATCAGAAAATTACGTAATATGGGCCCTTTAATATTGACCTTTTTATCTACAAGTGCAAAGAATGTCTGTTTGCAGTTCTGTCACACCTGTCCAGTAACAGACCGATTTTCTTTCACCATAAATAAATAAAATTATAATAATTGTTACAGTGATTAGCCTGGGCCCGTCTCACCCTGCACTCCCTGTTTTCACTGCATGTGCCTTTTCGATTTACATATGTTGTCGGAGTCCTGGCGCCTAGTTGGTGGGTTGTGTCCTTCCTGGGTTGGCTCCCGATCCCTGCTGCAGTGATGACGCAAAAGCCGCCAGGAAAATTCTTGGCAACAAACATGAGTGAGTCTCTAACAAAATGATGACGCACCTCCACCATCTCATTCAGTAGAATGTCCACTCATTCTATTGCTCCTAAACTATATAGCAACAGCTTTTACAGACTGACAAAACTAACTAACCCAGGAGGGGAGACTTTGGTAATATTTTTGAGTAACAGATGCACAAACAGCACAAAATGAAGAATCCAACACCAGGTGTAAAATCCTGGTTCCAAATATATGTATGTGTTCATGCTGTTTCCACACACAGCTTTGTCTTATTAGAGCCACTTGAATGTTCATTGTGAGATGAATAGACATCTCTCTTATCTTATGATGCAAAATTAAATGTTCTGAACTTTTAACCGTATTGTAGTGTTTTTCCCCTCACTAAATTTATTGTGTTATATGTGTTATATTTCGATTTGTCATGCATGTTTCAGTGGCTGTAAGGAAATGATTTTAATTGTGTTTGTGCAGCACTTGGCTTACATGTAAAAGTGTTTTATAATAAACAGTTTCAAACTGAATCTCTGACATGTCTTAAATTTCAACTTAAATCAAAACTAAAAACAGCATGAAGACAACAACATTGACTGATAACTGAAACAGGGACCATGTTAAAGGTGCATTGTGTAACTTTTTAGTTTGGGGTTCGTCACCTGCTTGTTTCTATGGATATGTCATTGCTCTGCATGGAATGTTCCACAGTATGACATTAAACAGCTCTATCTTACATTTATTCAATTACAGTTGGTTTTATAGCTCAAAAATACCTAGAACTACCTGTAACTTGGTCTGGTTTGGTCTCCATGAAGAAAGAAAGGTGCCATACTGTGAAAGATTCCAGACAAAGCAATAACATGTCCATGGAGAAAAGCGTTTGACGGACCGTCAACCAGAAATGTTAAACGATGCACCTTGTTATGTTTACTGTATTTGACTCATTTAGTCTTATGTTTTTGCTTGCTAAATTACACCATTTAGTGGCCGCTTTAATTTACTCTTTTAGTAATAATAGTAGAAGAAGAACGTTAGACAGGAAGTTGTTCAGACCTCACTTCAGCACAATGGCCGCTCTTCTGTTCTGGTGTTTGGTGTTTGTTTAAGCATCGTCTGTAAGTATTACATGGTAAAACGTAATTATACACCTGTAATATTGCCTTTGTGTTTGGAATATACTAGTTAGCACGTTTTTTAGTGTGTCAGTGTTATGTTCATTAGTCCGCTATTGATATGTTAGTTTAGCAATTCTAATCGACTGCATAAATCTACTGACTGTAGCTTCATTGGTGCTATTCATAATTTGTAAACATTATCTGGCACTGATATTAATACACATTTCTGTTTGTGTTTATTGTTGCAGTTTCACAAAAGTTGGAACCAGTAAATTTCACCAAAGTCATCTGCTGTCTGTGAAGTTTCTTCTGGGTCCATGTTTAGCTGTTTGGATAACTAGTGCAGCAGTGCCATTTACACACCTTTGAGAAAAAAAGATGAAAAAATAAGATTGTACTGTTCTGTTATACTGAGAGCAGGACTAAAACCTCTGAGCTGCACTGTCACATGAATGAAAGAACACAGAAAACACACAGAGTTTTGGATGGTCAAACTTGGTCAAACAGTTTTGAATGTAAAACTGCATTTTGTTTAAATTATTTTTTTTTTAGGAGCTGTTTTGCCAAATGTCAATTTTCAGTGGATAAATGTGGCAGAGTGATTGAAAAAACTGTAATATAAATGTTCTAAGCCTTATTCAAGCTGTGATGCTCAGTCAAATCTACATCTGATGCAGCACTTGCAGAATGATTCACTTCATTGTCCTGTAGTCTGTATAGATTTCAAGTTGTGGCCTGAAAAAAGTTTGGACACCCCTGATTCAAGCGAAGGATATAATTAGTGTTCCTTTTATTCTGTGTAGCCACTTACTGGTGTTGTCACCAAGTTCATCAAAACAACTGGTCTTACGTAACTTTTGCAGCCAACGTTTTACTACCTGTTCTAGAGCAGTTCTGGGCTCTGTGTTTGTGATTGTAGATGGGATGCACACACGTAATAGTGACTGTGAGGTTTACATCTAACTGTTAGATTTAAATGTAGACTTCAATGTATTCTTTGCTTGATGTAATAACAGCTGATCTCCATCTTGTAAATCATAAGTCCACATATCATGGATATACATATACACCTGCTTTAAAAGGCATTTACATTGTCATTAGACATGTACCACCTGCACAATGCGGAATTTCTACTTGCATTATATTTTATTCTAGTGTCTAATAAGTAAGGAACGAACACTGTGCACTGGCGCAGAGTCTAGAACACCACAGTGTGCAGCATTAAAACTTTGTAACGTACTGCTGACCAACTGAAACGTACATGTACATGATGTTCAAAGCATTAGTTGTTTCTATTTTAGTTGAAGCTCGTCCCTCCTAACTTTATTTCATTTGTTTACCCATGGTGATGCTCACAGTGTATTTATATCAAACAATGTTGCCCGACTACTAACCGGTTATTCAAAAATAATTCACAGAAGTTAAGCTATTTGTTGTTCCTCTTTTCCCATACTGTTGCTGTTACAACACAGCTAAGGGACAAATAAAGAATCCTACTACAACAGTGTGATAGAAATTCATGGATAAATATGCCCCAATAAATATAACAACTGTTATTTATGTTTGACACATTTTTGTGGCATTTCCAGGTATAGAATCTGTTCCACATGACTTATTACATTGTGATAGGGACAGGTGTAAATCCTAAAAACTTAAGTCTGAGTAAGTAAAAGCTTTTGACACTCAATCACATTTCAATCACATTTCAATCACATTTCAATCTACATTTCAAAATTCCAAAACTGGCCACTCACCGAGAAATACTCCTGTCATGTTGGTACAACCTTATATTCATTTTCAAGCTTTAACTCTGATATTGAAACACACAAAACACTTTTTGCAGTACTCAAAACACAATGATCACTGTCTAAACAAATACTGCAATGGTAACACTCTTTCCGTACATGCTGAATGACAACAGTGAACACAGAATGACAATATCAATAGTGACATGTAAGATTTTACACATAAAGCCTGTTAACCACATTCCCCTCACTCTCAAACCATCAGAAACAGTGTGATGTTGCTCACACAGGTCTCTGAATCCTTCCCACTACACAGTTAAAAGTGTGGGAGCAGCAAAAGTGATGGTTACATATGTTTATAAATCTGATAAATCCGGTGTCCTTTTTACAAGAGGGTGCTACGTTTTGTTCATAAAGTTTAATTTTTCAAACACAGTTGTTTTGTGTACAAAAGATGTGCCATATTTATAAAAAAAAGTTTCAGAAAATGTGCCAAAGCAAATAAAAAAAAAAATAAAAAATAACTAGAAAAGCACTCAGAGAGCGCAGACCTCTGCCAAGCAGCTCAGTTTTCAAAGTGATCCAGAATCCAGGATTTCTTCTGGATCATCACCAAAATTTAATCATCTGTTGGATTTACCATTAGGAACATTTCCTGAAAATTTCATCAAGATCCGTCCATAACTTTTTGAGTTATCTTGCTAACTAACTAACAAACAAACAAACAAACAAACAAACAAACAAACAAACAAACAAACAGACAGACTCAGGCGAAAACATAACCTCCTTGGCGGAGGTAATAATAATAATAATTTAAATATAGACTCCTGAAGTTTCACCCCAAACTACACATAAGGTTTAGCAATCTGTAGGACTATGTCTACAGTTTGGTGGAGCAGAGTATCATGTAGCCTATTCTGTCATTAAACACAAGGAAAATGAAAAGCATGCGTATTTGACACTATGCCATGGCTGTGGTTTAGGTATAAACAATAACTGTTGATGTTGCCAAACATACAGTGCCACTCCCTGTGACACTGCATATCCTGTATATCCAAGCAGTTTGACGGGCATCTGTACTTACATGTAGGACTTACCTGTAGGAGCCATGGCCACTGTAGGGTAACTATGTTTTCTTATTTACTCTTTTGATTTGTTTTTATTTATTACGTTTTGGACGTAGTGGTGGTGGTAATTGATAAGTTTCAGATGAAACATTCTATAGGCCAATAATATTTAAGATGGGAGAATTAATACTGTTAAAATGCAGATTTTTGTTGTAATACAGAAAGTTTTTGTGTCTAGTCACTGATAGAAATAATCAAGTTCAACCTTCATGAATTTACCTTTGTGAATTTCTTATTAAAATGCCTAATAGGGAAAATCTGGCTCTTGCCTCCATCGGGGAATGACATTCTACATTTATCTAGAATTTAGAATCTGAAAACCACCACCAGACATGTACAGAGACATGTACATGTCTGGACTATTGGTGCCCAGACAACACTTTTTGCACTTTTTTTTTCTGACAAAGGTTCATGTGATAATGCGTCTGATAACTTTTAGATCGAGGCCGTTTCCTCTGTAGACTGATGCAGTTTTGTCTGAAGATGACAAAGGTTTTTCAGAGACTGAGTGACTTTTAGGCGACTCTGATACCGTTTCACCCGTGACCTGATGCCTTTTCAGCTGAGACCTGATGCCTTTTTGTTTGACTTTGACACCTGAGTCTGAGATCTGAGGATGTCCTAAAATGAACACCGTACTACGGGCGTTTGACGCGATTTGTTCATGCCAGACGCGTTTGGTCTGAACACCCCTTTAAAAACACAAAAAATAGAAATTAACTGGCTATAGTTCTTCTGTGAAAAAACTAGTGCCATTCTTCATTCACAAAGGCATGACAGACAGTTGAACATTAAGCCACATTATTAAAGGTGTTAAAGGTGTAAAGGCACTCAGTTTTGAACCAGGAGTGAAGAACATTTGAACCTCGCTCACTGATGAGGAACAATTATCACAGTTTTCCATAGTTCTGATCCTACTTAGAATAGAACCTGACTGGACAAAAAGGGTCCCAGGTAGGTGGTTATTGTACAAAATGGAACTTCAAGAGCGGTATTATGATTTTTTTTTTTTTAGGCTTTCTACTATAACGTTCCCTCATCAAAAACATTTCTGAAAAGATTTTGAATGTTATCCATGCATATTTGAGGGCCTTATTCAGACCCTACTTATGGTTAGCTGTAAGATTCTGTGCAATGCTCAGCCCTCAAGCCTACGTCATTCATGTTCCAAAACAATTCTCCATAAATATACTTAAATATACAACATATACATTATATACATACAGATAAGTATATTACGTGCATTTATGTGTGTACATACATATACATACACATACATACGAAACCTCAAACCTTCCGTAACAGAGAGCATCAAACGGGACATCTATCCCACATTATCCCCTGTCCCCCTGTAGTTGGAACACACCCTCCGGTCCCCCTTCTTAAATTAAGGGACCACCATCCCGGTCTGCCAGTCCAGCAGTACTGTCCCCGACCGCCACGCGATGTTGCAGAGACGTGTTAACCAAGACAGCCCCACAACATCCAGAGACTTAAGATACTCAGGACGGATCTAATCCACCCCTGGAGCCTTGCCACCAAGGAGCTTGCCAACCACCTGAGTGACTTTAGCCAGGGTAATGGGTGTCTGCCTCCGAGTTCCCAGTCTCTGCTTCCTCCTCGGAAGATGTAATGGTGGGATTGAGAAGATCCTCAAAGTATTCCTTCCACAACCCAATGACATCCCCAGTCAAGGTCAACAGCTCTCCACCCGCACTGTAAACAGTGTTGGTGAAGCACTGCTTCCTCCTCCTGAGGCGTCCTCCTCCATGGCCTCCCCTAACACCTCCCAGCCCCGAGTTTTTGCCTCTGCGACTGCATGGGCTGCAGCACACTTGGCCGGTTGGTACCTGTCAGCTGCCTCAGGTGTACTGCAAGCCAACAAGGCCCGATAAGAGTCTTTCTTCAGCCTGATGACATCCCTTACTTCCAGCATCTATCACCGGGTTCAGGGATTGCCGCCGTGACAGGCACCAGAGACCTTGTGACTACAGCAAAGAGCAGCAGCATTGACAATGGAGGTGAAGAACATGGTCCACTTGGACTCCATGTCCCCAGTTTCCCCAGGGTCTGGGAGAAGCTCTCCTGGAGGTGTGAGTTGAAGGTGCCACTGACAGAGGGCTCTGCTAGACGTTCCCAACAGACCCTCACGATACGCTTGGGTCTGCCAGGTGTTTCCTGCTTCCTCCTCTGCCAGTGGATCCAACTCACCACCAGGGAGTGATCGGTTGACAGCTCTATCTCTTCACTCGAGTGTCCAAGACACACAGCCGGAGGTCAGACGACACAACAACAAAGTCGATCATCGATCTCCGGCCTAGGGTGTCCTGGTGCCGTGTGCACTGATGCCCTTGTGCTCGAACATGGTGTATATTATGGACAAACTGTGGCTAGCACAGAAGTCCAATAACAGGACACCGCTCGGGTTCACATCAGAGAGGCCGTTCCTCCCAATCACCCCTCTCCAGGTGTCACTGGCGTTGCCCACGTGGCCTTGAAGTTCCCCAGTAGAACAACGGAATCCCCGGTCTGTACACTGTCTAGTACCCCTCCCAGGGACTCCAAGAAGGCCGCGGATGGTGAGCCCGCAGGAGGGTGGCCCCACGTCATCCTTTCGAGCTGAGTCTGGTTGGTGGGCCCCGTGAGCCAGGCGCTTGCAATTGAGCCCCAACCCCAGGCCTGGCTCCAGGGTAGGGCCCTGGCTGTGCCATACCATTAAGTCAGGGTGAACTGCGCTTAATCTGATCCATCACCTAGGATCTGTTTGACATGGGAGACCTTAGCAGTGGCATGATGCTCCGGGAAACATAACTCCTAGGATCAATCGAGTACGCAAACTCTCCCACCACGGTAAGGTAGCAGTTCAGGGGGGAGTTGTGCCAACATGACAGGAGAATTTTGCTCTTTGAGTTTTGAAAATTTGTGCCTCAATTTGTGTCAAACTGTCAGAGTGATTGAAAAAAACTATAACCATTTGCTAATTTTTTGTTTGGATATTTCTTTAAAAAACAATGAATTTCTTTGTTGCCTGGTGGTCGAGAAGTTAGCACATGCAGCACTTGCAAGCTCTATATAGTGGGTTTTTGAGTTGTAAGTTTGACTCACAAAAAATCCTCAAAATAAATAAATACAAAAAATATATGTAAATAATTATGTAGGCCTATTTTATGTGCATGTCGTAACTTGCTGAAGTTACGACATGCACAACACTATATATACAGTATATGTTACATTTTAACTGGCAGAATTTGTGTAAACATTTTCCTGTTTGTGCTGTGGCCTGCAGACCGAGGCTGGACTATCTACAAAAACATGACTACTTCATGGCTGTAGCCCTCCTGGCAGCCAAGAGAAGCAGGGATCCTCACACACCGGTATACCACATTCTGTTGTGTGCAGTGATGCGCTGCAATTTTGGGATACTGTTGTTATTACTGTTATTATCACTGTAATTACTTGTGGATAGCATGTGTTTGTACAAAGAGGAATTTAAGCAGGCTGTTTGTGCAGGTGGGCGCCTGTATTGTGAAGAACGAGGAGGTCATTGCGGTTGGCTACAACCACATGCCCACTGGTGATGAAAACAATACATGGGCTAGAAATGAGCAGAATGGAGATGAGAAGTATTTCTATAGTAAGACTAAAATATGTATATCATACAATATATTATACACCAGCAAGATGTATTGTGTTTTAAATAAGTGAGTGTGTCTGTTTCTCAGTATGCTTTGCAGTGAGCCATGCCATCAAGAATGCAAAGGGTGCTAATTTGAGAGATGCCACCGTCTATACAACTCTGTTTCCCTCTCATATGTGTGCTATGGAAATTATCCATGCAGGTAAACAGAATATTGTGTGTGTGTGTGTGTGTGTGTGTGTGTGTGTGTGTGTGTGTGTGTGTGTGTGTGTGTGTGTGTGTGTGTGTGTGTGTGTGATAGGTGTAGTTTAATCAAGTCAGTCATCTCTTATTGTCAATGATGAGTTTGGGTATTTTTAGTTGAGACAAGAGATTGTGGACCTCTTCTCTGTCAGTAACTGCATTTAGAGCAGATTCTACACCTTGGAGGATGAAATGTGAAATGTTTAAAATGGCTATTTATGAGTCGGTCTTTGTTTTTGTCTCATTTATTTTTGTAACAAGACAAAACTAAATAAAATTGAATTCAATTTAATCAATATGAGGAAATCTAGAATTTAAATAATAGTTACTATATATTTACAACCTTAACCAAAACATACTCTGTTTAAATGTTTGTGACATGAAATCATTTTACTTCTGACTTCTGTAGGTATCACATCTGTAGTCTATTTATCAGACACATATGCTGCTAAACCCTTTTGTAAAGCTGCCAAGAAAATGCTTAACGACAGCAATGTTCATTATGAGTAAGTATCTAAAGGTCAATGACGCCTTTTCCTGGGTGGTGTTTCAGTTTACCCTTCCCTTAATAGATTAGATTCTATAAAAGCATGCTTCCACCGAGTGATATCTGAAAAGCAGTACGGTCAGGTGCACATAAATGAGCTGAAATAAAGCTTCACTTTTTAATCCCTGTTTTAGCAGGAACATATTTGCAACTAATTAAGTGTGCGACATGTGTATGGTCATTTTCCTGCAGTTTTTTTTTCCTCCTAAAGCTACTATCTGTAAATTAAGTTTTTGTTTTTTTGGGGTTTTTTTTGTTTGTTTTTTGTCACCAGTAGACGGCAGATGTGTTCCCCCTCCTCTCACCTGGCCTTTGCTCAGGCTCACCTGTGTTCTTCTTCTGTCAGGTCAAAGCTGACAGACAGTAGTAATATAGATAACAAAGTCTTATGTGATTATACAATTCAAATTACAAATTACTACATCTTTTCTCTAAGCTTAATGTTTTCTGTGCACTGTTCTTGTTTTAAATAAATACATAAATAATAAAATAAGAATTAATACATTTTCATTTTAAAGGTGCATTATGCAGCTTTTTGGCTGAGGGTCTGTCTCTTGCTTGTTTCTATGGATATGTCATTACTCTGCCTGAAATGTTCTGTTTCATTTTCACAGGCATTTTTACGCAGAAAGACATGACCAGAGAGAAGACATTCGTCTTCAATTTCCCATGATAGGTTGGACTACATATTTTACTAAAATGCTTTTGTTTGGATTTTGGTAGTTGACAGGGGTGACAGGGGGTTAGTCATGTACTTTGTAAATTTCAGCCTAAAGGTATGTGAAACCATCCAACAAGTTCTGTATTTGATAAGTGCCATAAGCCTATATAGTTTTTATGATGTTAAACACTGTTTCTAACTGTGAACAAGCTGTTTTTTATGTATATAAAATGAGAACAAGGCACTGTATTACTTCCAGTCCCTACTCAGAGCATAGTGTCTAGTGTCATTTTCCGTTTGAGCTGCACACACAAAAATAACTGAAAACTGAAGTTTGTACCAGCCAAGGCTCTAATGTTTGATGCGGTGTTGACCAACTGTGTGTAAGCTGCCCTAAAATTGTATTCCATTTCAGACTAGAGCCATGCACTGAGCACTGGCACTCATCCTCCATCTACCAGTTCCAACGCTCCTCCACCACCTGCCAGTACTCCTCCAACCGCCGATGATGAGATGCTTACACCGAGTCCCGCAAAGAAAAAGAAGTAATTACAGAGAGACACAAATTTCCAAACTGAGAATGCATACATTTTGAACCTCTGAGTCCGCAAACAGTTGTGTCCTATAAATCTGACAACATACATGTATCGAAAAACATAACTTACACTTAATGCATCTTAGTTAAAAATAAAAGTTAATTTGTGTTTATGAGATGCTATGCTTGGTGCAGTTTTATTGGAGCCAAACAAGTTTATTCACCTTTCACTGATTCACTGATTATTTCAGTACAGCCACAAATATTGAATGCTACAAATGTGTAATTGCTAAATACTACACCAGAGGGAATCAGACACCTTAGATTGTTCTCAGAGAAGTAGAGCACCCCGAAGTGGACAGAGAGTATGTTTTCATATCTGTTTTGAGCAACATAAATCATAATGCTGTTTATAGATCTTTATTATCATTGATACAAAATTCTGATGGGGCAACCAGTAATACTGAAAGCAATAATAAAATGCCCAATCAGCTTTGCAATCATACCCATAATTTATCTTTAGGGGTAGCCTAACACTTGAAGTCTCCATGGGGAAATCTTTCCTCTGCATTTGACCCGGCTTTCAATGCCCCAGTGCATAAGAAACAGTGAATGGGCCCCCTTTAGATCTCAGTCAGACAAAATGATGAAAAGTTTGATGAAAAGACCTAGAACGCCTAGAGGAAAAATGAATTAATCAATAAATGACCCCACACACACTCAAAGTACTTTCAAGAATTTTTTTTTTACCGTATAAACACTGTACATAAATTACTTTCTCTGAGACTAATATTGATGTACGGATAAGTGGAATTTCTCAGTTTTCCAAATAAAAAGGAGAAACCCAAAAGACGCTGACTTGTCTCAATTGAAAGAAAGAAAACAACTGGTAGCATATGGTGTCAAACAATCTTTCCTGTTTGTTCCTTTTGAAATGATTTTCCATCCCTTCCATTTTTTGTAAACACACATACACAGAAAAAAAACTCCCCTTTAAGAGTACAGAGTCCCACGATCAATGAGAAAACGTCCACATCAAGTTTTGATCTATTACTGTTACTTGTTAAAGTCACTGATGGCATTGCGCCGCCCCTTTAAGAAACGAGCAAAATAAACAAAGAGAAGCAACAGTTGGTTACTACTCACAGCGACCCCGCCCACCCCCAAAAGCCATGACAACATGTTTCTATTGCAAGCAAAACTACCACCTCCGACCGATAAAAGCACAAGGTCTATGCATCATACGAGTCACGTTTTGTAGAAGTGAGGCTTCCACAGCAGAGCAGTGTTTGGAGCCAACAGTGCGTCCATGGCATTTGAGTCCATGGCCCTGACTGGAGAGAGACTAGACCTGGTGAAAGCACAAAGGAGTAGCTTCAAAACAGCCCAAACTGATCAACAATATCAGAAACACAAAGAAAAAACACAACTCAAGTCCTGGTTCAGTCCAGAGATGGGCCTTCCTGCAGTGTTGGTGGTAGTGGAGTGGTAAGAGTAATAATAGTGGTATAGATAATAGTATGTAAACACTTTTTGTTCATTTTAATATCTCCTTTTAGTTCGAAGCAAATGCAAGTTCTTATAAAACAAACCAAAAAATCCAAACAAAGTCTTTTTTTGTCCTCCATACAAATGTGAGTCCTTTAATGTCCGTCTCTCTCTGAGAGTCCCACAGTTCCTGCTCTGGACTCGGGCCTGATCTGGCCCACATACTCCGACAGTTCCATCCATCCATCCATCTTCTCCCGCTTAATCCGGCTGGGTCGCGGGGGCAGCACGCTGCCCATTACTCTGTGCACCAGACCCAGACCCCTATGAACCCCTCTGCAGGTGGTGAGCCCACAGGAGGGAGGAATACCTTGACGGTCCTTGATTGTAAACTGTTCATAGGGGTGTTGCATGTTTTTGGTTGATGGGGGGAAACCGGAGTACCCAGAGGAAACCCATCCAGACACGGGGAGGAAACATGCAAACTCCACACAGAAAGGCCCGGGCGACCCGGGGATCGAACCCGTAACCTTCTTGCTGTGAGGCATGAGTGTTGCCACTCAGCCACCGTGCCGCCTACTCTGACAGTTTCACTGTCTAAATGCTTCGAGCTCCTCGTGATGCTGCAGAAATGCCCTTTGATCAAAGTCTTAACATCCTACTGTTTAACAGCTGCACAGCTCACGACTCAGCACTCGACTAGCCCCGCCCATCACATTTGGGGAGGGGCATGGTGTAGGCTTAGCCCCGCCCATCACATTTGGGGAGGGGCATGGTGCAGGCTTAGCCCCGCCTTCCACATGAGGGGAGGGGCATGGAGCAATCTTAGCCCCGCCCACCACACAAGGGGAGGGGCATGCGTGCAGGCTTTTCGAAGGCAGATAAAAACAAAAAACGAAGGCATTGTTTAGACTGAGCTCTTCAGCTCGAGTATCTCGATTGGTTTGGGGTCAGTGCATTAAGTGATTATCGTTGATCGGTGGAAACCATATTTAAAGAAAAAGTAAACAAACATTGAGTTTCCTTCAGTTTTGTGACATCCCTGTTAAACTGTCTGCGGGCTGCGTGGCCATTACCTCCGGCCGATCTCGCTCTGCCTCAGAAACTGGATGTTGTTGGCGCTGTCTGCGAGCTCGGGGTACTGCTCTATGGACAGGACATAGTAGCCGTTGTAGCCGAGTACTTTGCCGCTGCTCAGCAGCTGCCTCTTCTCCCCCTCTGCAGCTCCACGTCAGCAAAGCGCCTGGTGCGGCCGTTCATGACTGTGGTGGACTGGGACATGGTCACATTGACCCCGTTCTCCAGAGCCTTCCTCCCTGAGGTGAGCCTGAGCGCGCTCAGGTCGTTCTCTGGCAGGCTGGTCTTGATGAAGTAGTGTGTGTCGCATCCCTCCACCGTGAAGTGCAGGTCCTCCAGGTAGAAAGCGTTGTTGAGAATCGCTGCCACTTTGATGCAGTCCTCGTTTGCGATGTTCAGGGCGTTAGTGACCACACGGCCCTGTACCACGGCCAGCATTACGCCCTTCCCCACCAGAGATCTTGCAGATGAGAACCAGAGCCAGGGTCGTGTGTGGTCTGAGTGCCGCCGGCTCAGCTGGATCTCAGGCATGCGCTCAAATGACAGGAAGGCTTTGGACTGACGGGTCACCTCCTGCTGCACCCCCGAGATGGCCTGGAGGGGGCGAAAGAGAGTCACAAAACAGAGAGGTTTGAGTGGATGAAAAAGTTACAGGACACCACCTATAATAATTTAAACATCTAATATCACATAATCTTAAGTAACAGTGTTACTTACAGGCAGGTCGTCCCACAGCTGACTCTTCTTCATCTCCAGTGAGGGCTGCGTCAGATCAAACTTGGGAATGGGGAATCCTGGGATAGCGTTGTGGGGGTGGAACCCAAATGTGACCAACCAGATGTTTACGTCTGAAGAAAGAGAGAGGAGAAGAAGAGTTTACATAAAGCTGGTGTCAAATGTGGCCTCAGCATGTGACCAATCATCTGTACATTATTATGGCTCTGATATATGGACCTCAGTAAAGTTAGCTGTCAATCATAAAAGCATTTCACAGTAAGAAGCAGCAGATTTTCAGTTATGTGATGAAAAATGGCTATTTGACATTTTTGAATCTTGCATGCACCACCTTGATTCTTCATTTTTTTAAAGAATAATTATAAGCAAATATAGAGTAGTGGCCGATAGGGAGAAGGTGAAAACTTGATGCAGGACAATACAGGAGCACTCAAACATGTGTGAACCAACTGAAATACAACTTGATGAAAAAAACTGATGATGACGGAACACTGACATTTTACATACTAGTATTTAGGAGCACAACCTTCACCCCTAGACAACCTAAAACCTGAACTACCTAGAAGGAAATTACCCCCAAATATACATTACACAAACAAAAAAACAACATAAAAAGAACTATGACTATGAACATAAATGAATAGAACGTCATTATGTGTTATCTGGTGTATATTACCTGTGACATACTCCTTAACCTGGTGGACTTTGCTGATGGGGTTGTTTCCTCTGAACATGTACAAGTTAAAAGGCTGAGGGTCCTTTCCAACTCTGGTCCATGTCCTGATGTCAGGAGTGGTCCACCTAAAATCACGTAAAAACAAAATCATTTAACACAGTGTAATTTAATGTAGCCTTGAGAATTGGGGCTAAACCACTGAGCCTAAACAGAGACTGGACCAAGAGCAAACAAAAGCGTTGGAATGTTTCACAGTTTGGCATTAACCAAAGAGTAGACCAGGACTAAACACAGGGTAAGAAGTAAAAATGACCATTACATTTTTAGGACTTTTAGAAACATAATGTTCATCAGTCATCACAAGAAAGAGAAATACAAAAAATAATTATATGTATGTTGCACTTCTAATAATCAAGTAGCAAAGTAAAAGTCTCTCAACATAAATACAGTCCCTGACAAAAGTCTTGTCGCTTATCCATTTTGTAGAAACAAAAGCTTATAACCTGACTTTAAATTAATCGATTGGTTTTAGAAATGTCTCATATGAAAGCTAAAACCCTCCCAAATTATGCTCAATATACTAAAATAAATTTGCTTCACTGAAGAAAGATTGATCATTTAATGAACACAGAAAAGTTAGATTTTGGCAAGACAAAAGTCTTGTCGCCTACAGAAAATTGAACAAATAATTTACTTCAAATACAAAAATATGTTGCATAACGTCAGTGAATTAAGTAGTGGTGCTGTGAGATCCATATTTAATATCTTGTATGACTTCCATGAGCTTGAAGGACTGCATCCATGCGGTTCGACAATGATTCATACAATTTGTTGATGAAGTCATCAGGAATAGCAAAGAAAGCAGTCTTACATGCCTCCCAGAGTTCATCAAGATTCTTTGGTTTTGCCTTCCATGCTTCCTCTTTCATTCTACCCCAGACATGCTCAATGATGTTCATGTCTGGTGACTGGGCTGGCCAGTCCTGGAGCACCTTGATCTTCTTTGCCTTGAGGAACTTTGATGTAGAGATAGAAGTATGCGATGGAGCACCATCCTGCTGCAAAATTTGACCCCTTTTATGGTTGGGAATGTAAGAGGTAGCTAATACTTCTTGATATTTTAGGCTATTGATATTGCCTTCCACCCTGCAAATGTCTCGCACACCCCCATACTGGATGTAACCCCAGACCATGATTTTTCCGCCACCAAACTTAACTGTTTTCTGGGTGAATCTTGGATCCATGCGGGCTCCAGTAGGTCTCCTGCAATATTTGCGGCGGCTGTGATGTAATTCAACCGAGGATTCATCTGAGAAATCCACCTTCTGCCACTTTTCCAGTGTCCATCCTTTTAGCGGGCTGTGGGCCTTGGCAAATGCCACACGGTTTTTTTATTGCCTTTTGTTTAGTGCTGGTTTCTGTGCACTGATTCGACCATGGAGGCCATTTCGAGACAGAATTCTACAAACTGTTCTGGTTGACACAGGGACTTGAGGTGACCAGGCCTGGTGGAGCTCTGCTGCAGTGGAAAAGGGGCTGGCCTTGGATTTTCGAATCAACAAACGGTCCTCCCGAGCAGTTGTCTTGCGGGGTCTGCCGGACCTGGGCTTGTCAAAAACATCTCCAGTCTTTTCAGATCTTTTTCTTATTCTTTGTACTTGACGCTGAGACACATTGAAGGTGTCAGCCACCTCAGCAGTGGATCTGATCTTCAGCCTCTTGATAATTAACGCTTTGGTCTCAGGGTGGATCTTAGACATGTTGTCAGAGGTCAAGTTGCAGTTGATGTGAAGGTCTGGTGTGCTGGGGTTCTTTTTATACACACCCACTAATTGATTGATCAGTAACTGATCACAGGTGAGGCTGTAATCTAGGATTGGGTGCATCATATGACAAGGCGACAAGACTTTTGTCTTGCCAAAATCTGACCTTTCTGTGTTCATTAAATGATCAATCTTTCTTCAGTGAAGCAAATTTATTTTAGTATATTGAGCATAATTTGGGAGGGTTTTAGCTTTCATATGAGACATTTCTAAAACCAATCGATTAATTTAAAGTCAGGTTATAAGCTTTTGTTTCTACAAAATGGATAAGCGACAAGACTTTTGTCAGGGACTGTAGTTTTACCTTCCAGCTGGTATGTCATAGTCCCTGTCTCCGAAGTGCAACAGGCGGGTGAGGGGATCGTACAGGCCGCCGTGGAAACCGATCACCAGCACAAAGTCTAGGTTAGAGTCAAAGTACACCTCTCCATAGGCTGTGTACTGCACCTAAGAACCAGACAGACAAGTGTGTAGACGTCAGAGAGAAATGAACACAAAGACCACTTAAGTGTATTGGATAACGCACAAAAGGTGTGGCATGAATTTGAATTGATCAGCTGCTTAACAAACTATGTTTTATCTATGCACATTTACAATCATAAGGTCCATGTTCATCTTTCTCCTCCTCTCCACGCTCCATGTATCAGACACACACTTTTATTTATGCGCTCTCTCTCTCTCCAGACCAAGTTACAAGTCAGATCTGTGGAGAGGAAACCCCGCTCACAGTCAGAATAACTGTTTTTCTAGGTCTTTTGAGCTATAAAATCATCTGTAATTGAAAACATGTAAGGTAGAGCTGTTTAATGTCATACTGTGGAACATTACAAGCAAAGCAATGACATATCCATAGAAACAAGAAGGTGACAGACCACCAACAAAAAAGTTACATAGTGCACCTTTAAAGGTCCTACATAACGCAAAATTGACTCTTGTGAGCTTTTACCCATGTTATAATGTTGTTACCTCCTCAAAAACAAACCTGGAGTTGTGTTTTGTTTCATTCACACATGTTTGAGTCATCCTACTTTTAGTCTGTCGGAATCTCCAAAGCTCACAATGCTCTGTTCCACCTTGTGATGTCATGAAGCGATAGTTATCATGTTAACAGCTACATTTTACCTTCAGTTCAGTCAAGATTGGTAATTCCAGAGCTGAAATCATCCAGATGATTCTAGTGAAAGTGTATGGAGTTTAAAAACCAACTGTATTACCACGTGACATCACAAGGTGGAGTGTTCTCTGTTTGAAAGAAGAACTAAATATGCAGGGTTTGTGTGTTAAACATGAATGAAACAAAACACAACTCCAGGTTTGTTTGTTATGACGAAGCAAGATTATAACAGATGAGCAGCGTAAAATACAAAATATAATAAAACAGTTTGCACAAACACACACAAAATCGATACTGACAAAAAGATGATGCAATGAGAACGTTTGTAGTGTCAGTGTGAGAGTCGTTGGATGTACCTGTTTTAGCAGAAGTCCATTGTTACTGAAAACAGCCAATGGGGTTCCAGTGTTATCACAGGCGATGTAGAACTCCTCTCCACTGCTGATCTCCATCGCAAAAACATGACCCTGTGGACAACAATCAACCACATTACAATTAATGAAAAGAAATATTCAACTAAGACTGCATTTTCTTTCCTCTGGTCATCTGATGCTTCAACCAATCACAGGTCTAAATGCCAAAGTTTTTCAGCTTCACTGACTTCCTGTTCAAAACTACAGATCTGAGAAACCTGCTTCTTCATTTTTAGCCCTGCCTGTTTGCCCCAGAGTCTGAAGTTTTTTGAATAATTGCAAGTAAGTACAGAGTAGTGGGCAGAGATACGTGTGTGTGAAAACTCTTGCCTCAAATTCAGGGCAATGCAGGATTACTCAAAAATCCTTGAATTAATCAAAATATAACTTTGAGTAAGCCAATTATGAATGAAAACCATTAGAACATGGTTAAAAGCTCATGTTATGTACAATATACTTTATATTGTACATAAAATATCCAATACAAATAATACATTAGAGTAGTTTTTTTGAATTTATGGATTCATTTCAAAACACGCGCTCTTTAACCCATGTACACGTTTTGTGTGGGATCCAGAAACACTTCAATACTTAAGATAAGATGTGAGTCTGGTCATCCAAACTAATTAAACTGTTAATCTGAGGTGAGATAAATGTACATTTTGTAAACCATAGGTGACCTCCTTCATTTCACATGTCACTGAAATAAACAAATCTGATTGAACACGTTTAGTCGCGCTTGAGATGTGACAGAGGGCGTGGGGACCAGACTGATATCCCTCTGTATGAAAAATACCGATCATTCAGAATTTTACCTTACCATATTAAAGCCTTATGTTGTAATCATTATGGCTCTTTTAGTTTGGGGTAGATTTCCTGAGCCAGTGAACCTCGAAAAACATTAAATTCATTTCTCAAACTGATTTGTTTTGAAAGAGGAGTCTCTAATAAAGACAGTGTTTTTCTGCCGTCTAGTGGTGTCAGAGGCAGCCACTGAAAGAGAACCAGCCCGATGTAAACAACATACATCAAAACACAGAAATACACATGCAAAATGTGGAGGCTTCATACAGGCAAATGTCCCGCGTATACTAAAGCTGGAGGATTCATCACAACATCAAAACCGAATGTTCATTATTATTTAGTTCAAATGATGGTCTAAGTCTCTATTGGTCCATTGTCTAAAACCATTACATGTTTTGGTCAAATAAATAAATGTTGTGTTCACCAGGGCATCACGTCTTTTTGGCAACACTGGCAAGTCGATCACAATCTGTTTTAATACTGTGGTTGTTTTCAGAGAAACCACCGAAGCCGAGAGAAAGTTTAGGTGATATTTATTTCAGATAATGCAGTTACAATTACAATTACAAGTATTATAAGTACTGTGTACTGTGCTCTAGTTAAACTATAGAGAACCTTATAGAGAGTGAGAAATGCACTTTGGTAAGGACAGACACATCTAGAGAGAGACGCACGGAGATAGGGAGACAAGGGCCACCAGCTACCAAACAACCGATTGACCACGAAGAACCTCCTCTCCGGAGTTATATCCCCATATCAAGACAATCCCCTAGTCACGTAATCACATTCCCCATTGTAGGTCACTCGGACATTTTGGCAACTAGAGATGTTTTGGCAACCCGAAGTGTTGCTGCTCCCCTGGATTCCCAGAATCAACCATACTTGGTTACGGCCCCCGTATCCCTTGTCCTGTGTCTCCCTTAAAGGAAACATCTGTGCTCTAATGTTACATAAGACATTTGGTTCACAATTAATCATAACAAAGCATATTTTCCACCACACATCCCCCCTTTCCAGGCTACTGGCCTGGAATTATGTGCCCTTTAAGTAATCATAATAATGTGTAGCATCCCAATTTGTGTCACCATACCATGCTGTGGAGGCGAAAAAACCCCTAGTAACCTGATCAAGGGAAAAATTCCTCCACGACCCTCTTCTGAGTGATCCCTGTCGTGTGTTTACTGCTAGTTTCATTCATCACATCGACAGCCAAACATTCAAGAGCATGGTCTGATGTAACAGCAGTGATACATTTGTAAATACATTGAAATTCACACATTTATCAAACTTACATGAGCATGTTTGTAAGCTGTTGCAAAACTGTTGCATCCGCCTTGCATTGTGTGCAATTATGCTGAGTATAATGAGTATAATGACAAGATGATTACATTTAAGGATTACTTATAATCATAGAGTCCATTCAAAGAGTCCATAGAGCAGTTTACTGTTGTCGTCTTCACCTCATGTACTCTGCGCACAGTAGAGAGGCCTTTGTTGGAGGTCTGTCTCAGAGGTTACCAGCACATAAGACATGACCCCAACCTGGAAATTAAACTCTACCGTTCTTTCTACGCATTCAAATTGTCCCACAGGTGTCAATGGTAATCCTACCGGCATTCCTAATTGCGCACTTCTTTCACCTATTCTTACCTTCAAGGCCTTACACCTTTGCAGGTTTGTACCTCCTTGGGCACTCGAGTCGAACATCTGCACATACCCAGGAGTCCCTAAATACAATAAACACTCAGCTCCACACCAGGTCCTGTCTTCAGATTGCGCATTGACTGCTTCCTCTCCACACCTTTTCCAACTATAAGCCGAATTAACCACAAACAATTGATCTGGTTTAGCTTTGGTACACACATAACAGTCTGTTCTGTTATTACTATAACTGGCAAATCGAACCCATTTATACCAACTATTATAGCCTGTCTCAGCTTCTAACTTGTCAATCTCATCTGTCTACCTCATTAATCTTTCTCACGAGCCCCCCTGCCAACTCACGCCATCCTGTACTGTCTTCTGTAACCAATTAGCAACACTCTGATTTGTCTCAACTACTGATGTCTCCACTCCCATAACGTTATCCTCTTCCGTCTGCCGCTTAAATCTCCTTGTTGTTGTTGTTGTTGCTATGTTTTCTCCTGCAACAGTAGTAGTAGTAGGCTCTGTTGCCTGTCGTTGAGTAGTCATTGAGTTAACAGTCGTTGTGGAGGTGATAGTTGCACTTGTAGTCGCCGTAGTCAGGGTACTTTGTTTAGTTGTAACTGTGACAGTAGTCCTTTCTTCAGTCTGTGTAGTCGGTGTAATTGTCACTTCTGCTGTAGTACTTGTAGTAGGCGTCGTCATCAGTGTAGTTGTCGGAGTAATAATAGTGGTCGTTTGTGGGGTTGTGGGAGTCGTTATAGTCATAACAATATTGTTAATTGTAATCTTACGTTCCGTTGAGAGGGTCTCATTCGGGGCTAATGTAGGATGGTGCAGCCTGACGTATTTCTCCTCAGCCGCCAGTCCCGGTCTTTTAGCATCTGTAAAATACACACCCCATCCCACATAGAACTCCCCCCTTTTCTCCTCACTTATTCCCACAATAATCCACCATCTAGTTCCTTTCTCTCTCACCTGTAACACACACTCTGTTTGTCCCCATTTTTCAACCTTAATTCTACCAAACCAGCCTCTAGTCCAGGTGAACCCACAAAGTTGTAATCTCAGATGTTCTCCCTTTACTACCTGCAACTGGAAGATGCTAATATTGTCAGTCCATTCATATTTAGGCATGTTAGCTGTCCACCTGTTATCAAGGTGTTTAAACAGTAATGCCGTTGGCCAGTCCACTGGAGCTGCCCTTTTCTGTCTCCCCTCTCGTCCACTCCCTGCAGCCTCCGTCATTTGCTGGCCTTCACTCTGTACCAACCTCTTCCCCAGCAGGAGGAGCAAAAGCAGACGTAGAAGCACCATTCTCCCCCCTTTCCAGGGGAGATTCACCCTGGAACTCATCATCCTCTTAATCTTTTGCCTCCCATGTCTCTGCTAGGTCAGAATTAACTTTCACACAATGATTTAAATGGTACCAAGTAGTTGAACCTTTTACTTGCACTGCAGTTGACGTCGCTCTAGTCACCTCGTATGGTCCTTCTCTCCTTGGAAGGTCCCACTTTCTCCTGAAGACCTTCACATACACCAAATCACCTGGTTTTACTTTCGGTTTCTCCTCCTGGTCTCCTTTCTCCTGCAAATACAAAGAAGCCACCCGAGCAGAAATGCTCCTATGGATGTTCGTTAGTTGTTTCACATATGCTCTCATGTCATTTACCAAAATGTCCAAAGGTGGACCCTTTGCCGCTTTATACACAGGCGTTGGCATAACACGACCCGTTAACGCTTCATGAGGTGACAATTTTAGCGTTCTCTTAGCACTTGCTCTATAGGCCATTAATGCGAGTGGGAGGGCATCTACCCAATTCAATCCTGTACACATACAGATTTTTAACAGTTTATTTTTCAACACACCATTAGCCCTCTCCACCATCCCATTTGCCCATGGAGAATAGACACAGGAGAGTCTTTGTTTGATACCCAGCTTTTGTAAAACGCATTTTACTGTTTTATCTACAAATTCCTTACCATTGTCTGAACTTATTCTTGCCGGGATGCCAAATCGAGGTATAACTTCTCTACACAGGAATTTTGCTACTGTGTCTGCATTTTTGTGTTTTGATGGTGTTGCCTCAACCCATCTACTAGTAAATCTGTCAACTACAACCAACATATATCTTTTCCCTTGCACTGGTCTAACCATGTCCACAAAATCCATTGCCAGATGCATAAACGGTCCCTCTGGTGCCGGAATATGCCCTGCTGGTGGAGTTTCCCCCCTTCTTATGTTACTTTTTAAACATGTATCACAACGGCTAAGTACACTGTCAACATGTTGCTGTAGTTTTCGTGCCCAAAAATTCCATTGTTTTATTTTTCTCATCACCTCACTTCGTGATTCATGACTCACACCATGCGCCTCTCCTATCATTAATGGCAACAACTCGTTAGGGGCTACGACTAGCCCTTCATGATTTCTCCATAACCCCTCCATGTCTTTTGAAGCTCCTCTTTGAGCCCATAGTAATTTCTCTGCCTCTGGTGCCTCTTCCTGTAACAATAACATGTCTTTTAGAGACATTTTGTCTTCTATGTCCACCATATGAGTCACCATTATGGTTTCTTCTCCTGCTGCTGCAGCATGTTTGGCAGCTTCATCAGCTGCGCAGTTTCCTTTAGTGACCCAGGAGCCATCTTTTTGATGTGCTGTGCATTTGACAATAGCCAGAGCCTTAGGCTTCATCATGGCCATTAGTAACTTAGCAATTTGTTCACCATGTTGGATAGGTGAGCCATCAGATTTTTAAAACCCTCTTCCCTTCCATGCTGCTCCGAACAAGTGGCAAACCCCATGTGCATATGCTGAGTCAGTGTAAATATTCACTACTCGTCCCTCAGCATACTCACATGCACTCGTCAACGCCATTAGTTCTGCCAGTTGTGCCGAGCATGGCTGTTTACAGCTTTGCTCTCTCACCACCCTCGTTTCACCATCTTTTATTTCCACAAGTGCAAAGCCCGCCCTGAGTGTGTCTCCATCCCTGTAACAGGAGCCGTCGACAAACAATGTAATCTCCGCCTCCTGCAATGGAACCGCACTCAAATCTGCTCGCAATTTAGCATATTTTTCAGATTCTGTTACGCAATCGTGAGGTTCTCCCTCACACGGTAATAGAATAGAGTCTGCTGGATTTTTTACTTGACAGACCTTGATTGTCACATCTGGATATTCAAGAAGCCGATGGTAATCAGTGAGCCTCTGTGCCGTTAATACAAATTTGCCTTTTTCTATCAAATTTACTAGTTTGTGGTGAGACAAAATTTCAATAGGATAACCCATAGTTAATGCAGACGCTTTTTCGTATAGCAGATGCGCTGCTGCTAGATCACGATAACATTCTGGCAGCCCAAGTTCTACAGCTGATAACGCTACCGAATAATACGCAATGGGCTGAGCGTGTGTTCCCACGCCCGTTTTTTGAGCCAAAACTCCACACGCGTGATTCTGACGACACGATACAAACAACTGAAAAGGTTTGTCGTAATCTGGTAGTGCCAGTGCTGGTGCCTGCTGCAACAAGGTTTTGATTGTTTCAAAGGCAACACAGCCTTCAGGCGTCCATTCCAGTTTAGCTCTCAATTGGCTCGCTCCTTGTTTCTTGATCATTTCTCTTAGAGGCTGAACCATGACCGAATAGCCATCGATCCATTCAGCACTATATCCTGTCATTCCTAAGAATGTCATCATTTGTCTTACTGTTGTTGGTTTTGGAGCTTTTGTTATTGCTTCCAACTGAGCAGGTGATACTGCTCTCGACCCTTCTGTGATCAATCGGCCCAAATATTCGACTTCTGGCTTACAATATTGTAACTTTTTCAATGAGGCTTTATGACCTTTTTCTGCAAGCATTGTCAGCAAAGTTATGGAATCTCTATGGCATGTCTCCATGTCTGGTGCACACAGAAGAATGTCATCGACATATTGGATAACGGTGCTCGAGATTTTGTCCACCAACTCTGCCATGTCCTCCTTTAATATTTTGTTGAACAAATGAGGACTGTGTTTTAGGCCTTGTGCCAATCGCGTGTACCTGTAAGATTCATTTTTGTACGTGAATGCGAATAGATGGCTACTTGTTGGACTCAGTGGTACGCTGAAAAATGCCGAACATAAATCAACCACCGTGAACCATTTTGCATCCACTGGCACATTTGTCAATAGCGTATGTGGATTTGGAACCTCAGCTGGACAGTCTTCTATCACTTCGTTCAAAGCCCTGAGATCATGCACTAGTCTGTACCTACTTTTGTCAACTTTTTGCACTGGAAAAATAGGTGTATTGCTGCATGGGTTTGGCTCACGTACAAGCACTCCTGCTTCTACCAACCCATTAATGGTAGCTTCAATACCCACCTCAGCCTCTGGCTTCAGTGGATACTGCTGCACCCATGGGGGACGACACCCTGGTTTTAGTTTAATGTCCACTGGTTGTGCTGACTTAATTAACCCCACATCAGTATCATGTTTTGCCCATAATTGTGATGGAACTGCAGTCAACATTTCTTTTTCAATGTCAGAATGCTGTAGGCACATTTCTGATTCACACGGAAGTCTTATTACTTGTGGGTGAGCCCAACCCGATGCTGTGATTGAAATCTTAATATAAGTGTTGTCCTCACTTATCCAAATGTTCTTATTTTCTGTTGGCAGAAATGTAGTCTTTAATACCTCTACCACCATAGGTCCTAAATGTTTTGATTTATAGCCTTGATTTACCAACAACGTAACATGGAGCAAGCTATGTTTCATTTTAAACTCTTTTTCTAGATACTCATTTTTGTCTATTACTATTGCAGCTCCCTGTCTACCAAGCACAATGCAAAATGCTTGCACTTGAACTTTGTCTGGCTGTTCTTTAATCCATTCTTCTGGATCTGCCTCAGAGTCTTTTTTAAAGTATTTAAGAGTACAATGTGGTGGGCACGATGGCGGTCTGGCTTCAGGCAAATTTGTCTTAATAAAGTCCATCCACTCCCTGGCGGGAGCCATGAAAATGTCAATTAGCCCCAGCCAGTACACAATTTCTTCTTTTGTTCGTGTCATGTTCATTTGGCAGTGTTCCACATCCACGATCAGTCCATCTGGTGTGCACAAAATAGCACATTTCAGTTTGCACATAGCGTCTCTTCCCAGCAAATTTATAGGTGTCTGATATGAAATTAACACCGGCAGTTCAATAATTTGTCCTTGAAATTCCAGGGGTACAGGAACCGACTTTGGTATCAGCTGCTTTGTCCCTGAGAACCCGACAACCCGTACATATTGTCCAGATTGAGGGAGATGGCGAGAATCCATGTGACTTACACAGGTATAAGCCGCTCCTGTGTCTACCATCATTTTCATCTCTTTTCCCGCCAGTAGAACCCGCAGCATTGGTTCCTCATCAGGGCCTGATGTCATTGCCAGCTGATGACCTCCCGTCGAGTTCCCTGGGCACCCCTAGTACCCAGCAGGTGGTCCCCGCCAAGGATTGACAGGTCCTGCAGGCTGGCCCTGCCACTGGTTGGCAGGTCCTGCAGGCTGGCCCTGCCACTGGTTGGCAGGTCCTGCAGCATATGGGGCTTCATTTTCAGTGTTTCCCCCATTTTGCTGTTGCGGCATTTCTGTACATGTGTAGCTTAAATGTCGATTTTTACCGCATATGTAGCATCTGTTGTTTCTCCTGTCATTCACCCAACCAGTTCTTCTCGGGCCTCTTCGAAAACCTCTGCCCCTTCCTCCTGCAACCCAGCCTTGTGGCTGCACATATATGACTTGTGGAGGCATATTGAACAACTGTGGTGACCCCTGCGGAGGCACTGCTGCAGCCTGTGGTGCATTGACTGTTGCTTGCGACACCGTGGCCTGCATTTTCTTCTTCCCCTCCGTCAGTTGTTGTTGTGTCAATTTCCTCATTGCCTCTTCATCTGCTTGTTTCTGGCGCAGTTTCTTTACTCTCTCTTTGGTCACAGCATCGACAACATGATCTGTGAACTGTTCAAAAGGCATATTATACAGTCCAACTGCCTCATTTAATTTGGTTTGTGCCGCTGTTGGCAGCCCTTCAACAATGCGTTTTCTCAATGCCACTTGATGAAAAATGTCCAGTTCAGGTCGTGCTCCTGTTTGTCTCGTCCATTCTTTTCGTGTGTTGTGGACATATGCCTGAGGGCTTTCTTCATCTTTGATAGGTACTGTGACAATACTGTCAGGTTGAATTCTTGTTGGATAACGCCCTCTCAATGCTGTCCACAGTGCATTCCGATGTCTGTTTAGAATGTCACCATCATGTACTTGTGTTGCAACATATTGTTCCAGTCCAGCATCACATAAAATCTGTTCCATCTCTTGTTTTCCCATGATTTTCCCCCATAAAGCCTTGATGTCTCCCATTGCTAAAATTGTTGCAATGGTTTCTTCTTCAAATGCAGCTATCCATCTGCCAGCTCCATCATGTACACACGGGAGTCGAAGTATTAGGCCTTCCATGTCCAACGTAGGCCATGGTACATACTGGAGATTTGGTCCTTTGGCCAGTAGGGGGTACGCTGAATCTTCCTCTATTCTGGTCGATGAGGTGGGTGGTCCTTGCATCTGCAACGTCAGCTCCCCACACACTCTTCCCTTCTCTTGTGTTTCACCAACAGCCCTGTCTCCTCCTCTTTTTTCTTTTGGCCTGCAATCTGGGCCTTTAATCATGTTTTCACCATTTTTTTCACCTTGTTTGTCTATATCTAAATCTACCAATATACTTTTTCTGTCAACAACCTTTTTTGGAGTAGGCAACCCAGAATATTCTACTCCTAAAATGGATTTATCTGATAAGCTTTCTCCCCACTTCACATTTTTCTCAACCTCCCGTTCCTCTTCTGGTTCATCTGTATCTATATTTTCTGCTCTCTGAAGCCTTCTTTTAATCTCATCATGGTACCCACTGGTGCGTCGCCCTTTTTGTCCCTCCCATGGCGTTAACGCACTTTTTCTCGCCTGTTCTACTGCCTCATCTAGGTCGCTTAACGGATAACATGTTCCTTTTTCTGATTCCATTACATAATCCCCCACTACTCTGAGTGACCTTACGGGCATCTGTGGCATGTATGGAGGTGGTAATGACAAACCACTTTTGGATGTTTTTTGGGGTGATTTCCCTCTGAGTCCCCTCCTTTCAAGCTCCACTCTAACATGTTCTTTTGTAGCATCCTTTAACTTTTTACCTTGTTCTTGGAAAAGTTGTAGTATAGCCAATTCATGATCTCGTTTTTTCTGTCGTTTTTCTGATTTCTCTTTAGGTTTGTGGTTTCTGATTAGCACCTCCATCTCCACGCATTTATCCAAATCAAATGTACCCTCTAAGGGCCAAGGACATTGATTATTTTCTGTACGCTTACTCCACTTTTCTGAACACTTGCTAATTTCTTTTGAAAGCAATGGATGAATTTTGTCCAACATTTGTACAGCACTTAACCCTCCTGACTCCATAACTACTTTAGTGTCAAACAACACTTCTCTACAATGCTTTAAATATTTTCTTAATACTGTAAATGTAATCAAACTCTTAACTGCCCACATTAAATGTGCTATTAGTTTTATCTACCAAGAGTTCCTATTTTATAATATCTTGTAATTGGCACAAGTCCTCACTGTACTCTAACCCTTTTTTCCTTCCAAAATATCCCATACAGTTATCACCATTCAGCACAAATCACAACTGTTGTACTTTCTTAATGCACATAAAACCCCAACATTGCAGACATGCTTACAAAAAACGCATTTATTTTTAAAATTTTTCACACCTTAAACCTTCAGCAGAGCCACTGAATCAAAACAATGCACTGCTCCAGCTCACACACTGTTCTAAAAATAGACTCTTCCAAAAGAGCAAAGGTTGGGGCTGCTCTATTCGCAGCACGGAAGTGAGAGAGTCCAAAAAACAATAACAATGCACACACTTAATTTTCATACAACTGCTCCACACACTAAAGCTATATAATGTTTAATTATTTGCTCACAAACCTATATTATATTATATGTTATTATGTCCGGACTTTAAAATATATTTACATATTTCACAAACAGCGCTGACGCAGGATTTTTGGCCACTCAGCTTTCTTCTCTGAAAGCTATTTCTCACTTATCACTCAACTTAGCTTGTTTCACACAGAAACGGCGAGACAGGTCGACCGCACCCTGCCCGGCCTTGGCCAGTTGGCGAACCTTATTCTCTTTTATACTCTGCAGCGAAAACATGCACAATTTGACTCAGCCAAACATTTTCACATTTTGGGGCCAGAACCGCAGTACAGAGTCGCGCTCTCCCATTCCTGTCCCTGCGACATTTGTGTGACATCTTCTGGCTACACTTATATATATTTATTTTTCACAGAATTCCAACCCTCACCAGACTCGTGTCAACTCTCTTGGGGCCCCTATACTCGCAGCCTGCGCGGACAGAAAGAGGCGCTTCTCGCAGTCTTTAATTAACAATTATGGCCAGAACAGCGACTCGCGTGACCTACACTAAAGCCCTCTAATTTTGCTCTGTTGGCCGAACCCTCAGTCACGGGGCTACATAAACTAATTTAAGTGGTCAATAGACTGCTCCCTAACCTTTCCTTTTTATTTATTTTTGTATTTACTATAGCACACTACAAGCAATTTTACATGCAGCTTTTACTTGTCACCCTCTCTCCTGCGTCTATCCCCGCACAACCTTCTTTTGGGAAAGCCAGACTGTGAACCGGTGTGAACCCCCCAACAGATTTTGGCTTACCTTGTCTGTCGTGAAGTGACGACCAGCTCAGCTTCCTGGCTCTTCTTCCTCCTGATTTTCGTGACGCCAAGATTTTGTGTGGTTGTTTTCAGAGAAACCACCGAAGCCGAGAGAAAGTTTAGGTGATATTTATTTCAGATAATGCAGTTACAATTACAATTACAAGTATTATAAGTACTGTGTACTGTGCTCTAGTTAAACTATAGAGAACCTTATAGAGAGTGAGAAATGCACTTTGGTAAGGACAGACACATCTAGAGAGAGACGCACGGAGATAGGGAGACAAGGGCCACCAGCTACCAAACAACCGATTGACCACGAAGAACCTCCTCTCCGGAGTTATATCCCCATATCAAGACAATCCCCTAGTCACGTAATCACATTCCCCATTGTAGGTCACTCGGACATTTTGGCAACTAGAGATGTTTTGGCAACCCGAAGTGTTGCTGCTCCCCTGGATTCCCAGAATCAACCATACTTGGTTACGGCCCCCGTATCCCTTGTCCTGTGTCTCCCTTAAAGGAAACATCTGTGCTCTAATGTTACATAAGACATTTGGTTCACAATTAATCATAACAAAGCATATTTTTCACCACAATACCATTTGGCCATATGCTAGCAAAGCACCTGTAGATTACTCTCTTGACTCACTGATGCACTCATTTCATCAGATTTTTCATACTTATTTAACTCCAGCAGTCTGTCTGAAACCCAAAGCAGAGCTCTCTGTATTGTACCTGCAGGTCGTAGTAGAAGGAGGTGATTTCAGAGCTGGAGTGGTTGTACACGTGGGTGATTCTGGTGGGGTAGTTCAGGTCTGCGTAGAAGAACTGCAGGTGTTGGCCCAGACTGTTCCTGGAGGCCACTCTCCTCCCTAGTCCGTCGTAGCGGTACTGAATGGTCCAACCGGCCGCTTTACTGTACACGCGAACCAAGAGCCCTGAGGTGAGAGAAGAGAGAGGAGCTTGAAACGCTACTATTACAACAACGCAATCACGCCAGTAAGAAATCTAGAGCTTTTTAAATTCATTTTAAAAAGTAAATTCAGTAACTTATTATGAGTGTTAGAAATCTAATGTTATTTTGGATGAAATTGAGATGTTTAATTAAAGCATGTGTACAATTATTTTAGTTACAAAGAAAAAAAAAGACTAAAAAGGGCTTAAGTGCATATTAATCAAAAGAATATTTAAAAAACTTACATTTTTAATCAGTTTTGTGTTAATAACTATATGTTCTTAATGAGTAAACAGTTGCTGAATAGATGTTTGGCATAGGTTTAGAATAAGTGTCACATAATGAGACAAGTGCAGCTGAAACTATAAGATTATATCAAAAGCAGAAAACTTTTAGGACAACTTCATTTCAGAAAAAAGTGAGTCAAAATAGAAATACTTTGGGGATTCAATTTAGTATTAAGTTACAACTGACTGATAACGTATCCAGTCCAGCACTGAATACATGATAAGTATAAAATTTGATTTTATAATTAAATATGATTGAACAATGCTACTGTATTTGTTAAAAAAGGTCTTTTTGAATGTGTTTTAGAGTCTGTAGGAAAAGAGATATAGTTTAACACATTGTTAGAATAATTGTGTATATATATTATCCCATATTTTCTATAATCATATGTTAAATATTTGTGTGTTGTGAATAACCTCTTTTTGCTTCTCATACTATGTGTAGTAGTGTGGGAGGCAGAGGAGGGGGTCTTCAAAGATAAAAGTGCCAGGCAGCGGAATGCAGCTTCAAGATAACAGACGTTTGATCCTTATTTACGTTTGATACTGATTTACATTGAAAGTGCATTGTTGTTGCTCTCCCCCTTTCCCTTAGAAGTCATTGTAACTAGGGACCACCCTAAATAAATAGAGGAGATGGCGCGAGGGGCATTCAGAACTGGTTCGGAGAGTTTACATGGAGGATCTCTCTGTCCATTCTCCTCGCGAGTAAAACTTAATAATCTCTTGTCTTTCTTCTTGTATATTACAATGTTTTGGTTGGTTTGAACCTAACACACATGTCATATGAATGGTAGTGGAACTTCAGCTACTAAGGCCTGGCAAAGACACTTGCCTTGGTGCCTCTGTTTGTTTTTTTGTTTTTTTCAGCTCCACTACCATTCACATTTCTACATTGGCATATGTTGAGCTATACGTCTGTTCCTCCATGTCAAGTGGCCTCATCCTTGAAGAGCACCAGTGTCTTACATCCTTCTGGCCCTTCTGTCTGGCTCACTAGAGACCCATTGAAGCACTCCCCTTATCTCCTGTTTTAGTATTTTAGAGTCTGTTTAGTCCGGATAACAGTTTCTCTTTAAATATACAATTGCTGCTATTTTATTTTTAATATAGGTGCATTGAATATCATTGAATATATTTTAACAGTTTCTGTTGTTTTTTTGGAGGGAGGACTTCCTGGAGTGGCCTGAATATTTTATGGCAGTGGCGTTTCTGTTGGCCCAAAGGAGCAAAGACCCAAACTCACAGGTGATGAGAGCAGTGACTCACTTTAACCAGGCCTCTGTAGGGGACTGGGGGGAATCTGATGTAACACTAGCAAAAAAAACCCAAACAATTATTTATTATTACGTGATTTGTATGGAAATGGAAAATGTCATTTGCTTAAACTGCGTACTTAAACTTGGGAAACTATTTTTATTATATTTATTTTGCAGGTTATCATTAAAAAATATCTCCCATCTGCCTATTATTAATCTTGTTGATCTAATTCATTGATACATTCTTTTTTTTTGCCAGAGGAGTAGAATAGCTGTACAAATTTGAGCTCAAAGATGTGCTGTCAAAGGTGGTATTTGGGTTTAAAGCTCTTTTCAGGCACTGGGCAGGTCTTTGAATCCTACTGTGTATTTTCTGATTTTTGGGCACATCTGGTGGAGCTGTGGGAGAGAGAGATTTGGGAGAGCATCTATAGGCTATAATTAAAGGTGTACTATGTAACTTTCACTGCCACTTGCCTCCAAGTTATTGGTTTGTCATGAAAAAAAAAAAACAATAAGCATAAGCAAAAAGTCCACCTATCAGATCATGACAGACACTGACTCCCAATACCGTAGTACCACAATAGAGCAACATGTGTGATAATCGATTATTTTGCACATCATATTCAACAATATGTGACTATTTTTTAAAGGAAAAATGCATATTCACATTTACCACAAGTTAAACCCCCTGCTGTGTCTCCCTTGTGCAGGTGGGGGCGTGCATAGTGAACCAGGAGAATAAGATTGTCGGGATTGGGTACAACGGGATGCCCAACGGCTGCAGTGACGACCTGCTGCCCTGGTCCCGGATGGCAGATGACCAGCTGGACACAAAGTACCCCTACGGTGAGAGGGAGGCTGGCACGAATGATAACCAAATATAAAACTATTAAACAGCACGGGGAATGCAGAACACAAAATATGTCATACAATCCATGTAGTGTCATCTTTCAATGCCTCAAATCAGATCTTGAATTTGCTGCCCTGGGCCGACTGCTAGAAACATTCTGTACCAAGGTAACTACTGCCAGTCGTAATTATGTACAGGAACACGGGGATACAGTGTTTTGCCCAAGAACACCAAAACACTGGGGCACCAGTTGCAAAACTTGTGTCCTTTGGCAAAACACTTCACCTGCATTGCCTATTACACGGGTGGTCTGTGAGTGTTGGTGGTGGTCGGAGGGTCCCATGGTACATCAGTTTGCCCCAGGGCAGCTGTGGCTACAGTAGTATCTTTGGGTATAAGGCTCTATATGAATCCAATATTATTATTAATATGAATGAAAGCTTCAGTGTCAGTTTATGCACTTTGTCATGTATCCTCTAGAGGGAGACAAGATGAGTAATGACCAACTCTAACTCTAACTCTTGTATGGCCTTTTTTCTTTGTTTGTAATAATTAGACACTGTGCATTTAGTTACTATGCTGTGTCAGGATTCTTAGACTGGCAAGTGAGTCTATTTCAAAGGTGCACTCAAAGTAAGGAAGGACACATGTTTAATCAAAGTTTTTATGGCAATAAACACAACTAAATTGAAAAAAAAAAAACATGCTTTTTTCATAGGTTTTATGCTTTTGGGGAAAAAAGGTTGCATGCCGTTACTTTTAATAAACTTCTGGCAATCTGTGGGTTTTAGAATTATGAAAAATCAGCACTGTTGCCATAGCAATTAACAAAAAAAATCTTCTGATTGGGGGAAAAAGGCTTCAAAATGTTACATAGTTATCTTGGCAAAACTTTTCTTTAGCCTTTTGAAAGTTGTGAAAATCGTTTATGACCTGAGTGTATGTAAATAATTAAATAAATAAATAAAGGCAAGTAAGGAATAACTTTGGACCACTGCAAACTGTTTAAGTGAACAAATTCTGTTTGTCACAATTGACACTGGTGATGTGTAAAAGTCTAACTTGAATTTCCACAGTGTGCCACGCGGAGCTCAATGCCATCATGAACAAGAACAGTGCAGATGTGAAGGGCTGCACCATGTACGTGGCTCTGTTCCCCTGTAACGAGTGCGCCAAACTCATCATCCAGGCAGGTGGGTGTAAATTGTCTCTGCATTTTGGATGAATCGATGAGTTCATGGAATAGGCGGACGGATTCTGTTTAAGAACTCACGGCTACTGCCTGTATTTTCCAACTTTTTGTTCTCATTTACAGCATTCATGTCGATGTCTCACAATGGGACCCTTGCGTATTCACAGAAGCCCTATACCAATACGCCAGTGGCTGGCAGTGGTGATACTGTGACATCGGCACCCCACTGTAGACAAGGAGAGAAAGAGATACTTAATTGATCCCAAGGGAAATTCAAGTTTAGCTGCTGCAACATTTACAGTGTGCTTCCCAGTCCTTTTTGTGTTTGAGTCAAAGGTCACAGTGCAGCATAGCAGAAGGACTGGTCAGGGAGGGTCAGCAGATCTGTGTCAGGGCAGTTTGAAGCGAGGAAGAGCCAAAAGTGTCCCTCCTGTGTCCTGCAGCCAGGGCATCACAGCAGTGTCCTCTGGAATGTCTTCTGCCACATTTGCTGCCACATATGGTGTACCCTACAAGAGGTACAAGAATACAAGTATTTAGGTGTCACAATAGAAACTACAGAGTCTTCAAAACTGTATCTAAATGCCTCTCATATAAATGACTGTCTGACGAGCTGGAGCCAGACCTCACTACTGCCTATAGAAAGGCTCTACAAGCTGACCAAAACTCAAACCTGTATCATCACTGTAAAATATTAAGCAAATATAATTTTTTAAATTGGGAAAACTTAATTATTTACTCATACATTATTCTGGTCTATAAAACTCTCCCTGATGTTGAAGAGTTCATACAGTTGTATTTAAATACAAACACTCAAGCACTGAGCAGAGGAGACTCTAAAATCCCATTTAGAAAGTCTTCTTTGGGACAGCCAGTCTCTTCAGTCCACGCACTGCACTCCTGGAATCTGGTCCCCACAGAACTAAGGAACATGACCTCCATCCATAGCTTTAGTAGATCTGTGAAACAGCGGCTTCTGGACAATAACATGAACTCATCTGTATGTGTTTAACATCACATAGCAGATTTCTCCGTCGTGTTGTGTGATTTGTGTCTTTGTGTTGTGTGATTTGTGTTATTGTCTTTAATTTGTGTACTGTGTGTGCTTTTAGCATGATCTAATTTTATTAATGTGACTACAGTTAATATTCACTGATCTTAATGTCTTTCTCACATGTGATGGACTGAATGTTTTGTGGCTATGTCCAGTTTTGTTTTTTTGTTTTTCTTGCCATCAACCTGCCAATGGGACTACAGACGAAAATGAGCCTGCACGGCTAAATCTGGCACATTTACATGCTGTACTAACACATGCTGATTAATATGCACTGTCCCATATTTAATAAACAAACATAAACGTAAAAAACACTCCGTGTGTGAGCCAGGTACCCACAAAAGCAGCCCACCACTCCACTGCCATGGACACAACATCACTCGTCCTTCAAACACCTCTTCTCCCTTCACTAAGCCAAGTTACTGCAACTTCTTTATCTCTGACCACTAGCTTTGGAAATTGACCCCCCTGACCACCAATTACTCCCTCAAACACCAGTCTCATTCTAGGCAAGGCGATCTAAATCAATCTTATCCAAGTCATTACTACACAGTATATAGTATATACTACATACATAGTACCTCAACTTTGCAAGCAAGTTACAGAGTTTTAGTTTTAGATTTGTTTGTATAATATTGCGAGATGGAATCTTTAAACTAGGCACTTTCTCTGTGAATAAAGCATAAACTGTGAGACACTTCTGAAGTATGGTTTTACATTTCTATTTTCATGGAATCATGCAGGTGTCGTGCCACCTGCTGATTTTTATTGGTTTGCGTCTTTAACTGTGCTTACACAGGTATGATGCCATCACAGACCACAAAATACACTTTACTGCTGCATTCATTCTTCACTAATTGATGCCAATTATCTCATTAAATAGGGCAACATTGGCAATAAAACGATGCGTGTATTTGAAGAATAGAATTGGAATTTTCTTTGACACACCCACCCAAAGTTTTCACCATTGTAGTAATTATTGTGACAGGACTAAAAGCAAATTTTGAAGCAAATCAAAGATTCTCAAGGAGGATGATTTCTTGTTTTCAAATGGTATGACCAGGAGGAATGAACTAGATATTTTCCAAGATGGTGATCCTGTGTAATACTGGTGTAACTTGGTCTGTTTTTAAATCACAGGGATCAAGGAAGTAGTGTATTTATCTGATAAGTACCACGACACACCTGGGATGACTGCGTCCAGGAAGCTGCTCAGCATGGCAGGTGTCCAGTTCAGGTATGTCTCTGTACCTCCCTGTGCATGTTTGTTCTGTTCAGATATAACAACTGGACGGGAATAATCTATTACTTATAAATAATAGTACTTTTTGGAGGCCTAATGCCGAGTGTACAGGTTGTGGTTTTCAGGTTGTTGGACATGAACCCACCTGAAACTGCACTGCCTTGGTCAAATACACATGACAGTTGTCGTAGTCCATGTCACAGGCAGTCTGCATGTTGTAACCCAGTCAAAATACGTGCTGAACCCGCCCTGTGTCTAATAAAAAATAGATATGACTTTTCAAAACCCTGAGAATCCATTTTGTACGGCTCTCTCATCTACTTGAGTCCACACAACTTGGTGTGGTGCAGAAAGCTTGTGTTTTTCAACTGAACACACTGCATTGTTTGCAGTTATTAAGACAAGGGTAAAAATGTTTCTACTAAGCCAAAATCTATATTGTTTGAATATCGTAGGTCATTGTCCAAAACTGCTCAAAGTCCCTCCTTCCCAAATGATTTCAGCGTGTGCAATTCCACATCCATATTACAGCAGTAACATTATTACTGCTGTGTTTAACCTCAGTCAGTAAGAGTGAAGTTGTTTGGTTTGCTCTGAATGGCACAAGCACATATGACAGATACGAGTTGAATTAATGAACTGATTGGTTTCTCCACAACTTTTTTATGATTTTTTTTTTTTTTTAATATGTCCAGACTTCCTTTGTTTATTACTGCTTAATAGTGGAGTTAGTCTGAATATTTCTGTCAGTTGTGTGTCTCTTGATGATGTTTTGGTTGTGCTTTGGTTTTGGCAGGCAGTTCAAGCCCAAGAGGACAGAGATTGTCATTGATTTTAATTCCATTAACCACACTGGAACACGGAGCAGCAGCAGCCAGTGAATTACCTGACGTGTGGGACCACTGAGAGGAGAGGAGGGGGCTGTGATATCCTCCTTACCCCTCCTAGTCTAAAGAAAACTCAAGGATGCCTCGACTTTGACATCTTTGATATTTTGATTAACCCTTCGGAACGTTGTGGATACTCTAATGTGCTGCTTGGGTGTTGATGGTCTTCTTTTAAATTTATTTTCTTGGTTTGGGAACATGTAAGGACTGTGATTTACTGGAGTTTTAACTTTTTTTTTTTTTTGGATCACTTGGGACATTTCCTCAAGGGAAAACCCTAGATTTCAGTTTTATGTTCACTTTCAAAGACAAAGAACAATTTTTACATTTTTGATTTGCTTGTTACTGTTACTGTGGTTACTGTGCTGTTTTTATCATTGATTTGCTAAGACGCTTGAATGCCATTTTAATTAATCCAATTCATGCAAGACATAGTTTGTACTTTTTTGATGGGGGTTATAAAGTGTTACTACATTTGGTTGAAAAAAAAAAATAGTATTTTGGTTTATTCCAAATGTGGTTGCAAGATTACTCGTAATCAAATTGAAATGCAATTTGAATGGACACAACTGGCAAACTACAAAGACTGTGTAAGAAATTATGGTTCTTCAAAAATTACAAACAACAAATGACGTGTCTTTCTGCAGTAAAACTGCTAACAGACAGTAGTTTAGCGCTTTCATACTATGAAATTAATACATGTGATTCTTGTATTAAACCAAGTTTGAGTTCATAGGCCTATTTCAGTTTGTCAATTCTCCTGGATGTATTTAAAATGTGAACTTTGAACAGAATCCAAGTATCCTATCATTAAAACATAAATCTCATCTAATTTAAAAAAAAAAAAAAAGAATAAACTTTTCAGCCTTAGTTGCAAATACACCATCATTGTGAACTCTTGGTTTGATTAAAGAACATTGGTTTGCTGCTGGGGCAATTATTGTTTGCACTTGTAGATAAAAATATTCAAAAGTTTTATTCACCAAAAACAAAATTATTATTTTCATTGTAGTGTTAATTTTATATAGCGGTTTTCCAAATGTGGTCTCACTAATACATTTGGATGCATTTGGAACAGATCCTGTGTCGACCATCCGTCCTTTTGTGTAAAAAGGCATCAGGCTCAAAAATTAGTCAATAAATGTCCTGTTTTTGTTTTTTTTTAAACCGATTTTGGTTAAACGTAAATGTATTCTTTTTTTAATGATGTGACCACTGATCTCCTTTACACTTGTGTTTGTACAACCTGCACCACCAGTGCTACCAGTTATTAAACAATGTTTCACTCTTGAAGAGAGATGCATATTTTGTAATGGGCTCTATCCACGCTTACACCACAAAACCGGAAGACGTTTGGAAACGTGCAAGGACCGTCAAGGAATTCCTCCCTCCTGTGGGCTCACCACCTGCAGAGGGGTTCACAGGGGTCTGGGTCTGGTGCACAGAGTAATGGGCAGCGTGCTGCCCCTGTGACCCAGCCGTATTAAGAGGGAGAAAATGGATGGTGTTTGAACTGGAGTAAAAAAGAAAAATAATGAGAGACAATTATAACTAGCTAAAGCGCTAGCCGTCGCATTCCAAACAGGAAGTTCGCACACGGGCTCTTCCGGCTCCTACTGGCCCTGGCTCCCATTGACTTGGCATTGGAATACTGTGGCCCCTAGCTCTCTAACTGCTGCTGTGAGCCTCGTCATTTTGGTATTGAAATGTTCATATTAACCCGCTCTACATGATCCTGGTGTTTTTATTTTCACTATTTTGTCCATTAAAAAAAATGCTGTTCCTAATATAGAGCCTGGCTTTAAATTCGCTCCTGTAACCACTATCGTGAGCTTCATTTGAGTGGAGTCGCACACTATAGGTGGCGTCACACTCGCTTTGTCCACTTTTCTTACAGTCTATGATTATAACATGGTTAAAGCTAATTGTCATTAAGGGCCCTACTTTGCCACCGGTCTGTGTGTGAACATTAGGCATAACGTGAGGCGTTTCCAGGTCGGGCTGGACTGTAATCTGGTTACATGTGTCTGAAGAAAACATATTTAGTGACTACACAGTTTTTAAGTTTTTAAAACACAGTTAAAGCTAATTGTCATTATATGTCTATGTCATGTTGATCTAAGTATTAAACAAAATGTTGTGAAGAAGCAGTTAAATTAAATTAATCTGTAATTAATGTCATAATTCATCAGTAAACATTGTTTTAATTTTGTGGGAAGTTATTATGTTTGCGGAATAAACACACACACGCATATACACACACACGCACACACCCACACACACGCACACACACACACGCACGCACCCACACGCACGCACACACACACACACACACACCCACACACACACACACACACACACACACACACCCACACGCACGCACGCACACACACACACACACACACACACACACACACACACACACACACACACACGTAATAAACTCCTCAAATGTAATAAACTTCCACAAAAGTACTAAACTGCACAAATATAGTAAACTCCCACAAATGTAATAGGTATTATGTTTGTGGGAAATGTGGTTATTGCATTTGTGGGAATGTATTACATTTGTGGGTTTATTACATTTGTGGGGCTAACAAGGTTTTTTTTAAAGACCCTTAAAATCAATATCACACAATCAAAATTTGTTATGAAGCAGTTAAATTAAATTCATCTGTAATTCATGTCTGCAGGAAAAAACAAACTGCACTTTGATGCAATTTGAACTCATTTCAAAAGTCAAACAGTGGCGTTTAATAACTTGTAGAACTGGTCTAACATGGTGCACGTGGTAAATGTGTGACCTTAAGAATAATGAGGGTGGAGAATCACAAACAATTGTAAAAATCAGCTGAACAGCAAGCAAAGAATACCAACCAACCAACCAAAATCTAATCAACAAAACAATCAGGTTGCGTGTGTCCAGGCCATTTATTGCCTATACAGTTTTTGATCTTGATGCCTTTTCACACACAAGTAAAGATGGTCGACACAGGATCTGTTCAACATGTATCAAGACCAGCCCAATGTTCTTTAACCAAACCAAAAGTTCACAATAATGGTATATTTGCAACCAGGACTGAACTATTTTAAAAGTATTAGATTTGAGATTTATGTTTTAATGATAGGATAATAGGATTCTGTTCAAAGTTCACATTTAAATGCATCCGGGAGAATTGACAAAAAACTGAAATAGGCTTATGAACTAATAAATGTAAGTACAAGTACAAGAATCACATTAAAATCACATTTTAATGCAGAAAGACAGGAAGACAGGAAATTATGGTACTATTAAATCACAGACTTTGTAATTTGTGTTTATTTTAATTGCGATCGATTAGATTAAGAATAATGTTGCATTTTTGCCCTATATTTGGAATAAACCAAAATAATATTTTTTTTAAACAAATAATGTAATAACACTTTATAACCCCTATCAAAAAAGCACAAACTATGACCTGTATGAATTGGATTAATAAAAACAGCATTCAAGCCACTTAGCAACTGAATGATAAAAACAGCAGAGTAACCAGCTTATAACAAGCAAATCAAAACTGTATCTCTGTCTTTGTCTTGTTTTTGCCAAGTGAACATAAAACTGAAATCTGGGGTTTTCTCTTGAGTAAATGTCCCAAGTGATCCATAAAAAAATGAATACTCCAGTTATTCACATGTTCCCAAACCAAGGAAATAATTTTAAGTTAAACAGAGGGTATTATGGAAAATTGATTTGGTTGAGCATTCTAACATACACATATGTCTGAAGAGTTTTTAGATGTCCATGCATGTTTGAGTGTTTTAGTGATCGCTCCCGAGCCCTATTTGAATTGATTTTATATAGCAAAATGATGATTTCCAAAGTGGTCTCGCTGTCTTTTAAATGGTCTGTAATAATTGATTTTTTGAACACATCCTCTGTCGACCATCTTCGTGTGAAAAGGCATCAAGATCATGTAGTCAATAAATGGCCTAGACACACGAAACCAGACAGTTTCTTTAAAAAGACTTTGGCTGGGCTTGAATGAATTCTTTACTTGATGTTGTAACACAGTTGTGTTTGTGATTCTACACCCTCATTATTCTTAGTCTTAATCTTCTTAATCTTTACCATGTGCTCCATGTTAGACCGGTGCTACCAGTTATTAAATGCCACTGTTTTGCTCTTGAAATGAGTTACAATATTTTGTAAGTGCAGCTTGTTTTTTCCTGCAGGTATGAATTACAGATTAATTTAATTTAACTGCTTCGTCACAAAATTTTGTTAAATACTTAGACCCACATGGCAGTGACATATAATGACAATTAGCTTTAACTGTGTTTTAAAAACTTAAAAACGGTGTAGTCAATAAATGTTTGTTTTTTTTTTCTTCATATACATGTAACCATATTATTATAACCATATTTTTTTACATTCAGGTGTCAAATGTGCTGTTTATCTTTCTGACAAATATGAGGAGGAATGGTGTATGGTGCCTCTAAATGCTTTTTTCCAATAAGTATCTGTAGTGCAACATGCGCTTTTCCATGGGGGTTATTCATTAAAGTTTTACACAAAAGATTAATATTAAATGAGTTGTATGAAGGCTGTAGTATTCACAGATCATTTTCATCTGCCAGTTATTGGTTTGCGCAAAATCATTACACTTAAGTGAAAAAAGTTTGGACACCCCTGATTCAAGTGTACAATTCTGTGTAGTCACTGGTGACATTTGTATTGCTGCATTTGGAAAACCTGCATTCAGTAAAATATTGTACTTCAGCAAAAGTTCTGACCTTTCACTGCTGCTGATAAAATAAGATGACATGCACAAAAGACACTAGTCCCTATGAAATAAAAAGAAATGTTGAGGATTTATTTTAAATCAAGGTATTATGTTTGTGGGAAATGTGGTTATTGCATTTGTGGGAATATATTACATTTGTGGGTTTATTACATTTGTGGGGCTAACAAGGTTTTTTTTAAAAGACCCTTAAAATCAATATCACACAATCAAAATTTGTTAAGAAGCAGTTAAATTAAATTCATCTGTAATTCATGTCTGCAGGAAAAAACAAACTGCACTTTGATGCAATTTGAACTCATTTCAAAAGTCAAACAGTGGCGTTTAATAACTTGTAGAACTGGTCTAACATGGTGCACGTGGTAAATGTGTGACCTTAAGAATAATGAGGGTGGAGAATCACAAACAATTGTAAAAATCAGCTGAACAGCAAGCAAAGAATACATTCACACCCAACCAAAGTCTATTTAAAGAAACAATCAGGGTGTGTGTGTCCAGGCCATTTATTGCCTATACAGGTTTTGATCTTGATGCCTTTTCACACACAAGTAAAGATGGTCGACACAGGATCTGTTCAACATGTATCAAGACCAGCCCAATGTTCTTTAACCAAACCAAAAGTTCACAATAATGGTATATTTGCAACCAGGACTGAACTATTTTAAATGTATTAGATTTGAGATTTATGTTTTAATGATAGGATAACAGGATTCTGTTCAAAGTTCACATTTAAATGCATCCGGGAGAATTGACAAAAAACTGAAATAGGCTTATGAACTAATAAATGTAAGTACAAGTACAAGAATCACATTAAAATCACATTTTAATGCAGGAAGACAGGAAGACAGGAAATTATGGTACTATTAAATGACAGACTTTGTAATTTGTGTTTATTTTAATTGCGATCGATTAGATTAAGAATAATGTTGCATTTTTGCCCTATATTTGGAATAAACCAAAATAATATTTTTTTCAACCAAATAATGTAATAACACTTTATAACCCCTATCAAAAAGCACAAACTATGACCTGTATGAATTGGATTAATAAAAACAGCATTCAAGCCACTTAGCAACTGAATGATAAAAACAGCAGAGTAACCAGCTTATAACAAGCAAATCAAAACTGTATCTCTGTCTTTGTCTTGTTTTTGCCAAGTGAACATAAAACTGAAATCTGGGGTTTTCTCTTGAGTAAATGTCCCAAGTGATCCATAAAAAATGAATACTCCAGTTATTCACATGTTCCCAAACCAAGGAAATAATTTTAAGTTAAACAGAGGGTATTATGGAAAATTGATTTGGTTGAGCATTCTAACATACACATATGTCTGAAGAGTTTTTAGATGTCCATGCATGTTTGAGTGTTTTAGTGATCGCTCCCGAGCCCTATTTGAATTGATTTTATATAGCAAAATGATGATTTCCAAAGTGGTCTCGCTGTCTTTTAAATGGTCTGTAATAATTGATTTTTTGAACACATCCTCTGTCGACCATCTTCGTGTGAAAAGGCATCAAGATCATGTAGTCAATAAATGGCCTAGACACACGAAACCAGACAGTTTCTTTAAAAAGACTTTGGCTGGGCTTGAATGAATTCTTTACTTGATGTTGTAACACAGTTGTGTTTGTGATTCTACACCCTCATTATTCTTAGTCTTAATCTTCTTAATCTTTACCATGTGCTCCATGTTAGACCGGTGCTACCAGTTATTAAATGCCACTGTTTTGCTCTTGAAATGAGTTACAATATTTTGTAAGTGCAGCTTGTTTTTTCCTGCAGGTATGAATTACAGATTAATTTAATTTAACTGCTTCTTCACAAAATTTTGTTAAATACTTAGACCCACATGGCAGTGACATATAATGACAATTAGCTTTAACCATGTTTTAAAAACTTAAAAACGGTGTAGTCAATAAATGTTTTTTTCCTTCAGATACATGTAACCATATTATTTATTTATTTATTTGTTTGTTTGTTTGTTTGTTTGTTCGTTTGTTTGTTTGTTTATTTGTTTGTTTGTTTTTTACATTCAGGTGTCAAATGTGGAATGAAATATGTGTGTCTCAGAGTAATTTTCATTGTAATTAAGCTCCTCCCTTCAAGCAGATATAAAGCAGTGTCCGCCAGCATCTGACCAGAACTGAAGAAGCAGCTTGGATGAGCTGCAAAACGTATTCGACCAAATAAACTCTGTCCAGTTGACAAATTAAATTTCTCCTTTTGCTAAGCACATCCCTGTGTGTACCTGTACTGGCTCTTGTAATAAACAAAGTGTCAGCTGAAGCTATGGCCAGTACAAGCAGCAGGTACTTGAGTACAACGCTATGATATGATGATGTAATACTGTTTTATATTTAATGATGTGATTTTTTTTATTTTTTTTTTTAAACAGTGAGCCTGTTGAGCACTGGACACCCAGAAAGGACTACCTGAGCGATGGTGACTATTTCATGGCCTTAGCCCTTCTGACAGGCCAGAGAAGCACAGATCCTAACAAACAGGTGCTGTGTTTTTTATATTTGAACTACAATGTTGAATCAAACAAACAAAACATAATTAAATTAGGAATGTAATGGTGTCTCTGTGCGCAGGTGGGTGCCTGTATAGTAAAGAACAAGAAAGTTATTGCAGTTGGCTACCAACAAGAGTTCAACGGTGATGATCCTATTTGATCCCTTTGAACATTCTGAGTGTGTTAAACTAGATTTGTATATGATAAATGTCCTTTGTTTCACAGGATATCATGCAGAGACTGATGCCATCATAAAAGGTGCAGATGTTCACGGCTGCACTATGTTTGTGACTGAGATTCCATGCTACCAGTGTATGAAGGTCATCGTCCAGGCAGGTGGGAAAAACTAAGGCTGACAATCATTAAATTCATTTAATCATTAAATTCAAAGAATGATTAATTGTAGAGCTAATGAGTGCATGTTCAACAAGGCTTTACTCCAATATTTACCTGGAGTAAATATTAATACTATTTAATATTTACTCCAGGTATCAGGAGTGTCATCTATTTGTCTGATAATCCTATTGAAGAAACAAATGAAACTAAGGCTTCAAAGAAAATGTGCATGGAAGAAATTTACAGCAAGTAAGTAAAACAACTAGACACACATTTAAACAGAAATCTGTTTAAATCAGCTGATCAAATATGTATGACCTTGAGATATTGAAGTAAGGACTCATGAAGAGGTCTAGCCAGCTCTTACCATACATTAGTTCATTATGACAATTTTTTACATAACATCTGCTTTAAAATGAGTTTAATCTTTCTGATTCACACAGGAAGTACCAGCCCCAAACGGATGAAATTCTCATCAAATGTATGACGACACAGGACAGGTACCAGTGGTGGGAGTGGCTTTAGTCAACAGCATTTGACTGCTTATATTTTTAAATAAATATAAAGAGTCTCATTTATAAAGTTATATCAAAATGTGCTCTATGGTCTTTATTTGTTCATACCTGTTTTATATTGTGTCATATTTTTATATTACTTTTTTTCTGCAGCACATTAATCATGGCTGACTCTGATTATTTCATGGCTGTGGCCCTTCTGACAGCAGAGAGAAGCAGGGATCCCAACACACAGGTACCATAAATTGTAATTAAATATGTCTTGTTCAATTGCATGTGCATAAAACGTCTCTTGTGAGTTACTCTTGTTATTGTACATATAGGTGGGGGCCTGTATTGTGAGGGACGACAAGGAAGTGATTGCGGTTGGTCACAATCAAATGCCTAATGATCATTTTGACAGCTATACCTGGGAACGAGATCTAGAGAAGGATAACAAATATTTTTATGGTAAAAAAAAAAAAAAAAGCACAATCTCTTCATCATTACATCTTTTGTTAATTTTCCAAAACCATCTTAGTGTGCCATGCAGAGCTTAATGCCATTCTAAGCAGCACTGATGTGAGAGGCTGCACCCTCTACGTGACCCTTTTTCCCTGCAGTCACTGTGCCAAACTCATTGTTGGGGCAGGTGGGTGCACTCAAGTCTACTGAAATCTACACACACACAGAGCTGGTGAAGGTCAAGTGGAAACATGTGTAACTCTCATTTTTGTACTTTCAGGTGTAAAAACTGTTGTTTACCTGTCAGACAAATATGCTGATCGTGAGGATACAAAAGCCGCCAAGAAAATTCTTGGCAACAAACATGAGTGAGTCTCTAACAAAATGATGACGCACCTCCACCATCTCATTCAGTAGAATGTCCACTCATTCTATTGCTCCTAAACTATATAGCAACAGCTTTTACAGACTGACAAAACTATGCTTTCTTACTTTCTCAACAGGCCTCACAACCCAGGAGGGGAGACTTTGGTAATATTTTTGGATAAAAGATGTCGCAAACAGGACAAAATGAAGAATCCAACACCGGGTGAACGTTACATCTGAAAAACTGTCATGGATAAACTGCTTTTCTTTGTATTATATTACTTTTTGTGACTTTAACAAAAAAAGTGTCTTGGACGATGAAAGAAACGTCTAACTTCCTTTCTGATCTGCAATCAAATTTCTTTAGCTGCAGATTATATAATTCAGGCAAGTTTTTGCTTCACTTTTTTTTGTTGGGATACTGTTATGGACGCATAAACTGCAAAAGAATAAACATGAAAAGTAAAATCACCACCCTGTATGTAAAATGTTTGTATAAATATGTTAGTGAAACACACATTTCCATGTCCAACTGTAGATGCAATGGAAGAAAAGTAGGTGAAATAAATTTTATAATATAATTCACTTAAATTTGACATAATATCTGCTTTAAAATTAGTTTAATTGTTCTGATTCAGCAGAGCTTGCCATCTCAAAAGGGACAATGAAAGCAACTTCTAAATTTCTTGCTCAGTATATAATTCAGGGTAGTTTTTAGTTTTTTACCTTTAGTCAGTTGGAAATTTCAGGTCATATCTAAATGATTCTAGTGAAGGTGTATGAAGTTTAAAAACACAGTGGAGCACTTCCTGTATTACTCCGTGACATCACAAGCTGGAGCAGAATGTTTTTCCAATATGCAGGGTTTGTGTGTTAAACATGTGTGAATGAAACCAAACACAACTCTGTTTTTGTTGAGGAAACAACATTATAACATAGATCAGAAAATTACGTAATATGGGCCCTTTAATATTGACCTTTTTATCTACAAGTGCAAAGAATGTCTGTTTGCAGTTCTGTCACACCTGTCCAGTAACAGACCGATTTTCTTTCACCATAAATAAATAAAATTATAATAATTGTTACAGTGATTAGCCTGGGCCCGTCTCACCCTGCACTCCCTGTTTTCACTGCATGTGCCTTTTCGATTTACATATGTTGTCGGAGTCCTGGCGCCTAGTTGGTGGGTTGTGTCCTTCCTGGGTTGGCTCCCGATCCCTGCTGCAGTGATGACGCAAAAGCCGCCAGGAAAATTCTTGGCAACAAACATGAGTGAGTCTCTAACAAAATGATGACGCACCTCCACCATCTCATTCAGTAGAATGTCCACTCATTCTATTGCTCCTAAACTATATAGCAACAGCTTTTACAGACTGACAAAACTAACTAACCCAGGAGGGGAGACTTTGGTAATATTTTTGAGTAACAGATGCACAAACAGCACAAAATGAAGAATCCAACACCAGGTGTAAAATCCTGGTTCCAAATATATGTATGTGTTCATGCTGTTTCCACACACAGCTTTGTCTTATTAGAGCCACTTGAATGTTCATTGTGAGATGAATAGACATCTCTCTTATCTTATGATGCAAAATTAAATGTTCTGAACTTTTAACCGTATTGTAGTGTTTTTCCCCTCACTAAATTTATTGTGTTATATGTGTTATATTTCGATTTGTCATGCATGTTTCAGTGGCTGTAAGGAAATGATTTTAATTGTGTTTGTGCAGCACTTGGCTTACATGTAAAAGTGTTTTATAATAAACAGTTTCAAACTGAATCTCTGACATGTCTTAAATTTCAACTTAAATCAAAACTAAAAACAGCATGAAGACAACAACATTGACTGATAACTGAAACAGGGACCATGTTAAAGGTGCATTGTGTAACTTTTTAGTTTGGGGTTCGTCACCTGCTTGTTTCTATGGATATGTCATTGCTCTGCATGGAATGTTCCACAGTATGACATTAAACAGCTCTATCTTACATTTATTCAATTACAGTTGGTTTTATAGCTCAAAAATACCTAGAACTACCTGTAACTTGGTCTGGTTTGGTCTCCATGAAGAAAGAAAGGTGCCATACTGTGAAAGATTCCAGACAAAGCAATAACATGTCCATGGAGAAAAGCGTTTGACGGACCGTCAACCAGAAATGTTAAACGATGCACCTTGTTATGTTTACTGTATTTGACTCATTTAGTCTTATGTTTTTGCTTGCTAAATTACACCATTTAGTGGCCGCTTTAATTTACTCTTTTAGTAATAATAGTAGAAGAAGAACGTTAGACAGGAAGTTGTTCAGACCTCACTTCAGCACAATGGCCGCTCTTCTGTTCTGGTGTTTGGTGTTTGTTTAAGCATCGTCTGTAAGTATTACATGGTAAAACGTAATTATACACCTGTAATATTGCCTTTGTGTTTGGAATATACTAGTTAGCACGTTTTTTAGTGTGTCAGTGTTATGTTCATTAGTCCGCTATTGATATGTTAGTTTAGCAATTCTAATCGACTGCATAAATCTACTGACTGTAGCTTCATTGGTGCTATTCATAATTTGTAAACATTATCTGGCACTGATATTAATACACATTTCTGTTTGTGTTTATTGTTGCAGTTTCACAAAAGTTGGAACCAGTAAATTTCACCAAAGTCATCTGCTGTCTGTGAAGTTTCTTCTGGGTCCATGTTTAGCTGTTTGGATAACTAGTGCAGCAGTGCCATTTACACACCTTTGAGAAAAAAAGATGAAAAAATAAGATTGTACTGTTCTGTTATACTGAGAGCAGGACTAAAACCTCTGAGCTGCACTGTCACATGAATGAAAGAACACAGAAAACACACAGAGTTTTGGATGGTCAAACTTGGTCAAACAGTTTTGAATGTAAAACTGCATTTTGTTTAAATTATTTTTTTTTTAGGAGCTGTTTTGCCAAATGTCAATTTTCAGTGGATAAATGTGGCAGAGTGATTGAAAAAACTGTAATATAAATGTTCTAAGCCTTATTCAAGCTGTGATGCTCAGTCAAATCTACATCTGATGCAGCACTTGCAGAATGATTCACTTCATTGTCCTGTAGTCTGTATAGATTTCAAGTTGTGGCCTGAAAAAAGTTTGGACACCCCTGATTCAAGCGAAGGATATAATTAGTGTTCCTTTTATTCTGTGTAGCCACTTACTGGTGTTGTCACCAAGTTCATCAAAACAACTGGTCTTACGTAACTTTTGCAGCCAACGTTTTACTACCTGTTCTAGAGCAGTTCTGGGCTCTGTGTTTGTGATTGTAGATGGGATGCACACACGTAATAGTGACTGTGAGGTTTACATCTAACTGTTAGATTTAAATGTAGACTTCAATGTATTCTTTGCTTGATGTAATAACAGCTGATCTCCATCTTGTAAATCATAAGTCCACATATCATGGACATACATATACACCTGCTTTAAAAGGCATTTACATTGTCATTAGACATGTACCACCTGCACAATGCGGAATTTCTACTTGCATTATATTTTATTCTAGTGTCTAATAAGTAAGGAACGAACACTGTGCACTGGCGCAGAGTCTAGAACACCACAGTGTGCAGCATTAAAACTTTGTAACGTACTGCTGACCAACTGAAACGTACATGTACATGATGTTCAAAGCATTAGTTGTTTCTATTTTAGTTGAAGCTCGTCCCTCCTAACTTTATTTCATTTGTTTACCCATGGTGATGCTCACAGTGTATTTATATCAAACAATGTTGCCCGACTACTAACCGGTTATTCAAAAATAATTCACAGAAGTTAAGCTATTTGTTGTTCCTCTTTTCCCATACTGTTGCTGTTACAACACAGCTAAGGGACAAATAAAGAATCCTACTACAACAGTGTGATAGAAATTCATGGATAAATATGCCCCAATAAATATAACAACTGTTATTTATGTTTGACACATTTTTGTGGCATTTCCAGGTATAGAATCTGTTCCACATGACTTATTACATTGTGATAGGGACAGGTGTAAATCCTAAAAACTTAAGTCTGAGTAAGTAAAAGCTTTTGACACTCAATCACATTTCAATCACATTTCAATCACATTTCAATCTACATTTCAAAATTCCAAAACTGGCCACTCACCGAGAAATACTCCTGTCATGTTGGTACAACCTTATATTCATTTTCAAGCTTTAACTCTGATATTGAAACACACAAAACACTTTTTGCAGTACTCAAAACACAATGATCACTGTCTAAACAAATACTGCAATGGTAACACTCTTTCCGTACATGCTGAATGACAACAGTGAACACAGAATGACAATATCAATAGTGACATGTAAGATTTTACACATAAAGCCTGTTAACCACATTCCCCTCACTCTCAAACCATCAGAAACAGTGTGATGTTGCTCACACAGGTCTCTGAATCCTTCCCACTACACAGTTAAAAGTATGGGAGCAGCAAAAGTGATGGTTACATATGTTTATAAATCTGATAAATCCGGTGTCCTTTTTACAAGAGGGTGCTACGTTTTGTTCATAAAGTTTAATTTTTCAAACACAGTTGTTTTGTGTACAAAAGATGTGCCATATTTATAAAAAAAAGTTTCAGAAAATGTGCCAAAGCAAATAAAAAAAAAAAAAAAAATAACTAGAAAAGCACTCAGAGAGCGCAGACCTCTGCCAAGCAGCTCAGTTTTCAAAGTGATCCAGAATCCAGGATTTCTTCTGGATCATCACCAAAATTTAATCATCTGTTGGATTTACCATTAGGAACATTTCCTGAAAATTTCATCAAGATCCGTCCATAACTTTTTGAGTTATCTTGCTAACTAACAAACAAACAAACAAACAAACAAACAAACAGACAGACTCAGGCGAAAACATAACCTCCTTGGCGGAGGTAATAATAATAATAATTTAAATATAGACTCCTGAAGTTTCACCCCAAACTACACATAAGGTTTAGCAATCTGTAGGACTATGTCTACAGTTTGGTGGAGCAGAGTATCATGTAGCCTATTCTGTCATTAAACACAAGGAAAATGAAAAGCATGCGTATTTGACACTATGCCATGGCTGTGGTTTAGGTATAAACAATAACTGTTGATGTTGCCAAACATACAGTGCCACTCCCTGTGACACTGCATATCCTGTATATCCAAGCAGTTTGACGGGCATCTGTACTTACATGTAGGACTTACCTGTAGGAGCCATGGCCACTGTAGGGTAACTATGTTTTCTTATTTACTCTTTTGATTTGTTTTTATTTATTACGTTTTGGACGTAGTGGTGGTGGTAATTGATAAGTTTCAGATGAAACATTCTATAGGCCAATAATATTTAAGATGGGAGAATTAATACTGTTAAAATGCAGATTTTTGTTGTAATACAGAAAGTTTTTGTGTCTAGTCACTGATAGAAATAATCAAGTTCAACCTTCATGAATTTACCTTTGTGAATTTCTTATTAAAATGCCTAATAGGGAAAATCTGGCTCTTGCCTCCATCGGGGAATGACATTCTACATTTATCTAGAATTTAGTTAGAATCTGAAAACCACCACCAGACATGTACAGAGACATGTACATGTCTGGACTATTGGTGCCCAGACAACACTTTTTGCACTTTTTTTTTCTGACAAAGGTTCATGTGATAATGCGTCTGATAACTTTTAGATCGAGGCCGTTTCCTCTGTAGACTGATGCAGTTTTGTCTGAAGATGACAAAGGTTTTTCAGAGACTGAGTGACTTTTAGGCGACTCTGATACCGTTTCACCCGTGACCTGATGCCTTTTCAGCTGAGACCTGATGCCTTTTTGTTTGACTTTGACACCTGAGTCTGAGATCTGAGGATGTCCTAAAATGAACACCGTACTACGGGCGTTTGACGCGATTTGTTCATGCCAGACGCGTTTGGTCTGAACACCCCTTTAAAAACATAAAAAAAGAGAAATTAACTGGCTATAGTTCTTCTGTGAAAAAACTAGTGCCATTCTTCATTCACAAAGGCATGACAGACAGTTGAACATTAAGCCACATTATTAAAGGTGTTAAAGGTGTAAAGGCACTCAGTTTTGAACCAGGAGTGAAGAACATTTGAACCTCGCTCACTGATGAGGAACAATTATCACAGTTTTCCATAGTTCTGATCCTACTTAGAATAGAACCTGACTGGACAAAAAGGGTCCCAGGTAGGTGGTTATTGTACAAAATGGAACTTCAAGAGCGGTATTATGATTTTTTTTTTTTTAGGCTTTCTACTATAACGTTCCCTCATCAAAAACATTTCTGAAAAGATTTTGAATGTTATCCATGCATATTTGAGGGCCTTATTCAGACCCTACTTATGGTTAGCTGTAAGATTCTGTGCAATGCTCAGCCCTCAAGCCTACGTCATTCATGTTCCAAAACAATTCTCCATAAATATACTTAAATATACAACATATACATTATATACATACAGATAAGTATATTACGTGCATTTATGTGTGTACATACATATACATACACATACATACGAAACCTCAAACCTTCCGTAACAGAGAGCATCAAACGGGACATCTATCCCACATTATCCCCTGTCCCCCTGTAGTTGGAACACACCCTCCGGTCCCCCTTCTTAAATTAAGGGACCACCATCCCGGTCTGCCAGTCCAGCAGTACTGTCCCCGACCGCCACGCGATGTTGCAGAGACGTGTTAACCAAGACAGCCGCACAACATCCAGAGACTTAAGATACTCAGGACGGATCTAATCCACCCCTGGAGCCTTGCCACCAAGGAGCTTGCCAACCACCTGACTAATAATAATAATAATAATACATTTTATTTGAAAGCGCCTTTCAGGACACCCAAGGACACTGTACAAGACAAGTTAAAAACACATGACTTTAGCCAGGGTAATGGGTGAGTCTGCCTCCGAGTTCCCAGTCTCTGCTTCCTCCTTGGAAGATGTAATCGTGGGATTGAGAAGATCCTCAAAGTATTCCTTCCACCGCCCAATGACATCCCCAGTCAAGGTCAACAGCTCTCCACCCGCACTGTAAACAGTGTTGGTGAAGCTCTGCTTCCTCCTCCTGAGGCGTCCTCCTCCATGGCCTCCCCTAACACCTCCCAGCCCCGAGTTTTTGCCTCTGCGACTGCATGGGCTGCAGCACACTTGGCCGGTTGGTACCTGTCAGCTGCCTCAGGTGTACTGCAAGCCAACAAGGCCCGATAAGAGTCTTTCTTCAGCCTGATGACATCCCTTACTTCCAGCACCAGAGACCTTGTGACTACAGCAAAGAGCAGCAGCATTGACAATGGAGGTGAAGAACATGGTCCACTTGGAATCCATGTCCCCAGTCTCCCCCAGGATCTGGGAGAAGCTCTCCTGGAGGTGTGAGTTGAAGGTGCCACTGACAGAGGGCTCTGCTAGACGTTCCCAACAGACCCTCACGATACGCTTGGGTCTGCCAGGTGTTTCCTGCTTTCTCCTCTGCCAGTGGATCCAACTCACCACCAGGGAGTGATCGGTTGACAGCTCTGACTATCTCTTCACTCGAGTGTCCAAGACGCACAGCCGGAGGTCAGACGACACAACAACAAAGTCGATCATCAACCTCTGGCCTAGGGAGTCCTGGTGCCATGTGCACTGATGCCCTTGTGCTCGAACATGGTGTATATTATGGACAAACTGTGGCTAGCACAGAAGTCCAATAACAGGACACCGCTCGGGTTCACATCAGAGGGGCCGTTCCTCCCAATCACCCCTCTCCAGGTGTCACTGGCGTTGCCCACGTGGCCTTGAAGTTCCCCAGTAGAACAACGGAATCCCCGGTCTGTGCACTGTCTAGTACCCCTCCCAGGGACTCCAAGAAGGCCGGGTACTCTGCACTGCTGTTCGGCCCATAGGCCGACACAACAGTGAGAGGTGGTTGGTGGGCCCCGTGAGCCAGGTGCTTGCAATTGAGCCCCAACCCCAGGCCTGGCTCCAGGGTAGGGCCCTAGCTGTGCCATACCATTAAGTCAGGGTGAACTGCGCTTAATCTGATCCATCACCTAGGATCTGTTTGACATGGGAGACCTTAGCAGTGGCATGATGCTCCGGGGAACATAACTCCTAGGATCAATCGAGTACGCAAACTCTCCCACCACGGTAAGGTAGCAGTTCAGGGGGGAGTTGTGCCAACATGACAGGAGAATTTTGCTCTTTGAGTTTTGAAAATTTGTGCCTCAATTTGTGTCAAACTGTCAGAGTGATTGAAAAAAACTATAACCATTTGCTAATTTTTTGTTTGGATATTTCTTTAAAAAACAATGAATTTCTTTGTTGCCTGGTGGTCGAGAAGTTAGCACATGCAGCACTTGCAAGCTCTATATAGTGGGTTTTTGAGTTGTAAGTTTGACTCACAAAAAATCCTCAAAATAAATAAATACAAAAAATATATGTAAATAATTATGTAGGCCTATTTTATGTGCATGTCGTAACTTGCTGAAGTTACGACATGCACAACACTATATATACAGTATATGTTACATTTTAACTGGCAGAATTTGTGTAAACATTTTCCTGTTTGTGCTGTGGCCTGCAGACCGAGGCTGGACTATCTACAAAAACATGACTACTTCATGGCTGTAGCCCTCCTGGCAGCCAAGAGAAGCAGGGATCCTGACACACAGGTATACCACATTCTTTTGTGTGCAGTGATGCGCTGCAATTTTGGGATACTGTTGTTATTACTGTTATTATCACTGTAATTACTTGTGGATAGCATGTGTTTGTACAAAGAGGAATTTAAGCAGGCTGTTTGTGCAGGTGGGCGCCTGTATTGTGAAGAATGAGGAGGTCATTGCGGTTGGCTACAACCACATGCCCACTGGTGATGAAAAGAATACATGGGCTAGAAAAGAGCCGAATGGAGATGAGAAGTATTTGTATAGTAAGGCTAAAATATGTATATCATACAATATATTATACACCAGCAAGATGCATTGTGTTTTAAATAAGTGAGTGTGTGTCTGTTTCTCAGTATGCTTTGCAGTGAGCCATGCCATCAAGAATGCAAAGGGTGCTAATTTGAGAGATGCCACCGTCTATACAACTCTGTTTCCCTCTCATATGTGTGCTATGGAAATTATCCATGCAGGTAAACAGAATATTGTGTGTGTGTGTGTGTGTGTGTGTGTGTGTGTGTGTGTGTGTGTGTGTGTGTGTGTGTGTGTGTGTGTGTGTGTGTGTGTGTGTGTGTGTGTGATAGGTGTAGTTTAATCAAGTCAGTCATCTCTTATTGTCAATGATGAGTTTGGGTATTTTTAGTTGAGACAAGAGATTGTGGACCTCTTCTCTGTCAGTAACTGCATTTAGAGCAGATTCTACACCTTGGAGGATGAAATGTGAAATGTTTAAAATGGCTATTTATGAGTCGGTCTTTGTTTTTGTCTCATTTATTTTTGTAACAAGACAAAACTAAATAAAATTGAATTCAATTTAATCAATATGAGGAAATCTAGAATTTAAATAATAGTTACTATATATTTACAACCTTAACCAAAACATACTCTGTTTAAATGTTTGTGACATGAAATCATTTTACTTCTGACTTCTGTAGGTATCACATCTGTAGTCTATTTATCAGACACATATGCTGCTAAACCCTTTTGTAAAGCTGCCAAGAAAATGCTTAACGACAGCAATGTTCATTATGAGTAAGTATCTAAAGGTCAATGACGCCTTTTCCTGGGTGGTGTTTCAGTTTACCCTTCCCTTAATAGATTAGATTCTATAAAAGCATGCTTCCACCGAGTGATATCTGAAAAGCAGTACGGTCAGGTGCACATAAATGAGCTGAAATAAAGCTTCACTTTTTAATCCCTGTTTTAGCAGGAACATATTTGCAACTAATTAAGTGTGCGACATGTGTATGGTCATTTTCTTGCAGTTTTTTTTTCCTCCTAAAGCTACTATCTGTAAATTAAGTTTTTGTTTTTTTGGGGTTTTTTTTGTTTGTTTTTTGTCACCAGTAGACGGCAGATGTGTTCCCCCTCCTCTCACCTGGCCTTTGCTCAGGCTCACCTGTGTTCTTCTTCTGTCAGGTCAAAGCTGACAGACAGTAGTAATATAGATAACAAAGTCTTATGTGATTATACAATTCAAATTACAAATTACTACATCTTTTCTCTAAGCTTAATGTTTTCTGTGCACTGTTCTTGTTTTAAATAAATACATAAATAATAAAATAAGAATTAATACATTTTCATTTTAAAGGTGCATTATGCAACTTTTTGGCTGAGGGTCTGTCTCTTGCTTGTTTCTATGGATATGTCATTACTCTGCCTGAAATGTTCTGTTTCATTTTCACAGGCGTTTTTACGCAGAAAGACGTTACCAGAGAGAAGACATTCTTCTTCAGTTTCCCATGATAGGTTGGACTACATATTTTACTAAAATGCTTTTGTTTGGATTTTGGTAGTTGACAGGGGTGGCAGGGGGTTAGTCATGTACTTTGTAAATTTTAGCCTAAAGGTATGTGAAACCATCCAACAAGTTCTGTATTTGATCAGTGCCATAGGCCTATATAGTTTTTATGATGTTAAACACTGTTTCTAACTGTGAACAAGCTGTTTTTTATGTATATAAAATGAGAACAAGGCACTGTATTACTTCCAGTCCCTACTCAGAGCATAGTGTCTAGTGTCATTTTCCGTTTGAGCTGCACACACAAAAATAACTGAAAACTGAAGTTTGTACCAGCCAAGGCTCTAATGTTTGATGCGGTGTTGACCAACTGTGTGTAAGCCGCCCTAAAATTGTATTCCATTTCAGACCAGAGCCATGCACTGAGCACTGGCACTCATCCTCCATCTACCAGTTCCAACGCTCCTCCACCACCTGCCAGTACTCCTCCAACCGCCGATGATGAGATGCTTACACCGAGTCCCGCAAAGAAAAAGAAGTAATTACAGAGAGACACAAATTTCCAAACTGAGAATGCATACATTTTGAACCTCTGAGTCCGCAAACAGTTGTGTCCTATAAATCTGACAACATACATGTATCGAAAAACGTAACTTACACTTAATGCATCTTAGTTAAAAATAAAAGTTAATTTGTGTTTATGAGATGCTATGCTTGGTGCAGTTTTACTGAAGCCAAACAAGTTTATTCACCTTTCACTGATTCACTGATTATTTCAGTACAGCCACAAATATTGAATGCTACAAATGTGTAATTGCTAAATACTACACCAGAGGGAATCAGACACCTTAGATTGTTCTCAGAGAAGTAGAGCACCCCGAAGTGGACAGAGAGTATGTTTTCATATCTGTTTTGAGCAACATAAATCATAATGCTGTTTATAGATCTTTATTATCATTGATACAAAATTCTGATGGGGCAACCAGTAATGCTGAAAGCAATAATAAAATGTCCAATCAGCTTTGCAATCATACCCATAATTTATCTTTAGGGGTAGCCTAACACTTGAAGTCTCCATGGGGAAATCTTTCCTCTGCATTTGACCCGGCTTTCAATGCCCCAGTGTATAAGAAACAGTGAATGGGCCCCCTTTAGATCTCAGTCAGACAAAATGATGAAAAGTTTGATGAAAAGACCTAGAACGCCTAGAGGAAAAATTAATTAATCAATAAATGACCCCACACACACTCAAAGTACTTTCAAGAATTTTTTTTTTACCGTATAAACACTGTACATAAATTACTTTCTCTGAGACTAATATTGATGTACGGATAAGTGGAATTTCTCAGTTTTCCAAATAAAAAGGAGAAACCCAAAAGACGCTGACTTGTCTCAATTGAAAGAAAGAAAACAACTGGTAGCATATGGTGTCAAACAATCTTTCCTGTTTGTTCCTTTTGAAATGATTTTCCATCCCTTCCATTTTTTGTAAACACACATACACAGAAAAAAAACTCCCCTTTAAGAGTACAGAGTCCCACGATCAATGAGAAAACGTCCACATCAAGTTTTGATCTATTACTGTTACTTGTTAAAGTCACTGATGGCATTGCGCCGCCCCTTTAAGAAACGAGCAAAATAAACAAAGAGAAGCAACAGTTGGTTACTACTCACAGCGACCCCGCCCACCCCCAAAAGCCATGACAACATGTTTCTATTGCAAGCAAAACTACCACCTCCGACCGATAAAAGCACAAGGTCTATGCATCATACGAGTCACGTTTTGTAGAAGTGAGGCTTCCACAGCAGAGCAGTGTTTGGAGCCAACAGTGCGTCCATGGCATTTGAGTCCATGGCCCTGACTGGAGAAAGACTAGACCTAGTGAAAGCACAAAGGAGTAGCTTCAAAACAGCCCAAACTGATCAACAATATCAGAAACACAAAGAAAAAACACAACTCAAGTCCTGGTTCAGTCCAGAGATGGGCCTTCCTGCAGTGTTGGTGGTAGTGGAGTGGTAAGAGTAATAATAGTGGTATAGATAATAGTATGTAAACACTTTTTGTTCATTTTAATATCTCCTTTTAGTTTGAAGCAAATGCAAGTTCTTATAAAACAAACCAAAAAATCCAAACAAAGTCTTTTTTTGTCCTCCATACAAATGTGAGTCCTTTAATGTCCGTCTCTCTCTGAGAGTCCCACAGTTCCTGCTCTGGACTCGGGCCTGATCTGGCCCACATACTCTGACAGTTTCACTGTCTAAATGCTTCGAGCTCCTCGTGATGCTGCAGAAATGCCCTTTGATCAAAGTCTTAACATCCTACTGTTTAACAGCTGCACAGCTCACGACTCAGCACTCGACTAGCCCCGCCCATCACATTTGGGGAGGGGCATGGTGTAGGCTTAGCCCCGCCCATCACATAAGGAAAGGGGCATGGTGCAGGCTTAGCCCCGCCTGCCACATGAGGGGAGGGGCATGGAGCAATCTTAGCCCCGCCCACCACACAAGGGGAGGGGCATGCGTGCAGGCTTTTCGAAGGCAGATAAAAACAAAAAACGAAGGCATTGTTTAGACTGAGCTCTTCAGCTCGAGTATCTCGATTGGTTTGGGGTCAGTGCATTAAGTGATTATCGTTGATCGGTGGAGACCATATTTAAAGAAAAAGTAAACAAACATTGAGTTTCCTTCAGTTTTGTGACATCCCTGTTAAACTGTCTGTGGGCTGCGTGGCCGTTACCTCCGGCCGATCTCGCTCTGCCTCAGAAACTGGATGTTGTTGGCGCTGTCTGCGAGCTCGGGGTACTGCTCTATGGACAGGACATAGTAGCCGTCGTAGCCGAGTACTTTGCCGCTGCTCAGCAGCTGCCTCTTCTCCCCCTCGGTCCACAGCCGCACCCCCTCCTCCCCATCACGCACCCTCTGCTGCTCCCGCGCCCAGGCCGTGGACAGCGCCCTCTGGCGGGCGTGCTCCAGAATGCGTGCTTTCTCCTCGTCCAGCGTAGTGCCGTAGCGCACGTGCAGAGCCAGCGCTCCGTACTGCAGCTCCACGTCAGCAAAGCGCCTGGTGCGGCCGTTCATGACGGTAGTGGACTGGGACACGGTCACATTGACCCCGTTCTCCAGAGCCTTCCTCCCTGAGGTGAGCCTGAGCGCGCTCAGGTCGTTCTCTGGCAGGCTGGTCTTGATGAAGTAGTGTGTGTCGCGTCCCTCCACCGTGAAGTGCAGGTCCTCCAGGTAGAAGGCGTTGTTGAGAATCGCTGCCACTTTGATGCAGTCCTCGTTTGCGATGTTCAGGGCGTTAGTGACCACACGGCCCTGTACCACGGCCAGCATTACGCCCTTCCCCACCAGAGATCGCGCAGACGAGAACCAGAGCCAGGGTCGTGTGTGGTCTGAGTGCCGCCGGCTCAGCTGGATCTCAGGCATGCGCTCAAATGACAGGAAGGCTTTGGACTGACGGGTCACCTCCTGCTGCACCCCCGAGATGGCCTGAAGGGGGCGAGAGAGAGTCACAAAACAGAGAGGTTTGAGTGGATGAAAAAGTTACAGGACACCACCTATAATAATTTAAACATCTAATATCACATAATCTTAAGTAACAGTGTTACTTACAGGCAGGTCGTCCCACAGCTGACTCTTCTTCATCTCCAGTGAGGGCTGCGTCAGATCAAACTTGGGAATGGGGAATCCTGGGATAGCATTGTGGAGGTGGAACCCAAATGTGACCAACCAGATGTTTACGTCTGAAGAAAGAGAGAGGAGAAGAAGAGTTTACATAAAGCTTGTGTCAAATGTGGCCTCAGCATGTGACCAATCATCTGTACATTATTATGGCTCTGATATATGGACCTCAGTAAAGTTAGCTGTCAATCATAAAAGCATTTCACAGTAAGAAGCAGCAGATTTTCAGTTATGTGATGAAAAATGGCTATTTGACATTTTTGAATCTTGCATGCATCACCTTGATTCTTCATTTTTTTAAAAGAATAATTATAAGCAAATATAGAGTAGTGGCCAATAGGGAGAAGGTGAAAACTTGATGCAGGACAATACAGGAGCACTCAAACATGTGTGAACCAACTGAAATACAACTTGATGAAAAAAAGTGATGATGATGATGGAACACTGACATTTTACATACTAGTATTTAGGAGCACAACCTTCACCCCTAGACTACCTAAAACCTGAACTACCTAGAAGGAAATTACCCCCAAATATACATTACACAAACAAAAAAACAACATAAAAAGAACTATGACTATGAACATAAATGAATAGAACGTCATTATGTGTTATCTGGTGTATATTACCTGTGACATACTCCTTAACCTGGTGGACTTTGCTGATGGGGTTGTTTCCTCTGAACATGTACAAGTTAAAAGGCTGAGGGTCCTTTCCAACTCTGGTCCATGTGCTGATGTCAGGAGTGGTCCACCTAAAATCACGTAAAAACAAAGTCATTTAACACAGTGTAATTTAATGTAGCCTTGAGAATTGGGGCTAAACCACTGAGCCTAAACAGAGACTGGACCAAGAGCAAACAAAAGCGTTGGAATGTTTCACAGTTTGGCATTAACCGAAGAGTAGACCAGGACTAAACACAGGGTAAGAAGTAAAAATGACCATTACATTTTTAGGACTTTTAGAAACATAATGTTCATCAGTCATCACAAGAAAGAGAAATACAAAAAATAATTATATGTATGTTGCACTTCTAATAATCAAGTAGCAAAGTAAAAGTCTCTCAACATAAATAGTTTTACCTTCCAGCTGGTATGTCATAGTCCCTGTCTCCAAAGTGCAGCAGGCGGGTGAGGGGATCGTACAGGCCGCCATGGAAACCGATCACCAGCACAAAGTCTGGGTTAGAGTCAAAGTACACCTCTCCATAGGCTGTGTACTGCACCTAAGAACCAGACAGACAAGTGTGTAGACGTCAGAGAGAAATGAACACAAAGACCACTTAAGTGTATTGGATAACGCACAAAAAGGTGTGGCATGAATTTGAATTGATCAGCTGCTTAACAAACCATGTTTTATCTATGCACATTTACAATCATAAGGTCCATGTTCATCTTTCTCCTCCTCTCCACGCTCCATGTATCAGACACACACTTTTATTTATGCGCTCTCTCTCTCTCCAGACCAAGTTACAAGTCAGATCTGTGGAGAGGAAACCCCGCTCACAGTCAGAATAACTGTTTTTCTAGGTCTTTTGAGCTATAAAATCATCTGTAATTGAAAACATGTAAAGTAGAGCTGTTTAATGTCATACTGTGGAACATTACAAGCAAAGCAATGACATATCCATAGAAACAAGAAGGTGACAGACCACCAACAAAAAAGTTACATAGTGCACCTTTAAAGGTCCTACATTACGCAAAATTGACTCTTGTGAGCTTTACCCATGTTATAATGTTGTTACCTCCTCAAAAACAAACCTGGAGTTGTGTTTTGTTTCATTCACACATGTTTGAGTCATCCTACTTTTAGTCTGTCGGAATCTCCAAAGCTCACAATGCTCTGTTCCACCTTGTGATGTCATGAAGCGATAGTTATCATGTTAACAGCTACATTTTACCTTCAGTTCAGTCAAGATTGGTAATTCCAGGGCTGAAATCATCCAGATGATTCTAGTGAAAGTGTATGGAGTTTAAAAACCAACTGTATTACCACGTGACATCACAAGGTGGAGTGTTCTCTGTTTGAAAGAAGAACTAAATATGCAGGGTTTGTGTGTTAAACATGAATGAAACAAAACACAACTCCAGGTCTGCTTTTGATGATGAAGCAACATTATAACAGATCAGCAGCGTAAAATACAAAATATAATAAAACAGTTTGCACAAACACACACAAAATCGATACTGACAAAAAGATGATGCAATGAGAACGTTTGTAGTGTCAGTGTGAGAGTCGTTGGATGTACCTGTTTTAGCAGAAGTCCATTGTTACTGAAAACAGCCAATGGGGTTCCAGTGTTATCACAGGCGATGTAGAACTCCTCTCCACTGCTGATCTCCATCGCAAAAACATGACCCTGTGGACAACAATCAACCACATTACAATTAATGAAAAGAAATATTCAACTAAGACTGCATTTTCTTTCCTCTGGTCATCTGATGCTTCAACCAATCACAGGTCTAAATGCCAAAGTTTTTCAGCTTCACTGACTTCCTGTTCAAAACTACAGATCTGAGAAACCTGCTTCTTCATTTTTAGCCCTGCCTGTTTGCCCCAGAGTCTGAAGTTTTTTGAATAATTGCAAGTAAGTACAGAGTAGTGGGCGGAGATACGTGTGTGTGAAAACTGACATTTCTCATGCCTCAAATTCAGGGCAATGCAGGATTACTCAAAAATCCTTGAATTAATCAAAATATAACTTTGAGTAAGCCAATTATGAATGAAAACCATTAGAACATGGTTAAAAGCTCATGTTATGTACAATATACTTTATATTGTACATAAAATATCCAATACAAATAATACATTAGAGTAGTTTTTTTTAATTTATGGGTTCATTTCAAAACACACGCTCTTTAACCAATGTACACGTTTTAACTGGGATCCAGAAACACTTCAATACTTAAGATTAGATGTGAGTCTGGTCATCCAAGAGTGAAGTATTAAACTGTTAATTTGAGGTGAGATAAATGTACATTTTGTAAACCATAGGTGACCTCCTTCATTTCACATGTGTCACTGAAATAAACAAATCTGACTGATCACGTTTAGTCGTGCTTGAGATGTGACAGAGGGCGTGGGGACCAGACTGATATCCCTCTGTATGAAAAATACCGAATTTTACCTTACCATATTAAAGCCTTATGTTGTAATCATTATGGCTCTTTTAGCTTGACTAATTCATCAACATAAAACAGACTTGCAAAGTTTGGGGTAGATTTCCTGAGCCAGTGAACCTCGAAAAACATTAAATTCATTTCTCAAACTGATTTGTTTTGTCTAGTGGTGTCAGAGGCAGCCACTGAAAGAGAACCAGCCCGATGTAAACAACATACATCAAAACACAGAAATACACATGCAAAATGTGGGGGCTTCATACAGGCAAATGTCCCACGTATACTAAAGCTGGAGGATTCATCACAACATCAAAACTGAATGTTCATTATTATTTAGTTCAAATGATGGTCTAAGTCTCGATTGGTCCATTGTCTAAAACCTTAGTCATCGTTACATGTTTTGCTCAAATAAATAAATGTTGTGTTCACTAGGGCATCACGTCTTTTTGGCAACACTGGCAAGTCGATCACAATCTGTTTTAATACCATTTGGCCATATGCTAGCAGAGCACCTGTAGATTACTCTCTTGACTCACTGATGCGCTCATTTCATCAGATTTTTCATACTTATTTAACTCCAGCAGTCTGTCTGAAACCCAAAGCAGAGCTCTCTGTATTGTACCTGCAGGTCGTAGTAGAAGGAGGTGATTTCAGAGCTGGAGTGGTTGTACACGTGGGTGATTCTGGTGGGGTAGTTCAGGTCTGCGTAGAAGAACTGCAGGTGTTGGCCCAGACTGTTCCTGGAGGCCACTCTCCTCCCCAGTCCGTCGTAGCGGTACTGAATGGTCCAACCGGCCGCTTTACTGTACACGCGAACCAAGAGCCCTGAGGTGAGAGAAGAGAGAGGAGCTTGAAACGCTACTATCACAACAACGCAATCACGCCAGTAAGAAATCTAGAGCTTTTTAAATTCATTTTAAAAAGTAAATTCAGTAACTTATTATGAGTGTTAGAAATCTAATGTTATTTTGGATGAAACTGAGATGTTTAATTAAAGCATGTGTACAATTATTTTAGTTACAAAGAAAAAAAAAAGACTAAAAAGGGCTTAAGCGCATATTAATCAAAAGAATATTTAAAAAAACTTACATTTTTAATCAGTTTTGTGTTAATAACTATATGTTCTTAATGAGTAAACAGTTGCTGAATAGATGTTTGGCATAGGTTTAGAATAAGTGTCACATAATGAGACAAGTGCAGCTGAAACTATAAGATTATATCAAAAGCAGAAAACTTTTAGGACAACTTCATTTCAGAAAAAAGTGAGTCAAAATAGAAATACTTTGGGGATTCAATTTAGTATTAAGTTACAACTGACTGATAACGTATCCAGTCCAGCACTGAATACATGATAAGTATAAAATTTGATTTTATAATTAAATATGATTGAACAATGCTACTGTATTTGTTAAAAAAGGTCTTTTTGAATGTGTTTTAGAGTCTGGAGGAACAGAGATATAGTTTAACACATGTCATATGAATGGTAGTGGAACTTCAGCTTCTAAGGCCTGACAAAGACACTTGCCTTGGTGCCTCTGTTTGTTTTGTTTTTGTCAGCTCCACTACCATTCACATTTCTACATTGGCATATGTTGAGCTATACGTCTGTTCCTCCATGTCAAGTGGCCTCATCATTGGAGAGCACCAGTGTCTTACCGTGACACTGGTCAAGCCATACCGGCTTGTCAAAGCCTGATCCCGTCAGATCTCAGAAGCTAAGCAAGGCCGGGCCTGGTTAGTACTTGGATGGGAGACCGCTGGGAAAATCAGGTGCCACAGGGGGGCGCCAGTCAAAAAAACTGTCGTTGTGTCCCTAGGCAAGGCACTTCACCCACATTGCCTAGTATGAAAGTGGTGTGTGCGTGAGTGATGGTGGTGGTCGGAGGGGCCGATGGCGCAGATTGGCAGCCTCGCTTCTGTCAGTTTGCCCCAGGGCAGCTGTGGCTACAGTAGTAGCTTACCATCACCAAGTGTGGAATGAATGAATAATGCTCTGTAAAGCGTCTTTGCTTGTCCATAAAAGCGCTATATAAAACTGATGCATTATTATTATTATTATTATTATTATTATTATTATTATTATTATTATTATTATTACATCCTTCTGTCCCTTCTGTCTGGCTCACTAGAGACCCATTGAAGCACTCCCCTTATCTCCTGTTTTAGTATTTTAGAGTCTGTTTAGTCCGGATAACAGTTTCTCTTTAAATATACAATTGCTGCTATTTTATTTTTAATATAGGTGCATTGAATATCATTGAATATATTTTAACAGTTTCTGTTTTGTTGTTTGTTTGTTTTTCCGCCCCTGTAGTAGCACCCGGAAAAGGGAGGACTTCCTGGAGTGGCCTGAATATTTTATGGCAGTGGCGTTTCTGTCGGCCCAAAGGAGCAAAGACCCAAACTCACAGGTGATGAGAGCAGTGACTCACTTTAACCAGGCCTCTGTAGGGGACTGGGGGGAATCTGATGTAACACTAGCAAAAAAAAAAAAACAGCAATTATTTATTATTACGTGATTTGTATGAAATAGAAAATGTCATTTGCTTAAACTGCGTACTTAAACTATTTTTATTATATTTATTTTGCAGGTTATCATTAAAAAATATCTCCCATCTGCCTATTCTGAATCTTGTTGATTTAATTCATTGATACTTTTTTTTTTTTTTGCCAGAGGAGTAGAATAGCTGTACAGATTTGAGCTCAAAGATGTGCTGTCAAAGGTGGTATTTGGGTTTAAAGCTCTTTTTTTTTATTCCAGAGAGAAGGCACTGGGCAGGTCTTTGAATCCTTCTGTGTATTTTCTGATTTTTGGGCACATTTGGTGGAGCAGTGGAGCTGTGGGAGAGGGAGATTTGGGAGAGCATCTATAGGCTATAATTAAAGGTGTACTATGTAACTTTCGCTGTCTGTTACCTGCTTGCCTCCAAGTTATTGCTTTGTCACGGGAGAAAAAAACAAAAAAAACAATAAGCATAAGCAAAAAGTCCACCTATCAAATCATGACAGACACTGACTCCCAATACCGTAGTACCACAATAGAGCAACATGTGTGATAATCGATTATTTTGCACATCATATTCAACAATATGTGACTATTTTTTAAAGGAAAAATGCATATTCACATTTACCACAACTTAAACCCCCTGCTGTGTCTCCCTTGTGCAGGTGGGGGCGTGCATAGTGAACCAGGAGAATAAGATTGTCGGGATTGGGTACAACGGGATGCCCAACGGCTGCAGTGACGACCTGCTGCCCTGGTCCCGGATGGCAGATGACCAGCTGGACACAAAGTACCCCTACGGTGAGAGGGAGGCTGGCACGAATGATAACCAAATATAAAACTATTAAACAGCACGGGGAATGCAGAACACAAAATATGTCATACAATCCATGTAGTGTCATCTGTCAATGCCTCAAATCAGATCTTGAATTTGCTGCCCTGGGCCGACTGCTAGAAACATTCTGTACCAAGGTAACTACTGCCAGTCGTAATTATGTACAGGAACACGGGGATACAGTGTTTTGCCCAAGAACACCAAAACACTGGGGCACCAGTTGCAAAACTTGTGTCTTTCGGCAAAACACTTCACCTGCATTGCCTATTACACGGGTGGTCTGTGAGTGTTGGTGGTGGTCGGAGGGTCCCATGGTACAGATTGGCAGCCTTGCATCCATCAGTTTGCCCCAGGGCAGCTGTGGCTACAGTAGTATTTTTGGGTATAAGGCTCTATATGAATCCAATATTATTATTATTAATATGAATGAACGCTTCAGTGTCAGTTTATGCACTTTGTCATGTATCCTCTAGAGGGAGACAAGATGAGTAATGACCAACTCTCTAACTCTAACTCTAACTCTTGTATGGCCTTTTTTCTTTGTTTTTAAATGTATTGAGTTTGTAATAATTAGACACTGTGCATTTAGTTACTATGTTGTGTCAGGATTCTTAGACAGGCAAGTGAGTCTATTTCAAAGGTCCACTCAAAGTAAGGCAGGACACATGTTTAATCAAAGTTTTTATGGCAATAAACAAAACTAAATTGAAAAAAGAACAAAACATGCTTTTTTCATAGGTTTTATGCTTTTGGGAAAAAAAAGGTTGCATGCTGTTGCTGTTTATTATGAAAAATCAGCACTGTTGCCATAGCAATTAACAAAAAAAATCTTCTGATTGGAGAAAAAGGCTTCAAAATGTTACATAGTTATCTTGGCAAAACTTTTCTTTAGCCTTTTGAAAGTTGTGAAAATCGTTTCTAAACTGAGTGTATGTAAATAAATAAATAAAGGCAAGTAAGGAATAACTTTGGACCACTGCAAACTGTTTAAGTGAACAAATTTTGTTTGTCACAATTGACACTGGTGATGTGTAAAAGTCTAACTTGAATTTCCACAGTGTGCCACGCGGAGCTCAATGCCATCATGAACAAGAACAGTGCAGATGTGAAGGGCTGCACCATGTACGTGGCTCTGTTCCCCTGTAACGAGTGCGCCAAACTCATCATCCAGGCAGGTGGGTGTAAATTGTCTCTGCATTTTGGATGAATCGATGAGTTCATGGAATAGGCGGACGGATTCTGTTTAAGAACTCACAGCTACTGTCTGTATTTTCCAGCTTTTTGTTCTCATTTACAGCATTCATGTCGATGTCTCACAATGGGACCCTTGCGTATTCACAGAAGCCCTATACCAATACGCCAGTGGCTGGCAGTGGTGATACTGTGACATCGGCACCCCACTGTAGACAAGGAGAGAAACAGATACTTAATTGATCCCAAGGGAAATTCAAGTTTAGCTGCTGCAACATTTACAGTGTGCTTCCCAGTCCTTTTTGTGTTTGAGTCAAAGGTCACAGTGCAGCATAGCAGAAGGACTGGTCAGGGAGGGTCAGCAGATCTGTGTCAGGGCAGTTTGAAGCGAGGAAGAGCCAAAAGTGTCCCTCCTGTGTCCTGCAGCCCGGGCATCACAGCAGTGTCCTCTGGAATGTCTTCTGCCACATTTGCTGCCACATATGGTGTACCCTACAAGAGGTACAAGAATACAAGTATTTAGGTGTCACAATAGAAACTACAGAGTCTTCAAAACTGTATCTAAATACCTCTCATATAAATGACTGTCTGACGAGCTGGAGCCAGACCTCACTACTGCCTATAGACCACCTGCAGCTAACGTCACAGATCCAGAATGCACTGTGCTGGATCAAAACAATAGCCATCTTGGCAGTCGCGCTTTTTGCGGTTTCTGGCTTTTTTAGCTGTGGATCATTCAGTCTCTGTGAATGATTGACCTGCAAATAGAGATACAACAAACTTTCATAAATTTGTTTTATGCTATTTCATGTATAGCTGATGTCTGTGTTTTTTAAATTGAACAGATAAATTAAAAACAGTCATGGCATGATTTTTAGGCCATCATAAGGTCAATGCTATTTAACCATGACTTGTATACTTAGGATTACACTTACCTGCGCGGTAATTACTGCTAATTTCTTGCTAGGGAGGCTCCACAACAATACAGAGTTGACAAATCCTGCCTGGTTCCATTTGTAAGCCTCCAGACTTTTATATGCCTTCAGCGAATCCCCAGTAAAACTCGATGGAAAGTTAATCAGGTAGTTGTAGATATCCGGATACATTATCTCTGGAATCTTCTCTTTCCCAGCATCTTTGAGGGCCATAAACAGGACACCTGGGGCGTGATAGGGATCAGATACTCCAATTTGATTCAACTTGGATTGATATGTGTTGATTTGATCCAAAGTAAAGTGGTTTGTAAACTCTGAAACCGCGAAATTATCATTTTTTGTGCCTAAAACTGCCGCCATTGTAAGTGACGCCAGAGCCTCGGCTGCAGGAGGTCCATAGAAAGGCTCTACAAGCTGACCAAAAATCAAACCTGTATCATCACTGTAAAATATTAAGCAAATATAATTGTTTTAATTGGGAAAACTTAATTATTTACTCATACATTATTCTGGTCAATAAAACTCTCCCTGATGTTGAAGAGTTCATACAGTTGTATTTAAATCCAAACACTCAAGCACTGAGCAGAGGAGACTCTAAAATCCCATTTAGAAAGTCTTCTTTGGGACAGCCAGTCTCTTCAGTCCACGCACTGCACTCCTGGAATCTGGTCCCCACAGAACTAAGGAACATGACCTCCATCCATAGCTTTAGTAGATCTGTGAAACAGCGGCTTCTGGACAATAACATGAACTCATCTGTATGTGTTTAACATCACATAGCAGATTTCTCCGTCGTGTTGTGTGATTTGTGTCTTTGTGTTGTGTGATTTGTGTTATTGTCTTTAATTTGTGTACTGTGTGTGCTTTTAGCATGATCTAATTTTATTAATGTGACTACAGTTAATATTCACTCATCTTAATGTCTTTCTCACATGTGATGGACTGAATGTTTTGTGGCTATGTCCAGTTTTGGTTTTTTGTTTTTCTTGCCATCAACCTGCCAATGGGACTACAGACGAAAATGAGCCTGCACGGCTAACTCTGGCACATTTACATGCTGTACTAACACATGCTGATTAATGTGCACTGTCCCATATTTAATAAACAAACATAACATAAACATAAAAAACACTCCATGTGTGAGCCAGGTACCCACAAAAGCAGCCCACCACTCTGCCATGGACACAACATCACTCGTCCTTCAAACACCTCTTCTCCCTTCACTAAGCCAAGTTACTGCAACTTCTTTATCTCTGACCACTAGCTTTGGAAATTGACCCCCCTGACCACCAATTACTCCCTCAAACACCAGTCTCATTCTAGGCAAGGCGATCTAAATCAATCTTATCCAAGTCATTACTACACAGTATATAGTATATAGTATTATAGTATTATAGTATATACTACATACATAGTACCTCAACTTTGCAAGCAAGTTACAAAGTTTTAGTTTTAGATTCGTTTGTATAATATTGCGAGATGGAATCTTTAAACTAGGCACTTTCTCTGTGAATAAAGCATAAACTGTGAGACACTTCTGAAGTATGGTTTTACATTTCTATTTTCATGGAATCATGCAGGTGTCGTGCCACCTGCTGATTTTTATTGGTTTGCGTCTTTAACTGTGCTTACACAGGTATGATGCCATCACAGACCACAAAATACACTTTACTGCTGCATTCATTCTTCACTAATTGATGCCAATTATCTCATTAAATAGGGCAACATTGGCAATAAAATGATGCGTGTATTCGAAGAATAGAATTGGAATTTTCTTTGACACAACCACCCAAAGTTTTCACCATTGTAGTAATTATTGTGACAGGACTAAAAGCAAATTAATCAAATCAAAGATTCTCAAGGAGGATGATTTCTTGTTTTCAAATGGTATGACCAGGAGGAATGAACTAGATATTTTCCAAGATGGTGATCCTGTGTAATACTGGTGTAACTTGGTCTGTTTTTAAATCACAGGGATCAAGGAAGTAGTGTATTTATCTGATAAGTACCACGACACACCTGGGATGACTGCGTCCAGGAAGCTGCTCAACATGGCAGGTGTCCAGTTCAGGTATGTGTCTGTACCTCCCTGTGCATGTTTGTTCTGTTCAGATATAACAACTGGACTGGAATAATCTATTACTTATAAATAATAGTACTTTTTGGAGGCCTAATGCCGAGTGTACAGGTTGTGGTTTTCAGGTTGTTGGACATGAACCCACCTGAAACTGCACTGCCTTGGTCAAATACACATGACAGTTGTCGTAGTCCATGTCACAGGCAGTCTGCATGTTGTAACCCAGTCAAAATACGTGCTGAACCCGCCCTGTGTCTAATAAAAAATAGATATGACTTTTCAAAACTCTGAGAATCCATTTTGTTACGGCTCTCTCTCATCTACTTGAGTCCACACAACTTGGTGTGGTGCAGAAAGCTTGTGTTTTTCAACTGAACACACTGCATTGTTTGCAGTTATTAAGACAAGGGTAAAAATGTTTCTACTAAGCCAAAATCTATATTGTTTGAATATCGTAGGTCATTGTCTAAAACTGCTCAAAGTCCCTCCTTCCCAAATGATTTCAGCGTGTGCAATTCCACATCCATATTACAGTAACATTATTACTGCTGTGTTTAACCTCAGTCAGTAAGAGTGAAGTTGTTTGGTTTGCTCTGAATGGCACAAGCACATATGACAGATACGAGTTGAATTAATGAACTGATTGGTTTCTCCACAACTTTTTTATGATCTTTTTTTTTTTTTTTATATGTCCAGACTTCTGTGTAGAATCCCTCAGTCGTCCAGGTAGAATCCATAGCAAAAGGAGAAATTAAATTTGTCAACTGGACATAGTTTATTTGGTTGAATACGTTTCGCAGCTCATCCAAGCTGCTTCTTCAGTTCTGGTCAGATGCTGGTGGACACTGCTTTATATCTGCCTGAAGGGAGGAGCTTAATTACAATGAAAATTACTCTAAGACAACACATATTTAAATACAGTTTCAGTTGGTCAGGTGAGTCTATTCAATATGGAGTTGTTTACAGTTTCTGTTAGTTAGGTGGGCCTATTCAATATGGAGTGGGAGTGGGGGAGTAGTTAGCATATCCATTCAGGGCCATGATGGTGTTTTCACACCTCTGGACATGTCCTGGCTAGTCCCATTGTTTTCCCAGTTTGTTTTGATTTAGGTTTGAGAATAGAGTTATAGATGGGAGACAAATGATGTCTGAGACCCCCATTTCTGTTCAAGGAAGGATTCTCTTTCTTGACAAAAATAGCTTCTTTAACTCCCCTCTCAAACCAGTTCTTTTCTCTGGCCAAGATCTGGACCTCGCTGTCCTCAAAGGAGTGGCCTGTGGCTTTTAGGTGGAGATGTACGGCAGATTGCTTTTGTTTATTACTGCTTAATAGTGGAGTTAGTCTGAATATTTCTGTCAGTTGTGTGTCTCTTGATGATGTTTTGGTTGTGCTTTGGTTTTGGCAGGCAGTTCAAGCCCAAGAGGACAGAGATTGTCATTGATTTTAATTCCATTAACCACACTGGAACACGGAGCAGCAGCAGCCAGTGAATTACCTGACGTGTGGGACCACTGAGAGGAGAGGAGGGGGCTGTGATATCCTCCTTACCCCTCCTAGTCTAAAGAAAACTCAAGGATGCCTCGACTTTGACATCTTTGATATTTTGATTAACCCTTCGGAACGTTGTGGATACTCTAATGTGCTGCTTGGGTGTTGATGGTCTTCTTTTAAATTTATTTTCTTGGTTTGGGAACATGTAAGGACTGTGATTTACTGGAGTTTTAACTTTTTTTTTTTTTTTTTTTTGATCACTTGGGACATTTCCTCAAGGGGAAATCCCTAGATTTCAGTTTTATGTTCACTTTCAGAGACAAAGAACAATTTTTACATTTTTGATTTGCTTGTTACTGTTACTGTGGTTACTGTGCTGTTTTTATCATTGATTTGCTAAGACGCTTGAATGCCATTTTAATTAATCCAATTCATGCAAGACATAGTTTGTACTTTTTTGATGGGGGTTATAAAGTGTTACTACATTTGGTTGAAAAAAAAAATAGTATTTTGGTTTATTCCAAATGTGGTTGCAAGATTACTCGTAATCAAATTGAAATGCAATTTGAATGGACACAACTGGCAAACTACAAAGACTGTGTAAGAAATTATGGTTCTTCAAAAATTACAAACAACAAATGACGTGTCTTTCTGCAGTAAAACTGCTAACAGACAGTAGTTTAGCTCTTTCATACTATGAAATTAATACATGTGATTCTTGTATTCAAGTTTGAGTTCATAGGCCTTTTTCAGTTTGTCAATTCTCCTGGATGTATTTAAAATGTGAACTTTGAACAGAATCCAAGTATCCTATCATTAAAACATAAATCTCAAATCTAATAAAAAAAAGAATAAACTTTTCAGCCCTAGTTGCAAATACACCATCATTGTGAACTCTTGGTTTGATTAAAGAACATTGGTTTGCTGCTGGGGCAATTATTCTTTGCACTTGTAGATAAAAATATTCAAAAGTTTTTTTCACCAAAAACAAAACTATTATTTTCATTGTAGTGTCAATTTTATATAGCGATTTTCCAAATGTGGTCTCACTAATACATTTGGATGCATTTGGAACAGATCCTGTGTCGACCATCCGTCCTTTTGTGTAAAAAGGCATCAGGCTCAAAAACTAGTCAATAAATGTCCTGTTTTTGTTTTTTTTTAAACCGATTTTGGTTAAACGTAAATGTATTCTTTGTTTAATGATGTGACCACTGATCTCCTTTACACTTGTGTTTGTACAACCTGCACCACCAGTGCTACCAGTTATTAAACATTGTTTCACTCTTGAAGAGAGATGCATATTTTGTAATGGGCTCTATCCACGCTTACACCACAAAACCGGAAGACGTTTGGAAATGTGCAGATGACTTCCGGCAGGCTCTGTTGGTGGTAGTAACTCTGACAAAATCTTGTAAAACTGAGAAAATAGCTTGGTTTCCTTCATCTAGATGTCATTGTATTCTTTATTTTTTACTTTCATAAATTGCCTATTCATTTGTGTATTATAATTTGTTTATAATGGAAAAAAAAGAATGGCTTCACAAAAGTTTGGTTGTGTGATATTTAAGGGTCTTTTTTTTTTTCTTTTTTTTTTTTTTTTAACAATTATAAAACATCCAAATATTTTGTCAAGCACTTAGACCAACATAACACTGACATATATTTTTGACTGTGAACGTGTAGGATTTTTAAAAAGTCACATTTTCAGCTTGCCCTAAAAACTGACTCAAGCTTTGTGGAGACAAGGCCACGTTCACCTTGTGCTGTGTCCAGCACTGTTGGGCCGCTGTTAAAACGGTTTTAAAGAAGACATGCTTTTTTCAGGAATTTAATATTCATATCTAACCTAAATGGAACATTCTTTAATTTTGTGTTCATTATAAACTGCAAAGATCACAAACAGCTCAGTAATAAGATAAAGATGAAGAGAAAGAAAGAAAGAAGAGAAAGAAGAATAAAGAGGTCCACTGACTTCTTATTCAAAACTGGTTAAAGCTAATTGTCATTAAGGGCCCTACTTTGCCACCGGTCTGTGTGTGAACATTAGGCGTAACGTGGGGCGTTTCCAGGTCGGGCTGGACTGTAATCTGGTTACATGTGTCTGAAGAAAACATATTTAGTGACTACACAGTTTTTAAGTTTTTAAAACACAGTTAAAGCTAATTGTCATTATATGTCTATGTCTATGTCATGTTGATCTAACTATTAAACAAACTGTTGTGAAGAAGCAATTAAATTAATCTGTAATTAATGTCATAATTCATCAGTAAACATTGTTTTAATTTTGTGGGAAGTTATGTTTGCGGAATAAACATACACGCGCACACACACACACACACACACACACACACACACACACACACACACACACACACACACACACACACACACGTAATAAACTCCCACAAATGTAATAAACTTCCACTAAGCTGCACAAATATAGTAAACTCCCACAAATGTAATAGGTATTATGTTTGTGGGAAATGTGGTTATTGCATTTGTGGGAAATGTGGTTATTACATTTGTGGGTTTATTACATTTGTGGGGCTAACAAGGTTTTTTTAAAGACCCTTAAAAGTCATTATCACACAACCAAAATTTGTTAAGAAGCAGTTAAATTAAATTCATCTGTAATTCATGTCTGCAGGAAAAAACAAACTGCACTTTGATGCAATTTGATCTCATTTCAAAAGTCAAACAGTGGTGTTTAATAACTTGTAGAACTGGTCTAACATGGTGCACGTGGTAAATGTGTGACCTTAAGAATAATGAGGGTGTAGAATTACAAACACAATTGTAAAAATCAGCTGAACAGCAAGCAAAGAATACCAACCAACCAACCAAAATCTAATCAACAAAACAATCAGGTTGCGTGTGTCCAGGCCATTTATTGCCTATACAGTTTTTGATCTTGATGCCTTTTCACACACAAGTGAAGATGGTCGACACAGGATCTGTTCAACATGTATCAAGACCAGCCCAATGTTCTTTAACCAAACCAAAAGTTCACAATAATGGTATATTTGCAACCAGGACTGAACTATTTTAAAAGTATTAGATTTGAGATTTATGTTTTAATGATAGGATAATAGGATTCTGTTCAAAGTTCACATTTAAATGCATCCGGGAGAACTGATAAAAAACTGAAATAGGCTTATGAACTAATAAATGTAAGTACAAGTACAAGAAGAATTTTAATGCAGAAAGACAGGAAGACAGGAAATTATGGTACTATTAAAGTAGACTTTGTAATTTGTGTTTATTTTAATTGCAATCGATTAGATTAAGAATAATGTTGCATTTTTGCCCTATATTTGGAATAAACCAAAATAATATTTATTTTTTTTCAACCAAATAATGTTATAACCCCTATCAAAAAGCACAAACTATGACCTGTATGAATTGGATTAATAAAAACAGCATTCAAGCCACTTAGCAACTGAATGATAAAAACAGCAGAGTAACCAGTTTATAACAAGCAAATCAAAACTGTATCTCTGTCTTTGTCTTGTTTTTGCCAAGTGAACATAAAACTGAAATCTGGGGTTTTCTCTTGAGTAAATGTCCCAAGTGATCCATAAAAAAGGAATACTCCAGTTATTCACATGTTCCCAAACCAAGGAAATAATTTTAAGTTAAACAGAGGGTATTATGGAAAATTGATTTGGTTGAGCATTCTAACATACACATATGTCTGAAGAGTTTTTAGATGTCCATGCATGTTTGAGTGTTTTAGTAATCGCTCCCGGGCCCTATTTGAATTGATTTTATATACACTGCTGCTGATAAAATAAGATGACATGCACAAAAGACACTAGTCCCTATGAAATAAAAAGAAATGTTGAGGATTTATTTTAAATCAAGGGAGTAAAATCTAGTTTGAAATAAAACCAAAAATGATTTACCCTTGATTCCTGTGTCCTCTCTCTGATATATTTTTATATTTGGGTCTTAACAAGCAGCAATAAGGCTAGAATAAAGTAATTGTTCAGACTAGGAAATATAACGGGCTCTTCCCTGAGGTCTTTATCTTCCCTGTGGAATTTCTACTTGCATTATATTTTATTCTAGTGTCTGATAAGTAAGGATTAAACACTGTGCACTGGCGCGGAGTCTAGAACACCACAATGTGCAGCATTAAAACTTTGTAATGCCAGTTGTTTAATCAGCTTATATCATGGTCCCACCAACTGAAAATACTTTTAAATTTGACAACTTTTTGGCTGTCCAAGGATTGTTTCTATTTCAGTTGAAGCTAGTCCCTCCTCCTTTTGTTTACCGATGCTCACAGCATAGTTACTGTATATAGACCAGTGTTGTCGGACTATTTACCTGTAGGAGCCATGGCCACTGTTCGGTAACTATGTTTTCTTATTCACTTTTATGTTTTTGTAGTGGTGGTGGTCATTTCTAGGTTTCAGATTAAACATTTCATGTTGATGGGGTATATAAGTCATTCTGAATGTCTTTCAAATGTACCTCGCATTTAGAAGTGTCTGCAGAAGCCATGGCCACTGCTAAGTAATTATTGGAGAACTGTTATAGTAATAATTACTGGCTGGTGTTGATCTGTTAATTGTCTGCAGACCAAGAGAAGATTATCTAAATGACAGAGACTATTTCATGGCTGTAGCCCTTCTGACAGCCCAGAGAAGCAGGGATCCTAGGACACAGGTACCAGGATTTTTATCTTCTGTTCTTGCTGGGGCATTCATCTGCAGCTTTTTCCTTACCATTGTTACTATTTAACTGCATATTGCTGTATAATAATATAAAAGTCACTTATAAGTCAAAGAGGATTAAAGAAAGCCCTTGTGCAGGTGGGTGCCTGTATTGTGAAGGACGGCAAAGTTGTTTCGGTTGGCCACAACTACATGCCGAGTGGTGATGAAAAGAATACCTGGGAGGTAGAAGACCTGAGTGGTAATTGTAAATATTGGTATAGTAAGTAATTTATTTGATAAGAAATTGTTAATTATTTATCATTTCTATTATAAAATATAGACCTATGTGTTACAGTCAGCCTCGCTGTGAACAATGCCATCATACACGCAAACCCTGTTGATTTGAAAGGGACCACTATCTACGTGACTGTCTTTCCCTCCAATAAGTGCGCCAATGAAATCATCCTAGCTGGTGAATTTTGTTGTAAATAACATAAGAATTTTTTTCATTTTATAAATGCTTATGTTTTTTTAGTTTACGTTTGTTTACATACATTTTTAATTAGTCCACAATACAATTTGATATGAGTCAAATGAGGAGATACAATGTATTGTTAATCCCCTGATTAAAATGTACTCGTTGAAAATGTTGAAATGTTTAACAAAGGCAATTGTGAAATTTAATTTTTTCTTTTTAACTTTTGTGTTCAGGCATCAAACATGTTGTGTATCTTTCTGACAAATATGCACAGGAGGAATGGTGTAAAGCCTCCAAGAAAATGCTCACAGAAAAAGAGGTTTCTTTGGAGTAAGTATAGAGTGCAACATATACGCTTTTCTATGAAAGTTTTAGACAAAAGTTTAAAATTAAATTAATTTAAAACGTAAAATAGGCTGTAATATTCAAAAGTAATTTTCAACTGACACTGGTTTGCTCACGACCATAACACATGCTTCAGTGTATCCATTAAGTGAAGGATAAAATCAGTGTCCCTTGTATTGTAGTCACTTACTGGTGATATTTTTTATTACTGCATTTGAAAAGCTGCATTCATTCTCTGTTAGATATATTTTGATATTTGGGTCCTAACAAGCCTCATTTGGGTCCTAACAAGCCACTGCTTTGATTGACCTGGGTGCTGGGTGCAGTTGTATTCAGAGCTAATTCTGATCCTACATATGCAGATGGACACTTGTATCTCAATGTAACAGAGAGTTGTCTGTCTTATTTACACAGGCTTTTTTACTCGGAGGGGGAGCACCCAAGAGAGGATATCTGTATCAATTTCAAGCCGATTACAGGTCAAAACTTGTTTTTACTCTGTTAAATGGTTTCTAGAAAATGTATCTCTAGTTCAGTGAGGTTTGATGGTTGCCAAGCACGGACAGCCTGCTTCAAATCATCCCACAGATTTTCAACGATATTCAAGTCTGGGGAGTGGGATGGCCATTCCAGAACATTGTACTTGTTCCTCTGCATGAATGCCTGAGTAGATTTTGAGCAGTGTTTTAGGTCGTTGTCTTGTTGAAATATCCATATATGAGGTTTTATATATATATATATATATATATATATATATATATATATATATATATATATATATATATATATATATATATATATATATATATATATATATATATATACATACTGTATGTATATATGTATATATGTGTATATATATATATAGAATATAGATAGATAGATATTATTATTATTATTATTATTATTATTATTATTATTATTATTATTATTATATAAACTGAAGTGGCTGATATCAAGAAATCCTACCAATGGCTGGAGAGGGCTGGTCTGAAGGACAGCACAGAGGCCCTCATCCTGACTGCACAAGAGCAGGCCTTGAGCACCCGAGCAATAGAGGCCCAGATCTACCACACCAGACAAGATCCAAGGTGTAGACTGTGCAAAGAGGCTCTTGAGACAGTCCAGCACATAACTGCAGGGTGTAAGATGCTGGCAGGGAAAGCATACATGGAGCGACATAACCAAGTGGCGGGCATAGTGTACAGAAACATCTGTGCAGAGTACGGGCTGGAGACCCCAAGGTCAAGGTGGGAAACACATCCGAAGGTTGCGGAGAATGAGCGAGCCAAGATCCTGTGGGACTTCCAGATACAGACTGACAGAATGGTGATGTTGAACCAACCAGACCTAGTGGTGGTGGATAAGCAACAGAACAAAGCCGTGGTGGTGGACATTGCAATACCAAGCGATGGTAATATCAAGAAAAAGGAACATGAGAAACTAGAGAAATACCAGGGGCTCAAGGAAGAGCTGGAGAAGGCCTGGAAGGTGAAGGCATCAGTGGTGCCCGTGGTGATCGGAGCACTCGGGGCTGTAACTCCCAAACTGGAGGAGTGGCTAGCAAGTGACAGCAAAGATACTGCGTAGAACTCTCAAGCTCCCAGGCCTCTGGTAGAGGTGAGGGTGAGAGAGACCAACCACCGTGGAAGGTGAGGAACACATTTATATATATATATATATATATATATATATATATATATATATATATATATATATATACACAACAATGCTGTAAACTAGAAATGCCTTCCAAAATGTGTTAATCATTTATTTTCATCAATCAACAAAATCTAATATATTTGGTGTGACCACCCTTTGCCTTCAAAAGAGCATCAATTCTTCTAGGTATACTTGCATACAGTTTTGGAAGATTCTCGGCGGGTAGGTTGTTCCAAACATCTTGAAGAACTAACCACAGATCTTCTGTGGATGTAGGCTTCCTCACATCCTTCTGTCTCTTCATGTAATCCCAGACACACTCAATGATGTTGAGGTCAGGCCTCTGTGGGGGCCATATCATCACTTCAAGAACTTCTTCTTCTTTACGCTGAAGATAGTTCTTAATGACTTTGGCCTAGGCAGAGGGGTTACATGAACAGGATGTGGGAGAAATGGTTACTTCGATACCCACAATCCAAGCTGACTGCCAAACAACTAATAGCTCAGTGTTCCAACATCCACAAACGGCAACTGCTATCACTAGAGATTGATGAGGTACAACACAAATGCTACAGCAAGGCCAGGATGCCAGGTCAGACGGGAGTTAACACCATCTCCCCAACCAGAGATTGGCTATGAAGCCCCAAGTATCACGCTGAATGAGGCAGCGTCTGATCTGAAAGATAACATCATGGCCCAAATGAACACAAGGCAACCCCGACCCCAGTTACAGAGGCTAAGTGAAGTACTATCTGAAAGTCTCCTAGAAGATGTGAATGCAGCACTGAGAGCGATCCCTACCACAAGCATCACTGAAACCAATGAGCTGATATACACTTCAGCAGCAGTGATCCTAGAGGTGCTGGGCTATAAGAGCAACCATGGGAGCCATGAGAGACAATACCCACCATGGAAAAGACGGTTAGAGGCTAAAATCAAGGAAGCACGGAGAGAAGTGGCTACAAGGTTATAAGGCTACAAGCCTTAGCCAGCCACCTAAAGAGGTACACGCAAGATAATGAAGCCAGATGAATAAACCGCCTGTTCCCAATACAACCTGTGAAAGTGTACGCTCAGTGGCAGGGGAACACAGACCAGAGCAGACCCACCAAGGCTGGAGACTGAAAGGTACTGGAAAGGCATATGCGAGAGGGAGGCATCACAGAACACCGATGCACAGTGGCTGGTGGCTCTGAGAGAAGATCACAGCAACATCCCTGAACAAAATCCAGTCATCATTACAGTGGCAGACATTCAGTCTCAGGCATGAAAAATTGGACAGCACCAAGCCCTGACATGATCCACATGACATGATACTGGCTAAAGAAGCTCACTGCACTCCACGAGCTCCTGGCAGCACAAATGAACCAGCTGCTAAAGGATGGGACTCACCCTGAATGGCTAACCCAAGGGCATACGATCCTGATTCTGAAGGACCCCTCAGAGGGTACAGTCCCATCCAACTATCGGCCAATAACCTGTCTCTCCACAACATGGAAGCTTATGTCAGGCATCAGCATGGCTAAGATAAGCAGGCACATGGATCAATACATGAGCACAGCACAGAAGGGCATCGGCAAAAACACCAGTGGAGCCAAACACCAACTCCTGGTTGACCGAACAGTCGCCCGTGACTGCTTGTCTTTTCAATCAAAAAGTGTGCTTTGACTCAAAAAAGATTGAAAAACACACTCTAGTTATTTACCATAGGGGTATAGAGGTACTGGGAGCTATTACACACAAAAATAACTGACAAGACAATACACCTAAGATTGTAATGGTTTGTACCAAATTAAGCAGTAATCTGTTTTGTGTGCATTTCAGGCCGTGCAGGGGGCATTGGTGTTTCTGAAGCACTTTTACCACAGAACCTTAGATAATAGCACCATTATATCAGTCGTCCAGGTATGTCTAAGTTCAAGATCATTCTACAGTAGAGTTGGCCTGTTTTTTTTCTCTCTAATTCAACATATATGTACTGGTCCAACTGAGTGCAGTATCAGCTATTAACAATATTGTTGTATATTTTGCAGTAGATTGATCACTCTCTAATTATTACTGTGTCTTTTCTGATGTTGAAACTGAATTCCAGTACAGGTGGAAAAGGCTCCGGACGAAAGATGATGGAGCCTTTTCAGTCCAGGAATGACCTGCCTGAGGAGACAAGGCTAGCACCATCTATTAAATCACTTTTTAAAACTCATATTTATCTATTTGCCTTCCTTTAACTGGTTTTAGCTTGATTTTATTCTATATTTATTTTTATCCTATTTGATTAATTTATTATAATTAACTGAATTGTTTGATCCTATTTTTGATTATTTAATTATTGATTTTGATTATTGATGTTTTATTATTGATACTATTGTTGATTATTGATTATTCCTATCCTATTTTTTATTATTTTGATTATTATTCTTATTTGATTATTAACTGATCTCTGCTGTCTGCCTCATTGTCTGTTTTTGTATGCTTTTTGTATTGTTCTTTGCTGACTGTCCAGCACTTTATAAACCTTGTTTTTAAAGAGATTTATAAATAAAGATTTATTATTATTCTCCTTTCACTGATTCACAGTGATTATTTCAGCATAGCCGCTAATATTGCAAGCTGCAAATGTATACGGATCTCTAACCTGTAGCTCGGCAGCTTCCAGTAGCTCTCCATGCCCTTCCAAGTAGTTCACCAAGAGATTTCTGAATTATATGTATTGTGCTGATTCACAAAGATTTTGTTAAATAAACTCCTATTACCATTATACCATTGTATCCTTTTGATGCCTAACTTTGTGCACTAATAATAAAAACATGATGAAACGTTTGATGAAAAGACCTAGAACGCTTGGAGGAAAAATGAATTAATAAAAAAAAAAACACACACTCAAAGTACTTTCAAGAATTTTTTATTTTTTATCGTATAAACACTGTACATAAATTACTTTCTCTGAGACTAATATTGATGTACGGATAAGTGGAATTTCTCAGTTTTCCAAATAAAAAGGAGAAACCCAAAAGACGCTGACTTGTCTCAATTGAAAGAAAGAAAACAACTGGTAGCATATGGTGTCAAACAATCTTTCCTGTTTGTTCCTTTTGAAATGATTTTCCATCCCTTCCATTTTTTGTAAACACACATACACAGAAAAAAAAACCTCCCCTTTAAGAGTACAGAGTCCCACGATCAATGAGAAAACGTCCACATCAAGTTTTGATCTATTACTGTTACTTGTTAAAGTCACTGATGGCATTGCGCCGCCCCTTTAAGAAACGAGCAAAATAAACAAAGAGAAGCAACAGTTGGTTACTACTCACAGCGACCCCGCCCACCCCCAAAAGCCATGACAACATGTTTCTATTGCAAGCAAAACTACCACCTCCGACCGATAAAAGCACAAGGTCTATGCATCATACGAGTCACGTTTTGTAGAAGTGAGGCTTCCACAGCAGAGCAGTGTTTGGAGCCAACAGTGCGTCCATGGCATTTGAGTCCATGGCCCTGACTGGAGAGAGACTAGACCTGGTGAAAGCACAAAGGAGTAGCTTCAAAACAGCCCAAACTGATCAACAATATCAGAAACACAAAGAAAAAACACAACTCAAGTCCTGGTTCAGTCCAGAGATGGGCCTTCCTGCAGTGTTGGTGGTAGTGGAGTGGTAAGAGTAATAATAGTGGTATAGATAATAGTATGTAAACACTTTTTGTTCATTTTAATATCTCCTTTTAGTTCGAAGCAAATGCAAGTTCTTATAAAACAAACCAAAAAATCCAAACAAAGTCTTTTTTTGTCCTCCATACAAATGTGAGTCCTTTAATGTCCGTCTCTCTCTGAGAGTCCCACAGTTCCTGCTCTGGACTCGGGCCTGATCTGGCCCACATACTCTGACAGTTTCACTGTCTAAATGCTTCGAGCTCCTCGTGATGCTGCAGAAATGCCCTTTGATCAAAGTCTTAACATCCTACTGTTTAACAGCTGCACAGCTCACGACTCAGCACTCGACTAGCCCCGCCCATCACATTTGGGGAGGAGCATGGTGCAGGCTTAGCCCCGCCTGCCACATGAGGGGAGGGGCATGGAGCAATCTTAGCCCCGCCCACCACACAAGGGGAGGGGCATGCGTGCAGGCTTTTCGAAGGCAGATAAAAACAAAAAACGAAGGCATTGTTTAGACTGAGCTCTTCAGCTCGAGTATCTCGATTGGTTTGGGGTCAGTGCATTAAGTGATTATCGTTGATCGGTGGAGACCATATTTAAAGAAAAAGTAAACAAACATTGAGTTTCCTTCAGTTTTGTGACATCCCTGTTAAACTGTCTGTGGGCTGCGTGGCCGTTACCTCCGGCCGATCTCGCTCTGCCTCAGAAACTGGATGTTGTTGGCGCTGTCTGCGAGCTCGGGGTACTGCTCTATGGACAGGACATAGTAGCCGTCGTAGCCGAGTACTTTGCCGCTGCTCAGCAGCTGCCTCTTCTCCCCCTCGGTCCACAGCCGCACCCCCTCCTCCCCATCACGCACCCTCTGCTGCTCCCGCGCCCAGGCCGTGGACAGCGCCCTCTGGCGGGCGTGCTCCAGAATGCGTGCTTTCTCCTCGTCCAGCGTAGTGCCGTAGCGCACGTGCAGAGCCAGCGCTCCGTACTGCAGCTCCACGTCAGCAAAGCGCCTGGTGCGGCCGTTCATGACTGTGGTGGACTGGGACACGGTCACATTGACCCCGTTCTCCAGAGCCTTCCTCCCTGAGGTGAGCCTGAGCGCGCTCAGGTCGTTCTCCGGCAGGCTGGTCTTGATGAAGTAGTGTGTGTCACGTCCCTCCACCGTGAAGTGCAGGTCCTCCAGGTAGAAGGCGTTGTTGAGAATCGCTGCCACTTTGATGCAGTCCTCGTTTGCGATGTTCAGGGCGTTAGTGACCACACGGCCCTGTACCACGGCCAGCATTACGCCCTTCCCCACCAGAGATCGCGCAGACGAGAACCAGAGCCAGGGTCGTGTGTGGTCTGAGTGCCGCCGGCTCAGCTGGATCTCAGGCATGCGCTCAAATGACAGGAAGGCTTTGGACTGACGGGTCACCTCCTGCTGCACCCCCGAGATGGCCTGAAGGGGGCGAGAGAGAGTCACAAAACAGAGAGGTTTGAGTGGATGAAAAAGTTACAGGACACCACCTATAATAATTTAAACATCTAATATCACATAATCTTAAGTAACAGTGTTACTTACAGGCAGGTCGTCCCACAGCTGACTCTTCTTCATCTCCAGTGAGGGCTGCGTCAGATCAAACTTGGGAATGGGGAATCCTGGGATAGCATTGTGGAGGTGGAACCCAAATGTGACCAACCAGATGTTTACGTCTGAAGAAAGAGAGAGGAGAAGAAGAGTTTACATAAAGCTTGTGTCAAATGTGGCCTCAGCATGTGACCAATCATCTGTACATTATTATGGCTCTGATATATGGACCTCAGTAAAGTTAGCTGTCAATCATAAAAGCATTTCACAGTAAGAAGCAGCAGATTTTCAGTTATGTGATGAAAAATGGCTATTTGACATTTTTGAATCTAGCATGCATCACCTTGATTCTTCATTTTTTTAAAGAATAATTATAAGCAAATATAGAGTAGTGGCCGATAGGGAGAAGGTGAAAACCTGATGCAGGACAATACAGGAGCACTCAACATGTGTGAACCAACTGAAATACAACTTGATGAGAAAAACTGATGATGATGGAACACTGACATTTTACATACTAGTATTTAGGAGCACAACCTTCAGCCCTAGACTACCTAAAACCTGAACTACCTAGAAGGAAATTACCCCCAAATATACATTACACAAACAAAAAAACAACATAAAAAGAACTATGACTATGAACATAAATGAATAGAACGTCATTATGTGTTATCTGGTGTATATTACCTGTGACATACTCCTTAACCTGGTGGACTTTGCTGATGGGGTTGTTTCCTCTGAACATGTACAAGTTAAAAGGCTGAGGGTCCTTTCCAACTCTGGTCCATGTGCTGATGTCAGGAGTGGTCCACCTAAAATCACATAAAAACAAAGTCATTTAACACAGTGTAATTTAATATAGCCTTGAGAATTGGGGCTAAACCACTGAGCCTGAAGAGAGACTGGACCAAGAGCAAACAAAAGCGTTAGAATGTTTCACAGTTTGGCATTAACCAAAGAGTAGACCAGGACTAAACACAGGGTAAGAAGTAAAAATGACCATTACATTTTTAGGACTTTTAGAAACATAATGCTCATCAGTCATCATAAGAAAGAGAAATAAAAAAAATAATTATATGTATGTTGCACTTCTAATAATCAAGTAGCAAAGTAAAAGTCTCTCAACATAAATAGTTTTACCTTCCAGCTGGTATGTCATAGTCCCTGTCTCCAAAGTGCAGCAGGCGGGTGAGGGGATCGTACAGGCCGCCGTGGAAACCGATCACCAGCACAAAGTCTGGGTTAGAGTCAAAGTACACCTCTCCATAGGCTGTGTACTGCACCTGAGAACCAGACAGACAAGTGTGTAGACGTCAGAGAGAAATGAACACAAAGACCACTTAAGTGTATTGGATAACGCACAAAAAGGTGTGGCATGAATTTGAATTGATCAGCTGCTTAACAAACTATGTTTTATCTATGTACATTTACAATCATAAGGTCCATGTTCATCTTTCTCCTCCTCTCCACGCTCCATGTATCAGACACACACTTTTATTTATGCCCTCTCTCTCTCTCCAGACCAAGTTACAAGTCAGATCTGTGGAGAGGAAACCCCGCTCACAGTCAGAATAACTGTTTTTCTTTTGAGGTCTTTTGAGCTATAAAATCATCTGTAATTGAAAACATGTAAGGTAGAGCTGTTTAATGTCATACTGTGGAACATTATAAGCAAAGCAATGACATATCCATAGAAACAAGAAGGCGACAGACCACCAACAAAAAAGTTACATAGTGCACCTTTAAAGGTCCTACATAACGCAAAATTGACTCTTGTGAGCTTTTACCCATGTTATAATGTTGTTACCTCCTCAAAAACAAACCTGGAGTTGTGTTTTGTTTCATTCACACATGTTTGAGTCATCCTACTTTTAGTCTGTCCACATCTCCAAAGCTCACAATGCTCTGTTCCACCTTGTGATGTCATGAAGCGATAGTTATCATGTTAACAGCTACATTTTACCTTCAGTTCAGTCAAGATTGGTAATTCCAGGGCTGAAATCATCCAGATGATTCTAGTGAAAGTGTATGGAGTTTAAAAACCAACTGTATTACCACGTGACATCACAAGGTGGAGTGTTCTCTGTTTGAAAGAAGAACTAAATATGCAGGGTTTGTGTGTTAAACACGAATGAAACAAAACACAACTCCAGGTATGTTTGTGATGACGAAGCAAGATTATAATACAGATCAGCAGTGTAAAATACAAAATATAATAAAACAGTTTGCACAAACACACACAAAATCGATACTGACAAAAAGATGATGCAATGAGAACGTTTGTAGTGTCAGTGTGAGAGTCGTTGGATGTACCTGTTTTAGCAGAAGTCCATTGTTACTGAAAACAGCCAATGGGGTTCCAGTGTTATCACAGGCGATGTAGAACTCCTCTCCACTGCTGATCTCCATCGCAAAAACATGACCCTGTGGACAACAATCAACCACATTACAATTAATGAAAAGAAATATTCAACTAAGACTGCATTTTCTTTCCTCTGGTCATCTGATGCTTCAACCAATCACAGGTCTAAATGCCAAAGTTTTTCAGCTTCACTGACTTCCTGTTCAAAACTACAGATCTGAGAAACCTGCTTCTTCATTTTTAGCCCTGCCTGTTTGCCCCAGAGTCTGAAGTTTTTTGAATAATTGCAAGTAAGTACAGAGTAGTGGGCGGAGATACGTGTGTGTGAAAACTGACATTTCTCATGCCTCAAATTCAGGGCAATGCAGGATTACTCAAAAATCCTTGAATTAATCAAAATATAACTTTGAGTAAGCCAATTATGAATGAAAACCATTAGAACATGGTTAAAAGCTCATGTTATGTACAATATATTTTATATTGTACATAAAATATCCAATACAAATAATACATTAGAGTAGTTTTTTTGAATTTATGGGTTCATTTCAAAACATACGCTGTTTAACCAATATACACGTTTTGTCTGGGATCCAGAAACACACTACTTCAATACTTAAGATTAGATGTGAGTCTGGTCATCCAAGAGTGAAGTATTAAACTGTTAATTTGAGGTGAGATAAATGTACATTTTGTAAACCATAGGTGACCTCCTTCATTTCACATGTCACTGAAATAAACAAATCTGACTGATCACGTTTAGTCGCGCTTGAGATGTGACAGAGGGCGTGGGGACCAGACTGATATCCCTCTGTATGAAAAATACCGATCATTCAGAATTTTACCTTACCATATTAAAGCCTTATGTTGTAATCATTATGGCTCTTTTAGCTTGACTAATTCATCAACATAAAACAGACTTGCAAAGTTTGGGGTAGATTTCCTGAGCCAGTCAACCTCGAAAAACATTAAATTAATTTCTCAAACTGATTTGTTTTGAAAGAGGAGTCTCTAATAAAGACAGTGTTTTTCTGCCGTCTAGTGGTGTCAGAGGCAGCCACTGAAAGAGAACCAGCCCGATGTAAACAACATACATCAAAACACAGAAATACACATGCAAAATGTGGAGGCTTCATACAGGCAAATGTCCCGCGTATACTAAAGCTGGAGGATTCATCACAACAACATTAAAACCGAATGTTCATTATTATTTAGTTCAAATGATGGTCTAAGTCTCTATTGGTCCATTGTCTAAAACCTTAGTCATCGTTACATGTTTTGCTCAAATAAATAAATGTTGTGTTCACTAGGGCATCACGTCTTTTTGGCAACACTGGCAAGTCGATCACAATCTGTTTTAATACCATTTGGCCATATGCTAGCAGAGCACCTGTAGATTACTCTCTTGACTCACTGATGCACTCATTTCATCCGATTTTTCATACTTATTTAACTCCAGCAGTCTGTCTGAAACCCAAAGCAGAGCTCTCTGTATTGTACCTGCAGGTCGTAGTAGAAGGAGGTGATTTCAGAGCTGGAGTGGTTGTACACGTGGGTGATTCTGGTGGGGTAGTTCAGGTCTGCGTAGAAGAACTGCAGGTGTTGGCCCAGACTGTTCCTGGAGGCCACTCTCCTCCCCAGTCCGTCGTAGCGGTACTGAATGGTCCAACCGGCCGCTTTACTGTACACGCGAACCAAGAGCCCTGAGGTGAGAGAAGAGAGAGGAGCTTGAAACGCTACTATTACAACAACGCAATCACGCCAGTAAGAAATCTAGAGCTTTTTAAATTCATTTTAAAAAGTAAATTCAGTAACTTATTATGAGTGTTAGAAATCTAATGTTATTTTGGATGAAATTGAGATGTTTAATTAAAGTATGTGTACAATTATTTTAGTTACAAAGAAAAAAAAAGACTAAAAAGGGCTTAAGTGCATATTAATCAAAAGAATATTTAAAAAACTTACATTTTTAATCAGTTTTGTGTTAATAACTATATGTTCTTAATGAGTAAACAGTTGCTGAATAGATGTTTGGCATAGGTTTAGAATAAGTGTCACATAATGAGACAAGTCCAGCTGAAACTATAAGATTATATCAAAAGCAGAAAACTTTTAGGACAACTTCATTTCCAAAAAAAGTGAGTCAAAATAGAAATACTTTGGGGATTCAATTTAGTATTAAGTTACAACTGACTGATAATGTATCCAGTCCAGCACTGAATACATGAAAGTATAAAATTTGATTTTATAATTAAATATGATTGAACAATGCTACTGTATTTGTTAATAAAGGTCTTTTTGAATGTGTTTTAGAGTCTGGAGGAACAGAGATATAGTTTAACACATGTCATATGAATGGTAGTGGAACTTCAGCTTCTAAGGCCTGACAAAGACACTTGCCTTGGTGCCTCTGGTTTGGTTTTTTTGGGTTTTTTTTCAGCTCCACTACCGTTCACATTTCTACATTGGCATATGTTGAGCTATACGTCTGTTCCTCCATGTCAAGTGGCCTCATCCTTGAAGAGCACCAGTGTCTTACATCCTTCTGTCCCTTCTGTCTGGCTCACTAGAGACCCATTGAAGCACTCCCCTTATCTCCTGTTTTAGTATTTTAGAGTCTGTTTAGTCCGGATAACAGTTTCTCCTTAAATATTAATTTAAGGAGAAATATAGGTGCATTGAATATCATTGAATATATTTTAACAGTTTCTGGGTTGTTGTTTTTTTGGTTTGTTTGTTTGTTTGTTTTTTTCCGCCCCTGTAGTAGCACCCGGAAAAGGGAGGACTTCCTGGAGTGGCCTGAATATTTTATGGCAGTGGCGTTTCTGTCGGCCCAAAGGAGCAAAGACCCAAACTCACAGGTGATGAGAGCAGTGACTCACTTTAACCAGGCCTCTGTAGGGGACTGGGGGGAATCTGATGTAACACTAGCAAAAAAAAAAAAAAAAGCAATTATTTATTATTACGTGATTTGTATGAAATGGAAAATGTCATTTTCTTAAACTGCGTACTTAAACTTGGGAAACTATTTTTATTATATTTATTTTGCAGGTTATCATTAAAAAATATCTCCCATCTGCCTATTATTAATCTTGTTGATCTAATTCATTGATACTTTTTTTTTTGCCAGAGGAGTAGAATAGCTGTACAAATTTGAGCTCAAAGATGTGCTGTCAAAGGTGGTATTTGGGTTTAAAGCTCTTTTTTTTATTCCAGAGAGAAGGCACTGGGCAGGTCTTTGAATCCTTCTGTGTATTTTCTGATTTTTGGGCACATTTGGTGGAGCAGTGGAGCTGTGGGAGACTGGGATTTGGGAGAGCATCTATAGGCTATAATTAAAGGTGTACTATGTAACTTTCGCTGTCTGTTACCTGCTTGCCTCCAAGTTATTGCTTTGTCACGGGAAAAAAAACAAAAAAACAATAAGCATATGCAAAAAGTCCACCTATCAAATCATGACAGACACTGACTCCCAATACCGTAGTACCACAATAGAGCAACATGTGTGATAATCGATTATTTTGCACATCATATTCAACAATATGTGACTATTTTTTAAAGGAAAAATGCATATTCACATTTACCACAACTTAAACCCCCTGCTGTGTCTCCCTTGTGCAGGTGGGGGCGTGCATAGTGAACCAGGAGAATAAGATTGTCGGGATTGGGTACAACGGGATGCCCAACGGCTGCAGTGACGACCTGCTGCCCTGGTCCCGGATGGCAGATGACCAGCTGGACACAAAGTACCCCTACGGTGAGAGGGAGGTTGGCACGAATGATAACCAAATATAAAACTATTAAACAGCACGGGGAATGCAGAACACAAAATATGTCATACAATCCATGTAGTGTCATCTGTCAATGCCTCAAATCAGATCTTGAATTTGCTGCCCTGGGCCGACTGCTAGAAACATTCTGTACCAAGGTAACTACTGCCAGTCGTAATTATGTACAGGAACACGGGGATACAGCGTTTTGCCCAAGAACACCAAAACACTGGGGCACCAGTTGCAAAACTTGTGTCCTTCGGCAAAACACTTCACCTGCATTGCCTATTACACGGGTGGTCTGTGAGTGTTGGTGGTGGTCGGAGGGTCCCATGGTACAGATTGGCAGCCTTGCATCCATCAGTTTGCCCCAGGGCAGCTGTGGCTACAGTAGTATCTTTGGGTATAAGGCTCTATATGAATCCAATATTATTATTAATATGAATGAAAGCTTCAGTGTCAGTTTATGCACTTTGTCATGTATCCTCTAGAGGGAGACAAGATGAGTAATGACCAACTCTCTAACTCTAACTCTAACTCTTGTATGGCCTTTTTTCTTTGTTTTTAAATGTATTGAGTTTGTAATAATTAGACACTGTGCATTTAGTTACTATGTTGTGTCAGGATTCTTAGACTGGCAAATGAGTCTATTTCAAAGGTCCACTCAAAGTAAGGCAGGACACATGTTTTTAATCAAAGTTTTTATGGCAATAAACACAACTAAATTTTATGCTTTTGGGAAAAAAAAAAGGTTGCATGCTGTTGCTGTTTATTATGAAAAATCAGCACTGTTGCCATAGCAATTAACAAAAAAAATCTTCTGATTGGGGAAAAAGGCTTCAAAATGTTACATAGTAATCTTGGCAAAACTTTTCTTTAGCCTTTTGAAAGTTGTGAAAATCGTTTAATTAAATAAATAAATAAAGGCAAGTAAGGAATAACTTTGGACCACTGCAAACTGTTTAAGTGAACAAATTCTGTTTGTCACAATTGACACTGGTGATGTGTAAAAGTCTAACTTGAATTTCCACAGTGTGCCACGCGGAGCTCAATGCCATCATGAACAAGAACAGTGCAGATGTGAAGGGCTGCACCATGTACGTGGCTCTGTTCCCCTGTAACGAGTGCGCCAAACTCATCATCCAGGCAGGTGGGTGTAAATTGTCTCTGCATTTTGGATGAATCGATGAGTTCATGGAATAGGCGGACGGATTCTGTTTAAGAACTCACGGCGACTGCCTGTATTTTCCAACTTTTTGTTCTCATTTACAGCATTCATGTCGATGTCTAACAATGGGACCCTTGCGTATTCACAGAAGCCCTATACCAATACGCCAGTGGCTGGCAGTGGTGATACTGTGACATCGGCACCCCACTGTAGACAAGGAGAGAAACAGATACTTAATTGATCCCAAGGGAAATTCAAGTTTAGCTGCTGCAACATTTACAGTGTGCTTCCCAGTCCTTTTTGTGTTTGAGTCAAAGGTCACAGTGCAGCATAGCAGAAGGACTGGTCAGGGAGGGTCAGCAGATCTGTGTCAGGGCAGTTTGAAGCGAGGAAGAGCCAAAAGTGTCCCTCCTGTGTCCTGCAGCCCGGGCATCACAGCAGTGTCCTCTGGAATGTCTTCTGCCACATTTGCTGCCACATATGGTGTACCCTACAAGAGGTACAAGAATACAAGTATTTAGGTGTCACAATAGAAACTACAGAGTCTTCAAAACTGTATCTAAATACCTCTCATATAAATGACTGTCTGACGAGCTGGAGCCAGACCTCACTACTGCCTATAGAAAGGCTCTACAAGCTGACCAAAAATCAAACCTGTATCATCACTGTAAAATATTAAGCAAATATAAATGTTTAAATTGGGAAAACTTAATTATTTACTCATACATTATTCTGGTCTATAAAACTCTCCCTGATGTTGAAGAGTTCATACAGTTGTATTTAAATACAAACACTCAAGCACTGAGCAGAGGAGACTCTAAAATCCCATTTAGAAAGTCTTCTTTGGGACAGCCAGTCTCTTCAGTCCATGCACTGCACTCCTGGAATCTGGTCCCCACAGAACTAAGGAACATGACCTCCATCCATAGCTTTAGTAGATCTGTGAAACAGCGGCTTCTGGACAATAACATGAACTCATCTGTATGTGTTTAACATCACATAGCAGATTTCTCCGTCGTGTTGTGTGATTTGTGTCTTTGTGTTGTGTGATTTGTGTTATTGTCTTTAATTTGTGTACTGTGTGTGCTTTTAGCATGATCTAATTTTATTAATGTGACTACAGTTAATATTCACTCATCTTAATGTCTTTCTCACATGTGATGGACTGAATGTTTTGTGGCTATGTCCAGTTTTGTTTTTTTGTTTTTCTTGCCATCAACCTGCCAATGGGACTACAGACGAAAATGAGCCTGCACGGCTAACTCTGGCACATTTACATGCTGATTAATGTGCACTGTCCCATATTTAATAAACAAACATAACATAAACATATAAACCCTCCGTGTGTGAGCCAGGTTCCCACAAAAGCAGCCAACCACTCTGCCATGGACACAACATCACTCGTCCTTCAACCACCTCTTCTCCCTTCACTAAGCCAAGTTACTGCAACTTCTTTATCTCTGACCACTAGCTTTGGAAATTGACCCCCCTGACCACCAATTACTCCCTCAAACACCAGTCTCATTCTAGGCAAGGCGATCTAAATCAATCTTATCCAAGTCATTACTACACAGTATATAGTATATACTACATACATAATACCTCAACTTTGCAAGCAAGTTACAGAGTTTTAGTTTTAAATTTGTTTGTATAATATTGCGAGATGGAATCTTTAAACTAGGCACTTTCTCTGTGAATAAAGCATAAACTGTGAGACACTTCTGAAGTATGGTTTTACATTTCTATTTTCATGGACTCATGCAGGTGTCGTGCCACCTGCTGATTTTTATTGGTTTGTGTCTTTAACTGTGCTTACACAGGAATGATGCCATCACAGTCCACAAAATACACTTTACTGCTGCATTCATTCTTCACTAATTGATGCCAATTATCTCATTAAATAGGACAACATTGGCAATAAAATGATGCGTGCATTCGAAGAATAGAATTGGAATTTTCTTTGACACACCCACCCAAAGTTTTCACCATTGTAGTAATTATTGTGACAGGACTAAAAGCAAATGAATCAAATCAAAGATTCTCAAGGAGGATGATTTCTTGTTTTCAAATGGTATGACCAGGAGGAATGAACTAGATATTTTCCAAGATGGTGATCCTGTGTAATACTGGTGTAACTTGGTCTGTTTTTAAATCACAGGGATCAAGGAAGTAGTGTATTTATCTGATAAGTACCCCGACACACCTGGGATGACTGCGTCCAGGAAGCTGCTCAACATGGCAGGTGTCCAGTTCAGGTATGTCTCTGTACCTCCCTGTGCATGTTTGTTCTGTTCAGATATAACAACTGGACTGGAATAATCTATTACTTATAAATAATAGTACTTTTTGGAGGCCTAATGCCGAGTGTACAGGTTGTGGTTTTCAGGTTGTTGGACATGAACCCACCTGAAACTGCACTGCCTTGGTCAAATACACATAACAGTTGTCGTAGTCCATGTCACAGGCAGTCTGCATGTTGTAACCCAGTCAAAATACGTGCTGAACCCGCCCTGTGTCTAATAAAAAATAGATATGACTTTTCAAAACTCTGAGAATCCATTTTGTACGGCTCTCTCTCATCTACTTGAGTCCACACAACTTGGTGTGGTGCAGAAAGCTTGTGTTTTTCAACTGAACACACTGCATTGTCTGCAATTATTAAGACAAGGGTAAAAAATATTTCTACTAAGCCAAAATCTATATTGTTTGAATATCGTAGGTCATTGTCTAAAACTGCTCAAAGTCCCTCCTTCCCAAATGATTTCAGCGTGTGCAATTCCACATCCGTATTACAGCAGTAACATTATTACTGCTGTGTTTAACCTCAGTCAGTAAGAGTGAAGTTGTTTGGTTTGCTCTGAATGGCACAAGCACATACGACAGATACGAGTTGAATTAATGAATTGATTGGTTTCTCCACAACTTTTTTATGATCTTTTTTATATGTCCAGACTTCCTTCGTTTATTACTGCTTAATAGTGGAGTTAGTCTGAATATTTCTGTCAGTTGTGTGTCTCTTGATGATGTTTTGGTTGTGCTTTTCTTTTGGCAGGCAGTTCAAGCCCAAGAGGACAGAGATTGTCATTGATTTTAATTCCATTAACCACACTGGAACACGGAGCAGCAGCAGCCAGTGAATTACCTGACGTGTGGGACCACTGAGAGGAGAGGAGGGGGCTGTGATATCCTCCTTACCCCTCCTAGTCTAAAGAAAACTCAAGGATGCCTCGACTTTGACATCTTTGATATTTTGATTAACCCTTCGGAACGTTGTGGATACTCTAATGTGCTGCTTGGGTGTTGATGGTCTTCTTTTAAATTTATTTTCTTGGTTTGGGAACATGTAAGGACTGTGATTTACTGGAGTTTTAACTTTTTTTTTTTTGATCACTTGGGACATTTCCTCAAGGGAAAACCCTAGATTTCAGTTTTATGTTCACTTTCAAAGACAAAGAACATTTTTTACATTTTTTTTGCTTGTTATAAGTTACTGTGGTTACTGTGCTGTTTTTATCATTGATTTGCTAAGACGCTTGAATGCCATTTTAATTAATCCAATTCATGCAAGACATAGTTTGTACTGTTTTGATGGGGGTTATAAAGTGTTACTACATTTGGTTGACAAAAAAAAATAGTATTTTGGTTTATTCCAAATGTGGTTGCAAGATTACTCGTAATCAAATTGAAATGCAATTTGAATGGACGCAACTCGCAAATTACAAAGACTGTGTAAGAAATTATGGTTCTTCAAACATTACAAACAACAAATGACGTGTCTTTCTGCAGTAAAACTGCTAACAGACAGTAGTTTAGCTCTTTCATACTATGAAATTAATACATGTGATTCTTGTATCAAACCAAGTTTGAGTTCATAGGCCTATTTCAGTTTGTCAATTCTCCTGGATGCATTTAAAATGTGAACTTTGAACAGAATCCAAGTATCCTATCATTAAAACATAAATCTCATCTAATTTTAAAAAAAAAATTAATAAACTTTTCAGCCTTAGTTGCAAATACACCATCATTGTGAACTCTTGTTTTGATTAAAGAACATTGGTTTGCTGCTGGGGCAATTATTGTTTGCACGTTTTATTCACCAAAAACAACAATATTATTTTCATTGTAATGTTAATGTTATATAGCAAAATGATTTTCCAAATGTGGTCTCACTAATACATTTGGAATAAATCCTGTGTCGACCATCCGTCCTTTTGTGTAAAAAGGCATCAGGCTCAAAAACTAGTCAATAAATGTAAACCCGGAGCCCAGAGACATTTAATTCACATCTCGAGTACATCCATGAAACTTTGATCAAATATTGTCCTTGGCTCACTGATCAAGGATCTATGATTCTTAAATTCCACAAATGTGGCTTAAGAAAGGGCCAAATTGGCAACCCAACATTCTTTGCATATTCAATTCAGGTTAAATTTTCCATTTTTAAGACATGAACACCTGCAGCATATCTAATCTGCAGAATACACCATTTCCTAGCAGACTTAGAACACAGCATCTTATTATAGATCTTATCTCATTAACTGTGTATATTGATAATTACCTAATGTACATGATATGGACTACAGTACCTCCCTGTGATCAGTGTTATTGCAGACTAGGATTAGCAGTGTATGGTGATGAATCAATGGTTGCTTCCCAAATTCTGAAGTTTTTGCAGTTCATTCCACGTGTTAGCAGTGTATAACAAATTAATTTTGGCCAGGATCATTTCAAGGTAAGTCTAAATTCACTGGAATACTTGGACCTATGTATACTGATACTAACTTTATTTGCATAAAAGTTGACAATGATGAAAAAATTTGCTCAACAGATCATAAAACTTACATACATTCCGTGCATGTATGATGTTTGTACACCCCACCAAAGGTTCTAGTATAGCCCTTTCTTAGCCTCCCTTTTACCAGAAAAAACTTTACAAATACAAGTACTAATACAACATGTAGAACTAGACTACACCCCACAAGGGTGTGTCATTTTGCTGTGTGGCAGTATTATTATTATTATTATTATTATTATTTTTATATTACCATATTTAAGGTGCCTTTATCACAAAATGTGCTCAATGGCAAGGTTTAAAAATCCAATGGGATTAAAAGTGAAAAAACATTGATAAGAAGATGGGTCTCAAGGGCCCTCTTAAAAAAGATTTAAAATAAAAATGAGCATTAATAAAAAGGCATGTCTTTAGGGCGCTCTTAAAACTTGTCAGTGAGGGAAGTGCCCTGAAGCCAGGCGGAAGGCTGTTCCAAAGCCTAGGGGCAGCGAAGTAAAAGGACCGCTCCCCAAGGTGTGACTTTGTCCTCAGTATGACTATAAGTCGGTGATCACCGGAGCGGAGAGGTCTGCTTGGTCGATACATATTTAACATATCCGTTATGTAGGCCGGCGCCGTGCTATTTATCACACGGAAATTGTACCCGAGAACTTTATAGTCAATTCGACTTCTAACGGGCAACCAATGTAAGTCCTCAAGAAGTGGAGAAATATGGTCAGATCACTTTGCAGCGGTGATCAGACAAGCTGCCATATTTTTTATATCAGTGGAATTGCCTAGATCCCTTAAATTGCCATTTAGAACTGATTGGGGAGTGAGTCTGAGCTCAAACATAAATGGGCTTAGCCCCCCCCCCCCCAGATCTTGAAGAAACTTCCCAAAATATGCCTCAGAAAGGAGGTGAATCTAACTGAAGTCCCCTTAAATAACAGCTTCATAAAAAGCCTGGTCGATAAGATAGAGCATTCATTCAATGGGGTTTTCTCATAAAAAAATGAAATAGGGGTCACTTAAAAACATGTCTCCTTCAATAGGGTGTTTTCTGAAAATTTGGGACGTGTTTCAGCCACCCTTAGTTGCTTCCCAGGGTGTCTTTTTAAGCTCCCACATGGCAACCATAATAGAACCAGCTCTCTAGAATAGCTTATCTTGATTGATTTATTATTTAATAACTCACATTTCTTCTGGAATAGCTGGATGTACTCGAGATGTGAATTAAATCTGAAATTTGGGATCAAATAGTCCCTTCTTAAGCCCCTTAGGCCACAATTGCGTAACTTAAGAAATGCCAATATTTGATTAGACTCCCAAACTGAACATTTTGGCACAGGTTTGGAGGATGTACTCGAGATGTGAATTAAATCTCAATTTTGGGGTACTTCAGAGGGCGACCTCTAGTGTTAGGCCACATTTCCGGAACTTAAGAAAGGCCTTTTCGGGGTTCTGGAATCATGTCCTACCTATTCCAAGTGTCAAACCTTTCGTACTCAAGATGTGAATTAAATGTCTCTGGGCTCCTGGACTAATGTCCTGGACATAAAACCAGATTTTTTTTTAAACCGATTTTGGTTAAAGGTAAATGTATTCTTTGTTTAATGATGTGACCGCTGATCTCCTTTACACTTGTGTTTGTGGCTGTACAACCTGCACCACCAGTGCTACCAGTTATTAAACAATGTTTCACTCTTGAAAAGAGATGCATATTTTGTAATGGGCTCTATCCACGCTTACACCACAAAACCGGAAGACGTTTGGAAACGTGCAAGGACCGTCAAGGAATTCCTCCCTCCTGTGGGCTCACCACCTGCAGAGGGGTTCACAGGGGTCTGGGTCTGGTGCACAGAGTAATGGGCAGCGTGCTGCCCCCATGACCCAGCCGGATTAAGCGGGAGAAAATGGATGGATGGTGTTTGAACTGGAGTAAAAAAGAAAAATAATGAGAGACAATTATAACTAGCTAAAGCGCTAGCTGTCGCATTCCAAACAGGAAGTTCGCACACGGGCTCTTCCGGCTCCTACTGGCCCTGGCTCCCATTGACTTGGCATTGGAATACTGTGGCCCCTAGCTCTCTAACTGCTGCTGTGAGCCTCGTCATTTTGGTATTGAAATGTTCATATTAACCCGCTCTACATGATCCTGGTGTTTTTATTTTCACTATTTTGTCCGTTAAAAAAAATGCTGTTCCTAATATAGAGCCTGGCTCTAAATTCGCTCCTGTAACCACTATCGTGAGCTTCATTTGAGTGGAGTCGCACACTATAGGTGGCGTCACACTCGCTTTGTCCACTTTTTTTACAGTCTATGATTATAACATGGTAAAAGCTAATTGTCATTAAGGGCCCTACTTTGCCACCGGTCTGTGTGTGAACATTAGGCGTAACGTGGGGCGTTTCCAGGTCGGGCTGGACTGTAATCTGGTTACATGTGTTTGAAGAAAACATATTTAGTGACTACACAGTTTTTAAGTTTTTAAAACACAGTTAAAGCTAATTGTCATTATATGTCTATGTCATGTTAATCTAAGTATTTAACAAAATGTTGTGAAGAAGCAGTTAAATTAATCTGTAATTCATGTCATAATTCATCAGTAAACATTGTTTTAATTTTGTGGGAAGTTATTATGTTTGCGGAATAAACACACACACACACACACACACACACACACACGTAATAAACTCCTCAAATGTAATAAACTTCCACAAAAGTACTAAACTGCACAAATATAGTAAACTCCCACAAATGCCGTAAACTCCCACAAATGTAATAGGTATTATGTTTGTGGGAAATGTGGTTATTGCATTTGTGGGAATGTATTACATTTGTGGGTTTATTACATTTGTGGGGCTAACAAGGTTTTTTTTTTTAAAGACCCTTAAAAGTCAATATCACACAATCAAAATTTGTTAAGAAGCAGTTAAATTAAATTAATCTGTAATTCATGTCTGCAGGAAAAAACAAACTGCACTTTGATGCAATTTGATCTCATTTCAAAAGTCAAACAGTGGTGTTTAATAACTTGTAGAACTGGTCTAACATGGTGCATGTGGTAAATGTGTGACCTTAAGAATAATGAGGGTGGAGAATCACAAACAATTGTAAAAATCAGCTGAACAGCAAACAAAGAATACATTCACACCCAACCAAAATCTATTTAAAGAAACAATCAGGGTGTGTGTGTCCAGGCCATTTATTGCCTATACAGGTTTTGATCTTGATGCCTTTTCACACACAAGTGAAGATGGTCGACACAGGATCTGTTCAACATGTATCAAGACCAGCCCAATGTTCTTTAACCAAACCAAAAGTTCACAATAATGGTATATTTGCAACCAGGACTGAACAATTTTAAAAGTATTAGATTTGAGATTTATGTTTTAATGATAATAGGATTCTGTTCAAAGTTCACATTTAAATGCATCCGGGAGAATTGACAAAAAACTGAAATAGGCTTATGAACTAATAAATGTAAGTACAAGTACAAGAATCACATTAAAATCACATTTTAATGCAGAAAGACAGGAAGACAGGAAATTATGGTACTATTAAATGACAGACTTTGTAATTTGTGTTTATTTTAATTGCGATCGATTAGATTAAGAATAATGTTGCATTTTTGCCCTATATTTGGAATAAACCAAACATTTTTTTTTTCAACCAAATAATGTAATAACACTTTATAACCCCTATCAAAAAGCACAAACTATGACCTGTATGAATTGGATTAATAAAAACAGCATTCAAGCCACTTAGCAACTGAATGATAAAAACAGCAGAGTAACCAGTTTATAACAAGCAAATCAAAACTGTATCTCTGTCTTTGTCTTGTTTTTGCCAAGTGAACATAAAACTGAAATCTGGGGTTTTCTCTTGAGTAAATGTCCCAAGTGATCCATAAAAAATGAATACTCCAGTTATTCACATGTTCCCAAACCAAGGAAATCATTTTAAGATAAAGAGAGGGTATTATGGAAAATTGATTTGGTTGAGCATTCTAACATACACATTTAAAAAGAGTTTGGCTGGGCTTGAATGAATTCTTTGCTTGCTGTTCTAACAGCTGATTTTTACAATTGTGTTTGTGATTCTCCACCCTCATTATTCTTAATCTTAATCTTCTTAATCTTTACCACGTGCTCCATGTTAGACCAGTGCTATCAGTTATTAAATGCCACTGTTTTGCTCTTGAAATGAGTTACAATATTTTGTAAGTGCAGCTTGTTTTTTCCTGCAGGTATGAATTACACATTAATTTAATTTAACTGCTTCTTCACAAAATTTTGTTAAATACTTAGACCCACATGGCAGTGACATATAATGACAATTAACTTTAACTGTGTTTTAAAAACTTAAAAACAGTGTAGTCAATAAATGTTTTTTTTTTTTCTTCAGATACATGTAACCATATTATTATAACCATATTTTTTTACATTCAGGTGTCAAATGTGCCGTTTATCTTTCTGACAAATATGAGGAGGAATGGTGTATGGTGCCTCTAAATGCTTTTTTCCAATAAGTATCTGTAGTGCAACATGCGCTTTTCCATGGGGGTTATTCATTAAAGTTTTACACAAAAGATTAATATTAAATGAGTTGTATGAAGGCTGTAGTATTCACAGATCATTTTCATCTGCCAGTTATTGGTTTGCGCAAAATCATTACACTTAAGTGAAAAAAGTTTGGACACCCCTGATTCAAGTGTACAATTCTGTGTAGTCACTGGTGACATTTGTATTGCTGCATTTGGAAAACCTGCATTCAGTAAAAAATTGTACTTCAGCAAAAGTTCTGACCTTTCACTGCTGCTGATAAAATAAGATGACATGCACAAAAGACACTAGTCCCTATGAAATAAAAAGAAATGTTGAGGATTTATTTTAAATCAAGGTATTATGTTTGTGGGAAATGTGGTTATTGCATTTGTGGGAATGTATTACATTTGTGGGTTTATTACATTTGTGGGGCTAACAAGGTTTTTTTTTTTAAAGACCCTTAAAAGTCAATATCACACAATCAAAATTTGTTAAGAAGCAGTTAAATTAAATTCATCTGTAATTCATGTCTGCAGGAAAAAACAAACTGCACTTTGATGCAATTTGAACTCATTTCAAAAGTCAAACAGTGGCTTTTAATAACTTGTAGAACTGGTCTAACATGGTGCACGTGGTAAATGTGTGACCTTAAGAATAATAAGGGTGTAGAATTACAAACACAATTGTAAAAATCAGCTGAACAGCAAGCAAAGAATACCAACCAACCAACCAACCAAAATCTAATCAACAAAACAATCAGGTTGCGTGTTTCCAGGCCATTTATTGCCTATACAGTTTTTGATCTTGATGCCTTTTCACACACAAGTAAAGATGGTCGACACAGGATCTGTTCAACATGTATCAAGACCAGCCCAATGTTCTTTAACCAAACCAAAAGTTCACAATAATGGTATATTTGCAACCAGGACTGAACAATTTTAAAAGTATTAGATTTGAGATTTATGTTTTAATGATAGGATAACAGGATTCTGTTCAAAGTTCACATTTAAATGCATCCGGGAGAATTGACAAAAAACTGAAATAGGCTTATGAACTAATAAATGTAAGTACAAGTACAAGAATCACATTAAAATCACATTTTAATGCAGAAAGACAGGAAGACAGGAAATTATGGTACTATTAAATGACATACTTTGTAATTTGTGTTTATTTTAATTGCGATCGATTAGATTAAGAATAATGTTGCATTTTTGCCCTGTATTTGGAATAAACCAAACATTTTTTTTTCAACCAAATAATGTAATAACACTTTATAACCCCTATCAAAAAGCACAAACTCTGACCTGTATGAATTGGATTAATAAAAACAGCATTCAAGCCACTTAGCAACTGAATGATAAAAACAGCAGAGTAACCAGCTTATAACAAGCAAATCAAAACTGTATCTCTGTCTTTGTCTTGTTTTTGCCAAGTGAACATAAAACTGAAATCTGGGGTTTTCTCTTGAGGAAATGTCCCAAGTGATCCATAAAAAATGAATACTCCAGTTATTCACATGTTCCCAAACCAAGGAAATAATTTTAAGATAAACAGAGGGTATTATGGAAAATTGATTTGGTTGAGCATTCTAACATACACATATGTCTGAAGAGTTTTTAGATGTCCATGCATGTTTGAGTGTTTTAGTGATCGCTTCCGGGCCCTATTTGAATTGATTTTATATAGCAAAGTGATGATTTCCAAAGTGGTCTCGCTGTCTTTTAAACGGTCTGTAATAATTGATTTTTTTAACACATCCTCTGTCGACCATCTTCGTGTGAAAAGGCATCAAGATCATGTAGTCAATAAATGGCCTGGACACACGAAACCAGACAGTTTATTTAAAAAGACTTTGGCTGGGCTTGAATTAATTCTTTACTTGATGTTGTAACACAGTTGTGTTTGTGATTCTACACCCTCATTATTCTTAATCTTAATCTTCTTAATCTTTACCACGTGCACCATGTTAGACCAGTGCTACCAGCCACTGTTTCACTCTTGAAATGAGTTACAATATTTTATTGTATTATATTAAGTGCAGCTTGTTTTTTTCCTGCAGGTATGAATTACACATTCATTTAATTTAACTGCTTCTTCACAAAATTTTGTTAAATACTTAGACCCACATGGCAGTGACATATAATGACAATTAGCTTTAACCGTGTTTTAAAAAATTAAAAACGGTGTAGTCAATAAATGTTTTTTTGTTTTTTTCTTCAGATACATGTAACAATATTATTATAACCATATTTTTTTACATTCAGGTGTCAAATGTGCCGTTTATCTTTCTGACAAATATGAGGAGGAATGGTGTATGGTGCCTCTAAATGCTTTTTTCCAATAAGTATCTGTAGTGCAACATGCGCTTTTCCATGGGGGTTATTCATTAAAGTTTTACACAAAAGATTAATATTAAATGAGTTGTATGAAGGCTGTAGTATTCACAGATCATTTTCATCTGCCAGTTATTGGTTTGCGCAAAATCATTACACTTAAGTGAAAAAAGTTTGGACACCCCTGATTCAAGTGTACAATTCTGTGTAGTCATTGGTGACATTTGTATTGCTGCATTTGGAAAACCTACATTCAGTAAAAAATTGTACTTCAGCAAAAGTTCTGACTTTTCACTGCTGCTGATAAAATAAGATGACATGCACAAAAGACACTAGTCCCTATGAAATAAAAAGAAATGTTGAGGATTTATTTTCAATCAAGGGAGTAAAATCTAGTTTGAAATAAAACCAAAAATGATTTACCCTTGATTCCTGTGTCCTCTCTCTGATATATTTTTATATTTGGGTCTTAACAAGCAGCAATAAGGCTAGAATAAAGTAATTGTTCAGACTAGGAAATATAACGGGCTCTTCCCTGAGGTTTTTATTAATCCAATTCATACAGGTCATTGTTTGTACTTTTTTGGTAGGGTTTATAAGGTGCATGTGTAGAATGTTGTGGCTATTACACTGCTTGAAACAAGACTTACCATTTTGAGTTGTTGCAAATACAACAAGCCAAAAATACATTATTGTGAACTTTCTCTTTGGTGAAAGAAAATTGGTCTGTTGCTTGATAAGTGTGTCAGAACTGCAAACAGACATTTTTTGCACTTGTAGATAAAAAGGTCAATATGAAAGGGCCCATATTACAACATTTTCTGATCTGTTATAATGTTGTTTCCTCATCACAAACACACCTGTAGTTGAGTTTTGTTTTTGTTTAACACATAAACCCTTCATATTTAGAAAACATACAGTTCCACCTTGTGATGTCATGCAGTAATACAGGAAGTGCTCCATTGTGTTTTTAAACGCCATAGACCTTCACTAGAATCATTCAGATAATTTCAGCCCTGGAATTTACTTTCTCTACTGAACAAAAGGTAAAAGGTAGCTGTAGGTAAGGTAACTATCACTTCATGACATCACAAGGTGGAACAGAACATTTTGAGTTTTAGAGATGTAGACATAATGCAGACTAATGACTAATAATGCAGAATTTTCAAAAATGTATGAATCAATTTTGCATAATATACATAGAACCTTTATACAAAATATGGAGTTTCTTTTAACGGTGGTGTTTATTTTATATAGGAAAATTATTTCCAAATCTGGGCTCACTGTCTTTATGTGGAATTAATACATTTTGAACAGATCCTGTGTCAACCAATTAGTGATTTTTTTTAAAATCCAGTAATAATACAATTAATAGAAATAATACAATAATACAATTTGAAATTAGTAGTCTGTAGCTGGGGGTAACTTGTCCCAAGTTATCCACAAAAAACCCAAACCCCCTTGTTATTAACACTGATTTGTGAAGTGGCTGGAATAGTCTTCCTTAAAGTTTTTATCAGGCCAGTTCATACAGGTATGAATTGTTGTTTCAACCAATGTATTGATTACATTGGCTGAATTGCAAATACACAATTAATGTGAACTTTTGGTTTAGTGAAAGAAAATTGGTTTGTTGCTGGGAAGGTGTATCAGAAGTGCACTTCTTTAACTCTTTTAACTCTTTATTAGTTAAAAAATAAAATATTATTTATTTTTATTCATTTATTTATTTAAAATACTAGACAACCGTGTGTGAAATGGCATCAGGTTTATGAAGTATGAGGAAGTATTTCGTGATTATACAACCTCATTTTTAAGGTCACACATTTACCACCTGCACCAGTTAGACCAGTGCTACCAGTTATTAAACTCCACTTTCATTTTGGAATGAGCTTATATTGTACTTATGTATGGGTTATTAATTTTTCTACTGACAGACATTCAACAGAGTACACTATTTTGCAAGAAATTTTGTCAAAATATGTGATTAGATATGGTTGGGATAGTGTCCTGCTTTTTTGGACCGCATAAGTGTTTGTTAATATGATTAACTGAGATGCAGGAGCAGGACCAGGCCTCAACCTCCCTCTCCTCCTCACCAGCGAACCACAGCTCACCGCAACCACACTTCTAATTTCCCAGAAGCCATTTGTACCTGCCTATTCCATCATTCCAGTTTGTCTCGGCTAACTCGACCCCACCGTCCCACCCCCATCTCATTTGTCTTTCAGCTATAAGACATTTACGAAGGGAAGTCGCGTTCCGGCTGGACCAGCTGACTGAGACGGAGCCCCCACCCTGAGTCTCAACCCAACCATCACTACCTCATTCATCCAGTCATCCATTGTTCATTCATTAATAAATATCTTCATCACATTATGTTGTTGGCGTGGTCCTTGCTAGTGAATTGTAAATGGAAAGGTTTTGAAAAAGTTGCATATTTCTCTAACCACAGGTTGGTGAAGATTTGCCCCTTCTATTGAGTTGATGCGTAGAAAACACTGTAAAGTCTCAACAACAGCCTTTGTGTATAGTTTGGTTTACATCAAATTCCCTTAAACTAAATAAAAAGGTTTATTTTAGATGACACGCTTAAACTTTAATGCATAATTTCTACTTGCATTATATTTTATTCTAATATTTAATAATACTGTTTAGTATGGATATTGTTTTTTCTCCTTTCTCCATACTGTTGTTGTTCACACAGTCATCGGACAAATGAAGGTTCTTTTTTCTATTATTAGGTATCTATTAAACATAATGGATTCACATACATCTGCACCTTTAAGTACTTGGCCATGTAGGAGTGAATTTGGCTGTGAAGCCCAGAGCAGGTATTCTCTGGGCGTATTGAAGGCAGGTCTGTGGTCTGTTGCCAGGCAGTAGCCTATTTAAGAGCACATCCCTGTGTGTACCTGGACGGGCTCTTGTAATAAACCAAGTGTCAGCTGAAGCTATGGCCAGTGCAAGCAGCAGGTACTTGAGTACAACACTATGATATGATGATGTAATACTGTTTTATATTTAATGATGTGATTTTTTTTTTATTTAAACAGTGAGCCTGTTGAGCACTGGACACCCAGACAGGACAACCTGAGCGATGATGACTATTTCATGGCCTTAGCCCTTCTGACAGGCCAGAGAAGCACAGATCCTAACAAACAGGTGCTGTGTTTTTTATATTTGAACTACAATGTTGAATCAAACAAACAAAACATAATTAAATTAGGAATGTAATGGTGTCTCTGTGCGCAGGTGGGTGCCTGTATAGTAAAGGACAAGAAAGTTATTGCAGTTGGCTACCAACAAGAGTTCAACGGTGATGATCCTATTTGATCCCTTTGAACATTCTGAGTGTGTTAAACTAGATTTGTATATGATAAATGTCCTTTGTTTCACAGAATATCATGCAGAGACTGATGCCATCATAAAAGGTGCAGATGTTCACGGATGCACTATGTTTGTGACTGAGATTCCATGCAACCAGTGTATGAAGGTCATCGTCCAGGCAGGTGGGAAAAACTAAGGCTGACAATCATTAAATTAATTTAATCATTAAATTCAAAGAATGATTAATTGTAGAGCTAATGAGTGCATGTTCAACAAGGCTTTACTCCAATATTTACCTGGAGTAAATATTAATACTATTTAATATTTACTCCAGGTATCAAGAGTGTCATCTATTTGTCTGATAATAATGAAACTGAGGCTTCAAAGAAAATGTGCATGGAAGAAACAAATGAAACTGAGGCTTCAAAGAAAATGCGCATGAAAAAAATAAATGAAACTGAGGCTTCAAAGAAAATGCGCATGGAAGAAATTTCCTGCAAGTAAGTAAAACAACTAGACACACATTTAAACAGAAATCTGTTTAAATCAGCTGATCAAATATGTATGACCTTGAGATACTGAAGTAAGGACTCATGAAGAGGTCTAGCCAGCTCTTACCATACATTAGTTCATTATGACAATTTTTTACATAACATCTGCTTTAAAATGAGTTTAATCTTTCTGATTCACACAGGAAGTACCAGCCCCAAAGGGATGAAATTCTCATCAAATGTATACAAGAAAAGACGACACAGCCAACCATGAAACAAAACAAGGACAGGTACCAGTGGTGGGAGTGGCTTTAGTCAACAGCATTTGACTGCTTATATTTTTAAATAAATATAAAGAGTCTCATTTAAAAAGTTATATCAAAATGTGCTCTATGGTCTTTATTTGTTCATACCTGTTTTATATTGTGTCATATTTTTATATTACTTTTTTTCTGCAGCACATTAATCATGGCTGACTCTGATTATTTCATGGCTGTGGCCCTTCTGACAGCAGAGAGAAGCAGGGATCCCAGGACACAGGTACCATAAATTGTAATTAAATATGTCTTGTTCAATTGCATGTGCATAAAACGTCTCTTGTGAGTTACTCTTGTTATTGTACATATAGGTGGGGGCCTGTATTGTGAGGGACGACAAGGAAGTGATTGCGGTTGGTCACAATCAAATGCCTAATGATCATTTTGACAGCTATACCTGGGAACGAGATCTAAAGAAGGATAATAAACATCTTTATGGTAAAAAAAAAAAAAAAAGCACAATCTCTTCATCATTACATCTTTTGTTAATTTTCCAAAACCATCTTAGTGTGCCATGCAGAGCTTAATGCCATTCTAAGCAGCACTGATGTGAGAGGCTGCACCCTCTACGTGACCCTTTTTCCCTGCAGTGACTGCGCCAAAATCATTGTTCGGGCAGGTGGGTGCACTCAAGTCTACTGAAATACACACACACAGAGCTGGTGAAGGTCAAGTGGAAACATGTGTAACTCTCATTTTTGTACTTTCAGGTGTAAAAACTGTTGTTTACCTGTCAAACAAATATGCTGATCGTGAGGATGCAAAAGCCGCCAAGAAAATTCTTGACAAGAAACATAAGTGAGTCTCTAACAAAATGATGACGCACCTCCACCATCTCATTCAGTAGAATGTCCACTCATTCTATTGCTCCTAAACTATATAGCAACAGCTTTTACAGACTGACAAAACTATGCTTTCTTACTTTCTCAACAGGTGTCACATCCCAGGAGGGGAGACTTTGGTAATATTTTTGGATAAAAGATGTCGCAAACAGGACAAAATGAAGAATCCAACACCGGGTGAACGTTACATCTGAAAAACTGTCATGGATAAACTGCTTTTCTTTGCATTATATTACTTTTTGTAGCTTTAACAAAAAAGTGTCTTGGACGATGAAAGAAACTTCTAATTTCCTTTCTGATCTGCAATCAAATTTCTTTAGCTGCAGATTATATAATTCAGGCAAGTTTTTGCTTCACTTTTAGAATGATATGATAATATATGATTATATTGTTCTTATGTGCAGATTTCATAGATTCTAGGGTGTGTTTGTTGGGATACTGTTATGGACGCATAAACTGCAAAAGAATAAACATGAAAAGTAAAATCACCACCCTGTATGTAAAATGTTTGTATAAATATGTTAGTGAAACACACATTTCCATGTCCAACTGTAGATGCAATGGAAGAAAAGTAGGTGAAAAGTACATTTTATAATATAATTCACTTAAATTTGACATAATATCTGCTTTAAAATTAGTTTAATTGTTCTGATTCAGCAGAGCTTGCCATCTCAAAAGGGACAATGAAAGCAACTTCTAAATTTCTTGCTCAGTATATAATTCAGGGTAGTTTTTAGTTTTTTACCTTTAGTCAGTTGGAAATTTCAGGTCATATCTAAATGATTCTAGTGAAGGTGTATGGAGTTTAAAAACACAGTGGAGCACTTCTGTATTACTCCGTGACATCACAAGCTGGAGCAGTATGTTTTTCCAATATGCAGGGTTTGTGTGTTAAACATGTATGAATGAAACCAAACACAACTCTGTTTTTGTTGAGGAAACAACATAACGTAGATCAGAAAATTACGTAATATGGGCCCTTTAATATTGACCTTTTTATCTACAAGTGCAAAGAATGTCTGTTTGCAGTTCTGACACACCTGTCCAGTAACAGACCAATTTTCTTTCACCATAAATAAATAAAATTATAATAATTGTTACAGTGATTAGCCTGGGCCCGTCTCACCCTGCACTCCCTGTTTTCACTGCATGTGCCTTTTCGATTTACATATGTTGTCGGAGTCCTGGCGCCTAGTTGGTGGGTTGTGTCTTTCCTGGGTTGGCTCCCGATCCCTGCTGCAGTGATGACGCAAAAGCCGCCAGGAAAATTCTTGGCAACAAACATGAGTGAGTCTCTAACAAAATGATGACGCACCTCCACCATCTCATTCAGTAGAATGTCCACTCATTCTATTGCTCCTAAACTATATAGCAACAGCTTTTACAGACTGACAAAACTAACTAACCCAGGAGGGGAGACTTTGGTAATATTTTTGAATAACAGATGCACAAACAGCACAAAATGAAGAATCCAACACCAGGTGCAAAATCTTGGTTCCAAATATATGTATGTGTTCATGCTGTTTCCACACACAGCTTTGTCTTATTAGAGCCACTTGAATGTTCATTGTGAGATGAATAGACATCTCTCTTATCTTATGATGCAAAATAAAATGTTCTGAACTTTTAACCGTATTGTAGTGTTTTTCCCCTCACTAAATTTACTGTGTTATATGTGTTGTATTTCGATTTGTCATGCATGTTTCAGTGGCTGTAAGGAAATGATTTTAATTGTGTTTGTGCAGCACTTGGCTTACATGTAAAAGTGTTTTATAATAAACAGTTTCAAACTGAATCTCTGACATGTCTTAAATTTCAACTTAAATCAAAACTAAAAACAGCATGAAGACAACAACATTGACTGATAACTGAAACAGGGACCATGTTAAAGGTGCATTGTGTAACTTTTTAGTTTGGGGTTCGTCACCTTGTTTCTATGGATATGTCATTGCTCTGCATGGAATGTTCCACAGTATGACATTAAACAGCTCTATCTTACATTTATTAAATTACAGTTGGTTTTATAGCTCAAAAATACCTAGAACTACCTGTAACTTGGTCTGGTTTGGTCTCCATGAAGAAAGAAAGGTGCCATACTGTGAAAGATTCCAGACAAAGCAATAACATGTCCATGGAGAAAAGCGTTTGACGGACCGTCAACCAGAAATGTTAAACGATGCACCTTATGTTTACTGTATTTGACTCATTTAGTCTTATGTTTTTGCTTGCTAAATTACACCATTTAGTGGCCGCTTTAATTTACTCTTTTAGTAATAATAGTAGAAGAAGAACGTTAGACAGGAAGTTGTTCAGACCTCACTTCAGCACAATGGCCGCTCTTCTGTTCTGGTGTTTGGTGTTTGTTTAAGCATCGTCTGTAAGTATTACATGGTAAAACGTAATTATACACCTGTAATATTGCCTTTGTGTTTGGAATATACTAGTTAGCACGTTTTTTAGTGTGTCAGTGTTATGTTCGTTAGTCCGCTATTGATATGTTAATTTCACAATTCTAATCGACTGCATAAATCTACTGACTGTAGCTTCATTGGTGCTATTCATAATTTGTAAACATTATCTGGCACTGATATTAATACATATTTCTGTTTGTGTTTATTGTTGCAGTTTCACAAAAGTTGGAACCAGTAAATTTCACCAAAGTCATCTGCTGTCTGTCAAGTTTCTTCTGGGTCCATGTTTAGCTGTTTGGATAACTAGTGCAGCAGTGCCATTTACACACCTTTGAGGAAAAAAGATGATTCAAACATGTATCTGAACAGGGACACAGGTGGTCACATCATTTGGAACATTTCTCAAAACACTTGACTGATGCAGCACTTGCAGAATGATTCACTTCATTGTCCTGTAGTCTGTATAAATTTCAAGTTGTGGCCCGTGTGAAAAAAGTTTGGACACCCCTGATTCAAGCGAAGGATATAATTAGTGTTCCTTTTATTCTGTGTAGCCACTTACTGGTGTTGTCACCAAGTTAATCAAAACAACTGGTCTTACGTAGCTTTTGCAGCCAACGTTTTACTACCTGTTCTAGAGCAGTTCTGGGCTCTGTGTTTGTGATTGTAGATGGGATGCACACACGTAATAGTGACTGTAGATTTAAATGTAGACTTCAATGTATTCTTTGCTTGATGTAATAACAGCTGATCTCCATCTTGTAAATCATAAGTCCACATATCATGGATATACATATACACCTGCTTTAAAAGGCATTTACATTGTCATTAGACATGTACCACCTGCACAATGCGGAATTTCTACTTGCATTATATTTTATTCTAGTGTCTAATAAGTAAGGAACGAACACTGTGCACTGGCGCGGAGTCTAGAACACCACAGTGTGCAGCATTAAAACTTTGTAACGTACTGCTGACCAACTGAAACGTACATGTACATGATGTTCAAAGCATTAGTTGTTTCTATTTTAGTTGAAGCTAGTCCCTCCTAACTTTATTTCATTTGTTTACCCATGGTGATGGTCACAGTGTAATTATATCAAACAATGTTGCCCGACTACTATCCGGTTATTCAAAAATAATTCACAGAAGTTAACATTTGTTGTTCCTCTTTTCCCATACTGTTGCTGTTACAACACAGCTAAGGGACAAATAAAGAATCCTAGTACAACAGTGTGATAGAAATTCATGGATAAATATGCCCCAATAAATATAACAACTGTTATTTATGTTTGACACATTTTTGTGGCATTTCCAGGTATAGAATCTGTTCCACATGACTTATTACATTGTGATAGGGACAGGTGTAAATCCTAAAAACTTAAGTCTGAGTAAGTAAAAGCCTTTGACACTCAATCACATTTCAATCATTTTCAATCTACATTTCAAAATTCCAAAACTGGCCACTCACCGAGAGATACTCCTGTCATGTTGGTACAACCTTATATTCATTTTCAAGCTTTAACTCTGGTATTGAAACACACAAAACACTTTTTGCAGCACTCAAAACACAATGATCACTGTCTAAACAAATACTGCAATGGTAACACTCTTTCCGTACATGCTGAATGACAACAGTGAACACAGAATGACAATATGAATAGTGACATGTAAGATTTTACACATAAAGCCTGTTAACCACATTCCCCTCACTCTCAAACCATCAGAAACAGTGTGATGTTGCTCACACAGGTCTCTGAATCCTTCCCACTACACAGTTAAAAGTGTGGGAGCAGCGTAGGAGCAAGTGATGGTTACATATGTTTATAAATCTGATAAATCCGGTGTCCTTTTTACAAGAGTGTGTTACGTTTTGTTCATAAAGTTTAATAAAAATATTTATAAAAAAAAGTTTCGGAAAATGTGCCAAAGCAAATGAAAATAAATAAATAAATAAATAAAAAATAAAAATAAAAATAATAATAATAATAATTTAAATATAGACTCCTGAAGTTTCACCCCAAACTACACATAAGGTTTAGCAATCTGTAGGACTATGTCTACAGTTTGGTGGAGCAGAGAATCATGTAGCCTATTCTGTCATTAAACACAAGGAAAATGAAAAGCACACGTATTTGACACTATGCCATGGCTGTGGTTTAGGTATAAACAATAACTGTTGATGTTGCCAAACATACAGTGCCACTCCCTGTGACACTGCATATCCTGTATATCCAAGCAGTTTGACGGGCATCTGTACTTACATGTAGGACTTACCTGTTTTGGACGTAGTGGTGGTGGTAATTGATAAGTTTCAGATGAAACATTCTATAGGCCAATAATATTTAAGATGGGAGAATTAATATTGTTAAAATGCAGATTTTTGTTGTAATACAGAAAGTTTTTGTGTCTAGTCACTGATAGAAATAATCAGGTTCAACCTTTATGAATTTACCTTTGTGAATTTCTTATTAAAATGCCTAATAGGGAAAATCCGGCTCTTGCCTCCATCAGGGAATGACATTCTACATCTGTCTAGAATATAGAATCTGAAAACCACCAGGGGTAACAGAGACATGTACATGTCTGGACTATTAGTGTCTGGACAACAGCACTTTTTGCCCAACCTATTCATTGATTCGTTTAGCACTATTTTCAGAAAAAAAAATCCAACAAATCTAAACATGCATTGTATTCATGTATTGGCATGAACAAAAGGACTAAAGGACTAAGGACTAAAAGGACGGCCCAATCTTCATGGAAACGAGGCCCGTTTTCAGGCTGCAGACGGTCGTGTTGATCAGAGATGGTTGATTAACTAGTTCTGAAAGTTTTCACGAGTGAAATAGCTTGCAGAAAGTAATGATTTCCTATTATATCACAGATATGTTGGCTTGCTGTACCAGTTCACAGAAACAACACCACTGTATCACTGTAAAAGCTGCTAACTACTTTTGCTAATTCACTAAGCTACTCAATACCTCCCTCCTCTGGCTAATGCTAGGCTATATGACAACTTTTTTCTGACAAAGGTTCATGTGATAAAGCGTCTGATAACTTTTAGATCAAGGCCGTTTCCTCTGTAGACTGATGCAGTTTTGTCTGAAGATGACAAAGGTTTTTCTGAGACTGAGTGACTTTTAGGCGACTCTGATACCATTTCACCCGTGACCTGATGCCTTTTCAGCTGAGACCTGATGCCTTTTTGTTTGAGTTTGACACCTGAGTCTGAGATCTGAGGATGTCCTAAAATGAACACCGTACTACGGGCGTTTGACGCGATTTGTTCAAGCTAGACGCGTTTGGTCTGAACACCCCTTTAAAAACACAAAAAAGAGAAATTAACTGGCTATAGTTCTACTGGGAAAAACTAGTGCCATTCTTCATTCACAAAGGCATGACAGACAGTTGAACATTAAGCCACATTATTACAGGTGTTAAAGGTTTAAAGGCACCCAGTTTTGAACCAGGAGTGAAGAACATTTGAACCTCGCTCACTGATGAGGAACAATTATCACAGTTTTCCATAGTTCTGATCCTACTTAGAATAGAACCTGACTGGACAAAAAGGGTCCCAGGTAGGTGGTTATTGTACAAAATGGAACTTCAAGAGAGGTATTATGACTTTTTTTTTTTTTTTTTTTTTTAAGCTTTCTACTATAACGTTCCCTCATCAAAAACATTTCTGAAAAGATTTTAAATGTTATCCATGCATATTTGAGGGCCTTATTCAGACTCTACTTATGGTTATCTGTAAGATTCTGTGCAATGCTCAGCCCTCAAGCATGTTCCAAAACAATTCTCCATAAATATACTTAAATATACAACATATACATTATATACATACAGATAAGTATATTACGTGCATTTATGTATGTACATACATATACATACACATACATGCACAGAACAAAACCTCAAACCTTCCGTAACAGAGAGCATCAAACGGGACATCTATCCCACATTATCCCCTGCCCCCCTGTAGTTGGAACACACCCTCCGGTCCCCCTTCTTAAAGTGAGGGACCACCACCCCGGTCTGCCAGTCCAGAGGTACTGTGACTACACTATTGTGACTACAGCAAAGAGCAGCAGCATTGACAATGGAGGTGAAGAACATGGTCCACTTGGACTCCATGTCCCCAGTTTCCCCAGGATCTGGGAGAAGCTCTCCTGGAGGTGTGAGTTGAAGGTGCTACTGACAGAGGGCTCTGCTAGACGTTCCCAACAGACTCTCACAATACACTTGGGTCTGCCAGGTGTTTCCTGCTTCCTCCTCTGCCAGTGGATCCAACTCACCACCAGGTAGTGATCGGTTGACAGCTCTGACTATCTTTTCACTCGAGTGTCCAAGATGCACGGCTGGAGGTCAGACGACACAACAACAAAGTCGATCATCACCCTCCGGCCTAGGGTGTCCTGGTGCCATGTGCACTGATGCCCTTGTGCTCGAACATGGTGTATATTATGGACAAACTGTGGCTAGCACAGAAGTCCAATAACAGGACACCGCTCGGGTTCACATCAGAGAGGCCGTTCCTCCCAATCACCCCTCTCCAGGTGTCACTGTCATTGCCCACGTGGCCTTGAGGTTCCCCAGTAGAACAACGGAATCCCCGGTCTGTGCACTGTCTAGTACCCCTCCCAGGGACTCCAAGAAGGCCGGGTATTCTGCACTGCTGTTCGGCCCATAGGCCGACACAACCGTGAGAGACCTGTCCCCAACCTGCAGGCACAGGGACGCGACCCTCTCGTTCACTGGGGTGAACTCAACATGTGGCGGCTGAGCTGTGGAGCTATAAGCAAACCCATACCTGCCGCCGCCACTCCCCATGGACAACGCCAGAGAAACGGAGGGTCCAACCCCCCTCGAGGAGTTGGGTACCAGAACCCAAGCTGTGCGTAGAGGTGAGCCCCACTATAACCCTCTGCGGATGGTGAGCCCACAGGAGGGTGGCCCACATCATCCTTTTGAGCTGAGTCTGGTGGCGCTTGCAATCGAGCCCCAACCCCAGGCCTGGCTCCAGGGTGGGGTCCTGGCTGTGCCATACCATTAATTCAGGGTGAACTGCGCTTAGTCTGATCCATCACCTAGGACCTGTTTGGCATGGGAGACCCTAGCAGTGGCATGATGCTCTGGGGAACATAACTCCTAGGATCAATCAAGTACGCAAACTCTCCCACCACGGTAAGATAGCAGTTCAGGGGGGAGTTGTGCCAACATGACAGGAGAATTTTGCTCTTTAAGTTTTGAAAATTTGTGCCTCAACTTGTGTCAAAGTGTCAAAACGATTGAAAAAACTATAACCATTTGCTAATTTTTTGTTTGGCTATTTCTTTTAAAAACAATGAATTTCTTTGCCTGGTGGTCGAGAAGTTAGCACATGCAGCACATGCAAGCTCTGTATAGTGGGTTTTTGAGTTGTAAGTTTGACTCACAAAAAAATCTTCAAAATAAATAAATAAATATAAAAAATATATGTAAATAATTATGTAGGCCTATTTTATGTGCATGTCGTAACTTGCTGAAGTTTTAATTGACTTTAAAATTAATACAACACTATATATACAGTATATGTTACATTTTAACTGGCAGAATTTGTGTAAACATTTTCCTGTTTGTGCTGTGGCCTGCAGACCAAGGCTGGACTATCTACAAAAACATGACTACTTCATGGCTGTAGCCCTCCTGGGATCAGCAGGGATCCTCACACACAGGTATACCACATTCTGTTGTGTGCAGTGATGCGCTGCAATTTTGGGATACTGTTGTTATTACTGTTATTATCACTGTAATTACTTGTGGATAGCATGCGTTTGTACAAAGAGGAATTTAAGCAGGCTGTTTGTACAGGTGGGCGCCTGTATTGTGAAGAACGAGGAGGTCATTGCGGTTGGCTACAACCACATGCCCACTGGTGATGAAAACAATACATGGGCTAGAAAAGAGCAGGATGGAGATGAGAAGTATTTTTATAGTAAGACTAAAATATGTATATCATACAATATATTATACACCAGCAAGATGTATTGTGTTTTAAATAAGTGAGTGTGTGTCTGTTTCTCAGTATGCTGTGCAGTAAGCCATGCCATCAAGAATGCAAAGGGTGCTAATTTGAGAGGTGCCACCGTCTATACAACTCTGTTTCCCTCTCATGTGTGTGCTATGGAAATTATCCATGCAGGTAAACATATAAGAGATTGTGGACCTCTTCTCTGTCAGTAACTGCATTTAGAGCAGATTCTACACCTTGGAGGATGAAATGTGAAATGTTTAAAATGGCTATTTATGAGTCGGTCTTTGTTTTTGTCTCATTTATTTTTGTAACAAGACAAAACTAAATAAAATTGAATTCAATTTAATCAATATGAGGAAATCTAGAATTTAAATAATAGTTACAATATATTTACAACCCAAAACATACTCTGTTTAAATGTTTGTGACATGAAATCATTTTACTTCTGACTTCTGTAGGTATCACATCTGTAGTCTATTTATCAGACGAAAAAGCTGCTGAACCCTTTATTAAAGCTGCCAAGAAAATGCTTAACGACAATGTTCATTATAAGTAAGTATCTGAAGGTCAATGAATGAATTTCCTGGGTGGTGTTTCAGTTTGCCCTTCCCTTATTAGATTAGATTCTATAAAAGCATGCTTCCAGTGAGTGATATCTGAAAAGCAGTACGGTCAGGTTCACATAAATGAGCTGAAATAAAGCTTCACTTTTTAATCCCTGATTTAGCAGGAACATATTTGCAACTAATTAAGTGTGCGACATGTGTATGGACATTTTCCTGCAGTTTTTTTTCCTCCTAAAGCTACTATCTGTAAAGTAAGTTTTTTTTTTTTTTTTTTTTTTGTCACCAGTAGACGGCAGATGTGTTCTCCCTCCTCTCACCTGGCCTTTGCTCAGGCTCACCTGTGTTCTTCTTCTGTCAGGTCAAAGCTGACAGACAGTAGTAATATAGATAACAAAGTCTTATGTGATTATACAATTCAAATTACAAATTACTACATCTTTTCTCTAAGCTTAATGTTTTCTGTGCACTGTTCTTGTTTTAAATAAATACATAAATAATAAAATAAGAATTAATACATTTTCATTTTAAAGGTGCATTATGCAACTTTTTGGCTGAGGGTCTGTCTCTTGCTTGTTTCTATGGATATGTCATTACTCTGCCTGAAATGTTCTGTTTCATTTTCACAGGCGTTTTTACGCAGAAAGACATTACCAGAGAGAAGACATTATTCTTCAGTTTCCCATAATAGGTTGGACTACATATTTTACTAAAATGCTTTTGTTTGGATTTTGGTAGTTGACAGGGGTGACAGGGGGTTAGTCATGTACTTTGTAAATTTTAGCCTAAAGGTATGTGAGACCATCCAACGAGTTCTGTATTTGATAAGTGCCATAAGCCTATATAGTTTTTATGATGTTAAACACTGTTTCTAACTGTGAACAAGCTGTTTTTTATGTATATAAAATGAGAACAAGGCACTGTATTACTTCCAGTCCCTACTCAGAGCATAGTGTCTAGTGTCATTTTCCGTTTGAGCTGCACACACAAAAATAACTGAAAACTGAAGTTTGTACCAGCCAAGGCTCTAATGTTTGATGCGGTGTTGACCAACTGTGTATAAGCCGCCCTAAAATTGTATTCCATTTCAGACTAGAGCCATGCACTGAGCACTGGCACTCATCCTCCATCTACCAGTTCCAACGCTCCTCCACCACCTGCCAGTACTCCTCCAACCGCCGATGATGAGATGCTTACACCGAGTCCCGCAAAGAAAAAGAAGTAATTACAGAGAGACACAAATTTCCAAACTGAGAATGCATACATTTTGAACCTGAGTCCGCAAACAGTTGTGTCCTATAAATCTGACAACATACATGTATCGAAAAACATAACTTACACTTAATGCATCTTAGTTAAAAATAAAAGTTAATTTGTGCTTATGAGATGCTATGCTTGGTGCAGTTTTACTGAAGCCAAACAAGTTTATTCACCTTTCACTGATTCACTGATTATTTCAGTACAGCCACAAATATTGAATGCTACAAATGTGTAATTGCTAAATACTACACCAGAGGGAATCAGACACCTTAGATTGTTCTCAGAGAAGTAGAGCACCTCGAAGTGGACAGAGAGTATGTTTTCATATCTGTTTTGAGCAATCATAATGCTGTTTATAGATCTTTATTATCATTGATACAAAATTCTGATGGGGCAACCAGTAATACTGAAAGCAATAATAAAATGTCCAATCAGCTTTGCAATCATACCCATAATTTATCTTTAGGGGTAGCCTAACACTTGAAGTCTCCATGGGGAAATCTTTCCTCTGCATTTGACCCAGCTTTCAATGCCCCAGTGTATAAGAAACAGTGAATGGGCCCCCTTTAGATCTCAGTCAGACAAAATGATGAAAAGTTTGATGAAAAGACCTAGAACGCCTAGAGGAAAAATTAATTAATCAATAAATGACCCCACACACACTCAAAGTACTTTCAAGAATTTTTTATTTTTTACCGTATAAACACTGTACATAAATTACTTTCTCTGAGACTAATATTGATGTACGGATAAGTGGAATTTCTCAGTTTTCCAAATAAAAAGGAGAAACCCAAAAGACGCTGACTTGTCTCAATTGAAAGAAAGAAAACAACTGGTAGCATATGGTGTCAAACAATCTTTCCTGTTTGTTCCTTTTGAAATGATTTTCCATCCCTTCCATTTTTTGTAAACACACATACACAGAAAAAAAACTCCCCTTTAAGAGTACAGAGTCCCACGATCAATGAGAAAACGTCCACATCAAGTTTTGATCTATTACTGTTACTTGTTAAAGTCACTGATGGCATTGCGCCGCCCCTTTAAGAAACGAGCAAAATAAACAAAGAGAAGCAACAGTTGGTTACTACTCACAGCGACCCCGCCCACCCCCAAAAGCCATGACAACATGTTTCTATTGCAAGCAAAACTACCACCTCCGACCGATAAAAGCACAAGGTCTATGCATCATACGAGTCACGTTTTGTAGAAGTGAGGCTTCCACAGCAGAGCAGTGTTTGGAGCCAACAGTGCGTCCATGGCATTTGAGTCCATGGCCCTGACTGGAGAGAGACTAGACCTGGTGAAAGCACAAAGGAGTAGCTTCAAAACAGCCCAAACTGATCAACAATATCAGAAACACAAAGAAAAAACACAACTCAAGTCCTGGTTCAGTCCAGAGATGGGCCTTCCTGCAGTGTTGGTGGTAGTGGAGTGGTAAGAGTAATAATAGTGGTATAGATAATAGTATGTAAACACTTTTTGTTCATTTTAATATCTCCTTTTAGTTCGAAGCAAATGCAAGTTCTTATAAAACAAACCAAAAAATCCAAACAAAGTCTTTTTTTGTCCTCCATACAAATGTGAGTCCTTTAATGTCCGTCTCTCTCTGAGAGTCCCACAGTTCCTGCTCTGGACTCGGGCCTGATCTGGCCCACATACTCTGACAGTTTCACTGTCTAAATGCTTCGAGCTCCTCGTGATGCTGCAGAAATGCCCTTTGATCAAAGTCTTAACATCCTACTGTTTAACAGCTGCACAGCTCACGACTCAGCACTCGACTAGCCCCGCCCATCACATTTGGGGAGGGGCATGGTGCAGGCTTAGCCCCGCCTGCCACATGAGGGGAGGGGCATGGAGCAATCTTAGCCCCGCCCACCACACAAGGGGAGGGGCATGCGTGCAGGCTTTTCGAAGGCAGATAAAAACAAAAAACGAAGGCATTGTTTAGACTGAGCTCTTCAGCTCGAGTATCTCGATTGGTTTGGGGTCAGTGCATTAAGTGATTATCGTTGATCGGTGGAGACCATATTTAAAGAAAAAGTAAACAAACATTGAGTTTCCTTCAGTTTTGTGACATCCCTGTTAAACTGTCTGTGGGCTGCGTGGCCGTTACCTCCGGCCGATCTCGCTCTGCCTCAGAAACTGGATGTTGTTGGCGCTGTCTGCGAGCTCGGGGTACTGCTCTATGGACAGGACATAGTAGCCGTCGTAGCCGAGTACTTTGCCGCTGCTCAGCAGCTGCCTCTTCTCCCCCTCGGTCCACAGCCGCACCCCCTCCTCCCCATCACGCACCCTCTGCTGCTCCCGCGCCCAGGCTGTGGACAGCGCCCTCTGGCGGGCGTGCTCCAGAATGCGTGCTTTCTCCTCGTCCAGCGTAGTGCCGTAGCGCACGTGCAGAGCCAGCGCTCCGTACTGCAGCTCCACGTCAGCAAAGCGCCTGGTGCGGCCGTTCATGACGGTAGTGGACTGGGACACGGTCACATTGACCCCGTTCTCCAGAGCCTTCCTCCCTGAGGTGAGCCTGAGCGCGCTCAGGTCGTTCTCTGGCAGGCTGGTCTTGATGAAGTAGTGTGTGTCGCGTCCCTCCACCGTGAAGTGCAGGTCCTCCAGGTAGAAGGCGTTGTTGAGAATCGCTGCCACTTTGATGCAGTCCTCGTTTGCGATGTTCAGGGCGTTAGTGACCACACGGCCCTGTACCACGGCCAGCATTACGCCCTTCCCCACCAGAGATCGCGCAGACGAGAACCAGAGCCAGGGTCGTGTGTGGTCTGAGTGCCGCCGGCTCAGCTGGATCTCAGGCATGCGCTCAAATGACAGGAAGGCTTTGGACTGACGGGTCACCTCCTGCTGCACCCCCGAGATGGCCTGAAGGGGGCGAGAGAGAGTCACAAAACAGAGAGGTTTGAGTGGATGAAAAAGTTACAGGACACCACCTATAATAATTTAAACATCTAATATCACATAATCTTAAGTAACAGTGTTACTTACAGGCAGGTCGTCCCACAGCTGACTCTTCTTCATCTCCAGTGAGGGCTGCGTCAGATCAAACTTGGGAATGGGGAATCCTGGGATAGCGTTGTGGAGGTGGAACCCAAATGTGACCAACCAGATGTTTACGTCTGAAGAAAGAGAGAGGAGAAGAAGAGTTTATATAAAGCTGGTGTCAAATGTGGCCTCAGCATGTGACCAATCATCTGTACATTATTATGGCTCTGATATATGGACCTCAGTAAAGTTAGCTGTCAATCATAAAAGCATTTCACAGTAAGAAGCAGCGGATTTTCAGTTATGTGATGAAAAATGGCTATTTGACATTTTTGAATCTTGCATGCATCACCTTGATTCTTAATTTTTTAAAAGAATAATTATAAGCAAATATAGAGTAGTGGCCAATAGGGAGAAGGTGAAAACTTGATGCAGGACAATACAGGAGCACTCAACATGTGTGAACCAACTGAAATACAACTTGATGAAAAAAACTGATGATGATGATGGAACACTGACATTTTACATACTAGTATTTAGGAGCACAACCTTCACCCCTAGACTACCTAAAACCTGAACTACCTAGAAGGAAATTACCCCCAAATATACATTACACAAACAAAAAAACAACATAAAAAGAACTATGACTATGAACATAAATGAATAGAACGTCATTATGTGTTATCTGGTGTATATTACCTGTGACATACTCCTTAACCTGGTGGACTTTGCTGATGGGGTTGTTTCCTCTGAACATGTACAAGTTAAAGGGCTGAGGGTCCTTTCCAACTCTGGTCCATGTGCTGATGTCAGGAGTGGTCCACCTAAAATCACGTAAAAACAAAGTCATTTAACACAGTGTAATTTAATATAGCCTTGAGAATTGGGGCTAAACCACTGAGCCTGAAGAGAGACTGGACCAAGAGCAAACAAAAGCGTTGGAATGTTTCACAGTTTGGCATTAACCAAAGAGTAGACCAGGACTAAACACAGGGTAAGAAGTAAAAATGACCATTACATTTTTAGGACTTTTAGAAACATAATGTTCGTCAATCATCACAAGAAAGAGAAAAAAAAAAAAAAAAAATTATATGTATGTTGCACTTCTAATAATCAAGTAGCAAAGTAAAAGTCTCTCAACATAAATAGTTTTACCTTCCAGCTGGTATGTCATAGTCCCTGTCTCCAAAGTGCAGCAGGCGGGTGAGGGGATCGTACAGGCCGCCATGGAAACCGATCACCAGCACAAAGTCTAGGTTAGAGTCAAAGTACACCTCTCCATAGGCTGTGTACTGCACCTGAGAACCAGACAGACAAGTGTGTAGACGTCAGAGAGAAATGAACACAAAGACCACTTAAGTGTATTGGATAACGCACAAAAAGGTGTGGCATGAATTTGAATTGATCAGCTGCTTAACAAACTATGTTTTATCTATGTACATTTACAATCATAAGGTCCATGTTCATCTTTCTCCTCCTCTCCACGCTCCATGTATCAGACACACACTTTTATTTATGCGCTCTCTCTCTCTCCAGACCAAGTTACAAGTCAGATCTGTGGAGAGGAAACCCCGCTCACAGTCAGAATAACTGTTTTTCTAAGTCTTTTGAGCTATAAAATCATCTGTAATTGAAAGGTAGATCTGTTTAATGTCATACTGTGGAACATTACAAGCAAAGCAATGACATATCCATAGAAACAAGAAGGTGACAGACCACCAACAAAAAAGTTACATAGTGCACCTTTAAAGGTCCTACATTACGCAAAATTGACTCTTGTGAGCTTTTACCCATGTTATAATGTTGTTACCTCCTCAAAAACAAACCTGGAGTTGTGTTTTGTTTCATTCACACATGTTTGAGTCATCCTACTTTTAGTCTGTCCACATCTCCAAAGCTCACAATGCTCTGTTCCACCTTGTGATGTCATGAAGCGATAGTTATCATGTTAACAGCTACATTTTACCTTCAGTTCAGTCAAGATTGGTAATTCCAGGGCTGAAATCATCCAGATGATTCTAGTGAAAGTGTATGGAGTTTAAAAACCAACTGTATTACCACGTGACATCACAAGGTGGAGTGTTCTCTGTTTGAAAGAAGAACTAAATATGCAGGGTTTGTGTGTTAAACACGAATGAAACAAAACACAACTCCAGGTCTGCTTTTGATGATGAAGCAACATTATAACAGATCAGCAGCGTAAAATACAAAATATAATAAAACAGTTTGCACAAACACACACAAAATCGATACTGACAAAAAGATGATGCAGTGAGAACGTTTGTAGTGTCAGTGTGAGGGTCGTTGGATGTACCTGTTTTAGCAGAAGTCCATTGTTACTGAAAACAGCCAATGGGGTTCCAGTGTTATCACAGGCGATGTAGAACTCCTCTCCACTGCTGATCTCCATCGCAAAAACATGACCCTGTGGACAACAATCAACCACATTACAATTAATGAAAAGAAATATTCAACTAAGACTGCATTTTCTTTCCTCTGGTCATCTGATGCTTCAACCAATCACAGGTCTAAATGCCAAAGTTTTTCAGCTTCACTGACTTCCTGTTCAAAACTACAGATCTGAGAAACCTGCTTCTTCATTTTTAGCCCTGCCTGTTTGCCCCAGAGTCTGAAGTTTTTTGAATAATTGCAAGTAAGTACAGAGTAGTGGGCGGAGATACGTGTGTGTGAAAACTGACATTTCTCATGCCTCAAATTCAGGGCAATGCAGGATTACTCAAAAATCCTTGAATTAATCAAAATATAACTTTGAGTAAGCCAATTATGAATGAAAACCATTAGAACATGGTTAAAAGCTCATGTTATGTACAATATACTTTATATTGTACATAAAATATCCAATACAAATAATACATTAGAGTAGTTTTTTTAATTTATGGGTTCATTTCAAAACACACGCTCTTTAACCAATGTACACGTTTTGTCTGGGATCCAGAAACACTTCAATACTTAAGATTAGATGTGAGTCTGGTCATCCAAGAGTGAAGTATTAAACTGTTAATTTGAGGTGAGATAAATGTACATTTTGTAAACCATAGGTGACCTCCTTCATTTCACATGTGTCACTGAAATAAACAAATCTGACTGATCACGTTTAGTCGTGCTTGAGACGTGACAGAGGGCGTGGGGACCAGACTGATATCCCTCTGTATGAAAAATACCGATCATTCAGAATTTTACCTTACCATATTAAAGCCTTATGTTGTAATCATTATGGCTCTTTTAGCTTGACTAATTCATCAACATAAAACAGACTTGCAAAGTTTGGGGTAGATTTCCTGAGCCAGTGAACCTCGAAAAACATTAAATTCATTTCTCAAACTGATTTGTTTTGTCTAGTGGTGTCAGAGGCAGCCACTGAAAGAGAACCAGCCCGATGTAAACAACATACATCAAAACACAGAAATACACATGCAAAATGTGGGGGCTTCATACAGGCAAATGTCCCGCGTATACTAAAGCTGGAGGATTCATCACAACATCAAAACCAAATGTTCATTATTATTTAGTTCAAATGATGGTCTAAGTCTCTATTGGTCCATTGTCTAAAACCTTAGTCATCGTTACATGTTTTGCTCAAATAAATAAATGTTGTGTTCACCAGGGCATCACGTCTTTTTGGCAACACTGGCAAGTCGATCACAATCTGTTTTAATACCATTTGGCCATATGCTAGCAGAGCACCTGTAGATTACTCTCTTGACTCACTGATGCACTCATTTCATCCGATTTTTCATACTTATTTAACTCCAGCAGTCTGTCTGAAACCCAAAGCAGAGCTCTCTGTATTGTACCTGCAGGTCGTAGTAGAAGGAGGTGATTTCAGAGCTGGAGTGGTTGTACACGTGGGTGATTCTGGTGGGGTAGTTCAGGTCTGCGTAGAAGAACTGCAGGTGTTGGCCCAGACTGTTCCTGGAGGCCACTCTCCTCCCCAGTCCGTCGTAGCGGTACTGAATGGTCCAACCGGCCGCTTTACTGTACACGCGAACCAAGAGCCCTGAGGTGAGAGAAGAGAGAGGAGCTTGAAACGCTACTATTACAACAACGCAATCACGCCAGTAAGAAATCTAGAGCTTTTTAAATTCATTTTAAAAAGTAAATTCAGTAACTTATTATGAGTGTTAGAAATCTAATGTTATTTTGGATGAAATTGAGATGTTTAATTAAAGCATGTGTACAATTATTTTAGTTACAAAGAAAAAAAAAGACTAAAAAGGGCTTAAGTGCATATTAATCAAAAGAATATTTAAAAAACTTACATTTTTAATCAGTTTTGTGTTAATAACTATATGTTCTTAATGAGTAAACAGTTGCTGAATAGATGTTTGGCATAGGTTTAGAATAAGTGTCACATAATGAGACAAGTCCAGCTGAAACTATAAGATTATATCAAAAGCAGAAAACTTTTAGGACAACTTCATTTCCAAAAAAAGTGAGTCAAAATAGAAATACTTTGGGGATTCAATTTAGTATTAAGTTACAACTGACTGATAATGTATCCAGTCCAGCACTGAATACATGAAAGTATAAAATTTGATTTTATAATTAAATATGATTGAACAATGCTACTGTATTTGTTAATAAAGGTCTTTTTGAATGTGTTTTAGAGTCTGGAGGAACAGAGATATAGTTTAACACATGTCATATGAATGGTAGTGGAACTTCAGCTTCTAAGGCCTGACAAAGACACTTGCCTTGGTGCCTCTGGTTTGGTTTTTTTGGGTTTTTTTTCAGCTCCACTACCGTTCACATTTCTACATTGGCATATGTTGAGCTATACGTCTGTTCCTCCATGTCAAGTGGCCTCATCCTTGAAGAGCACCAGTGTCTTACATCCTTCTGTCCCTTCTGTCTGGCTCACTAGAGACCCATTGAAGCACTCCCCTTATCTCCTGTTTTAGTATTTTAGAGTCTGTTTAGTCCGGATAACAGTTTCTCCTTAAATATTAATTTAAGGAGAAATATAGGTGCATTGAATATCATTGAATATATTTTAACAGTTTCTGGGTTGTTGTTTTTTTGGTTTGTTTGTTTGTTTGTTTTTTTCCGCCCCTGTAGTAGCACCCGGAAAAGGGAGGACTTCCTGGAGTGGCCTGAATATTTTATGGCAGTGGCGTTTCTGTCGGCCCAAAGGAGCAAAGACCCAAACTCACAGGTGATGAGAGCAGTGACTCACTTTAACCAGGCCTCTGTAGGGGACTGGGGGGAATCTGATGTAACACTAGCAAAAAAAAAAAAAAAAGCAATTATTTATTATTACGTGATTTGTATGAAATGGAAAATGTCATTTTCTTAAACTGCGTACTTAAACTTGGGAAACTATTTTTATTATATTTATTTTGCAGGTTATCATTAAAAAATATCTCCCATCTGCCTATTATTAATCTTGTTGATCTAATTCATTGATACTTTTTTTTTTGCCAGAGGAGTAGAATAGCTGTACAAATTTGAGCTCAAAGATGTGCTGTCAAAGGTGGTATTTGGGTTTAAAGCTCTTTTTTTTATTCCAGAGAGAAGGCACTGGGCAGGTCTTTGAATCCTTCTGTGTATTTTCTGATTTTTGGGCACATTTGGTGGAGCAGTGGAGCTGTGGGAGACTGGGATTTGGGAGAGCATCTATAGGCTATAATTAAAGGTGTACTATGTAACTTTCGCTGTCTGTTACCTGCTTGCCTCCAAGTTATTGCTTTGTCACGGGAAAAAAAACAAAAAAACAATAAGCATATGCAAAAAGTCCACCTATCAAATCATGACAGACACTGACTCCCAATACCGTAGTACCACAATAGAGCAACATGTGTGATAATCGATTATTTTGCACATCATATTCAACAATATGTGACTATTTTTTAAAGGAAAAATGCATATTCACATTTACCACAACTTAAACCCCCTGCTGTGTCTCCCTTGTGCAGGTGGGGGCGTGCATAGTGAACCAGGAGAATAAGATTGTCGGGATTGGGTACAACGGGATGCCCAACGGCTGCAGTGACGACCTGCTGCCCTGGTCCCGGATGGCAGATGACCAGCTGGACACAAAGTACCCCTACGGTGAGAGGGAGGTTGGCACGAATGATAACCAAATATAAAACTATTAAACAGCACGGGGAATGCAGAACACAAAATATGTCATACAATCCATGTAGTGTCATCTGTCAATGCCTCAAATCAGATCTTGAATTTGCTGCCCTGGGCCGACTGCTAGAAACATTCTGTACCAAGGTAACTACTGCCAGTCGTAATTATGTACAGGAACACGGGGATACAGTGTTTTGCCCAAGAACACCAAAACACTGGGGCACCAGTTGCAAAACTTGTGTCCTTCGGCAAAACACTTCACCTGCATTGCCTATTACACGGGTGGTCTGTGAGTGTTGGTGGTGGTCGGAGGGTCCCATGGTACAGATTGGCAGCCTTGCATCCATCAGTTTGCCCCAGGGCAGCTGTGGCTACAGTAGTATCTTTGGGTATAAGGCTCTATATGAATCCAATATTATTATTAATATGAATGAAAGCTTCAGTGTCAGTTTATGCACTTTGTCATGTATCCTCTAGAGGGAGACAAGATGAGTAATGACCAACTCTCTAACTCTAACTCTAACTCTTGTATGGCCTTTTTTCTTTGTTTTTAAATGTATTGAGTTTGTAATAATTACACACTGTGCATTTAGTTACTATGTTGTGTCAGGATTCTTAGACTGGCAAGTGAGTCTATTTCAATGGTCCACTCAAAGTAAGGCAGGACACATGTTTTTAATCAAAGTTTTTATGGCAATAAACACAACTAAATTTTATGCTTTTGGGAAAAAAAAAGGTTGCATGCTGTTGCTGTTTATTATGAAAAATCAGCACTGTTGCCATAGCAATTAACAAAAAAAATCTTCTGATTGGGGAAAAAGGCTTCAAAATGTTACATAGTTATCTTGGCAAAACTTTTCTTTAGCCTTTTGAAAGTTGTGAAAATCGTTTAATTAAATAAATAAATAAAGGCAAGTAAGGAATAACTTTGGACCACTGCAAACTGTTTAAGTGAACAAATTCTGTTTGTCACAATTGACACTGGTGATGTGTAAAAGTCTAACTTGAATTTCCACAGTGTGCCACGCGGAGCTCAATGCCATCATGAACAAGAACAGTGCAGATGTGAAGGGCTGCACCATGTACGTGGCTCTGTTCCCCTGTAACGAGTGCGCCAAACTCATCATCCAGGCAGGTGGGTGTAAATTGTCTCTGCATTTTGGATGAATCGATGAGTTCATGGAATAGGCGGACGGATTCTGTTTAAGAACTCACAGCTACTGTCTGTATTTTCCAGCTTTTTGTTCTCGTTTACAGCATTCATGTCGATGTCTCACAGTGGGACCCTTGCGTATTCACAGAAGCCCTATACCAATACGCCAGTGGCTGGCAGTGGTGATATTGTGACATCGGCACCCCACTGTAGACAAGGAGAGAAACAGATACTTAATTGATCCCAAGGGAAATTCAAGTTTAGCTGCTGCAACATTTACACTGTGCTTCCCAGTCCTTTTTGTGTTTGAGTCAAAGGTCACAGTGCAGCATAGCAGAAGGACTGGTCATGGAGGGTCAGCAGATCTGTGTCAGGGCAGTTTGAAGCGAGGAAGAGCCAAAAGTGTCCCTCCTGTGTCCTGCAGCCAGGGCATCACAGCAGTGTCCTCTGGAATGTCTTCTGCCACATTTGCTGCCACATATGGTGTACCCTACAAGAGGTACAAGAATACAAGTATTTAGGTGTCACAATAGAAACTACAGAGTCTTCAAAATTGTATCTAAATGCCTCTCATATAAATGACTGTCTGACGAGCTGGAGCCAGACCTCACTACTGCCTATAGAAAGGCTCTACAAGCTGACCAAAACTCAAACCTGTATCATCACTGTAAAATATTAAGCAAATATAATTTTTTAAATTGGGAAAACTTAATTATTTACTCATACATTATTCTGGTCTATAAAACTCTCCCTGATGTTGAAGAGTTCATACAGTTGTATTTAAATACAAACACTCAAGCACTGAGCAGAGGAGACTCTAAAATCCCATTTAGAAAGTCTTCTTTGGGACAGCCAGTCTCTTCAGTCCATGCACTGCACTCCTGGAATCTGGTCCCCACAGAACTAAGGAACATGACCTCCATCCATAGCTTTAGTAGATCTGTGAAACAGCGGCTTCTGGACAATAACATGAACTCATCTGTATGTGTTTAACATCACATAGCAGATTTCTCCGTCGTGTTGTGTGATTTGTGTCTTTGTGTTGTGTGATTTGTGTTATTGTCTTTAATTTGTGTACTGTGTGTGCTTTTAGCATGATCTAATTTTATTAATGTGACTACAGTTAATATTCACTGATCTTAATGTCTTTCTCACATGTGATGGACTGAATGTTTTGTGGCTATGTCCAGTTTTGTTTTTTTGTTTTTCTTGCCATCAACCTGCCAATGGGACTACAGACGAAAATGAGCCTGCACGGCTAACTCTGGCACATTTACATGCTGATTAATGTGCACTGTCCCATATGTAATAAACAAACATAACATAAACATAAAAAACACTCCATGTGTGAGCCAGGTACCCACAAAAGCAGCCCACCACTCTGCCATGGACACAACATCACTCGTCCTTCAAACACCTCTTCTCCCTTCACTAAGCCAAGTTACTGCAACTTCTTTATCTCTGACCACTAGCTTTGGAAATTGACCCCCCTGACCACCAATTACTCCCTCAAACACCAGTCTCATTCTAGGCAAGGCGATCTAAATCAATCTTATCCAAGTCATTACTACACAGTATATAGTATATACTACATACATAGTACCTCAACTTTGCAAGCAAGTTACAGAGTTTTAGTTTTAGATTTGTTTGTTATAATATTGCGAGATGGAATCTTTAAACTAGGCACTTTCTCTGTGAATAAAGCATAAACTGTGAGACACTTCTGAAGTATGGTTTTACATTTCTGTTTTCATGGAATCATGCAGGTGTCGTGCCACCTGCTGATTTTTATTGGTTTGCGTCTTTAACTGTGCTTACACAGGTATGATGCCATCACAGACCACAAAATACACTTTACTGCTGCATTCATTCTTCACTAATTGATGCCAATTATCTCATTAAATAGGACAACATTGGCAATAAAATGATGCGTGCATTCGAAGAATAGAATTGGAATTTTCTTTGACACACCCACCCAAAGTTTTCACCATTGTAGTAATTATTGTGACAGGACTAAAAGCAAATGAATCAAATCAAAGATTCTCAAGGAGGATGATTTCTTGTTTTCAAATGGTATGACCAGGAGAAATGAACTAGATATTTTCCAAGATGGTGATCCCGTGTAATACTGGTGTAACTTGGTCTGTTTTTAAATCGCAGGGATCAAGGAAGTAGTGTATTTATCTGATAAGTACCACGACACACCTGGGATGACTGCGTCCAGGAAGCTGCTCAACATGGCAGGTGTCCAGTTCAGGTATGTCTCTGTACCTCCCTGTGCATGTTTGTTCTGTTCAGATATAACTACTGGACTGGAATAATCTATTACTTATAAATAATAGTACTTTTTGGAGGCCTAATGCCGAGTGTACAGGTTGTGGTTTTCAGGTTGTTGGACATGAACCCACCTGAAACTGCACTGCCTTGGTCAAATACACATAACAGTTGTCGTAGTCCATGTCACAGGCAGTCTGCATGTTGTAACCCAGTCAAAATACGTGCTGAACCCGCCCTGTGTCTAATAAAAAAATAGATATGACTTTTCAAAACTCTGAGAATCCATTTTGTACGGCTCTCTCTCATCTACTTGAGTCCACACAACTTGGTGTGGTGCAGAAAGCTTGTGTTTTTCAACTGAACACACTGCATTGTTTGCAGTTATTAAGACAAGGGTAAAAATGTTTCTACTAAGCCAAAATCTATATTGTTTGAATATCATAGGTCATTGTCTAAAACTGCTCAAAGTCCCTCCTTCCCAAATGATTTCAGCGTGTGCAATTCCACATCCGTATTACAGCAGTAACATTATTACTGCTGTGTTTAACCTCAGTCAGTAAGAGTGAAGTTGTTTGGTTTGCTCTGAATGGCACAAGCACATATGACAGATACGAGTTGAATTAATGAACTGATTGGTTTCTCCACAACTTTTTTATGATCTTTTTTATATGTCCAGACTTCCTTTGTTTATTACTGCTTAATAGTGGAGTTAGTCTGAATATTTCTGTCAGTTGTGTGTCTCTTGATGATGTTTTGGTTGTGCTTTGGTTTTGGCAGGCAGTTCAAGCCCAAGAGGACAGAGATTGTCATTGATTTTAATTCCATTAACCACACTGGAACACGGAGCAGCAGCAGCCAGTGAATTACCTGACGTGTGGGACCACTGAGAGGAGAGGAGGGGGCTGTGATATCCTCCTTACCCCTCCTAGTCTAAAGAAAACTCAAGGATGCCTCGACTTTGACATCTTTGATATTTTGATTAACCCTTCGGAACGTTGTGGATACTCTAATGTGCTGCTTGGGTGTTGATGGTCTTCTTTTAAATTTATTTTCTTGGTTTGGGAACATGTAAGGACTGTGATTTACTGGAGTTTTAACTTTCTTTTTTTTTTGATCACTTGGGACATTTCCTCAAGGGAAAACCCTAGATTTCAGTTTTATGTTCACTTTCCTCTGAAAGAACAATTTTTACATTTTTGATTTGCTTGTTATAAGTTACTGTGGTTACTGTGCTGTTTTTATCATTGATTTGCTAAAACGCTTGAATGCCATTTTAATTAATCCAATTCATGCAAGACATAGTTTGTACTTTTTTGATTGGGGTTATAAAGTGTTACTACATTTGGTTGAAAAAAAAATTTGTATTTTGGTTTATTCCAAATGTGGTTGCAAGATTACTCGTAATCAAATTGAAATGCAATTTGAATGGACGCAACTCGCAAATTACAAAGACTGTGTAAGAAATTATGGTTCTTCAAAAATTACAAACAACAAATGACGTGTCTTTCTGCAGTAAAACTGCTAACAGACAGTAGTTTAGCTCTTTCATACTATGAAATTAATACATGTGATTCTTGTATTAAACCAAGTTTGAGTTCATAGGCCTATTTCAGTTTGTCAATTCTCCTGGATGCATTTAAAATGTGAACTTTGAACAGAATCCAAGTATCCTATCATTAAAACGTAAATCTCAAATCTAATTAAAAAAAAAGAATAAACTTTTCAGCCCTAGTTGCAAATACACCATCATTGTGAACTCTTGGTTTGATTAAAGAACATTGGTTTGCTGCTGGGGCAATTATTGTTTGCACTTGTAGATAAAAATATTCAAAAGTTTTATTCACCAAAAACAACAATATTATTTTCATTGTAATGTTAATGTTATATAGCAAAATGATTTTCCAAATGTGGTCTCACTAATACATTTGGAACAAATCCTGTGTCGACCATCCGTCCTTTTGTGTAAAAAGGCATCAGACTCAAAAACTAGTCAATAAATGTAAACCAGGAGCCCAGAGACATTTAATTCACATCTCGAGTACATCCATGAAACTTTGATCAAATATTGTCCTTGGCTCACTGATCAAGGATCTATGATTCTTAAGTTCCACAAATGTGGCTTAAGAAAGGGCCAAATTGGCAACCCAACATTCTTTGCATATTCAATTCAGGTTAAATTTTCCATTTTTAAGACATGAACACCTGCAGCATATCTAATCTGCAGAATACACCATTTCCTAGGAGATTTAGAACACAGCATCTTATTATATATCTTATCTCATTAACTGTTTATATTGATAATTACCTAATGTACATGATATGGACTACAGTACCTCCCTGTGATCAGTGTTATTGCAGACTAGGATTAGCAGTGTATGGTGATGAATCAATGGTTGCTTCCCAAATTCTGAAGTTTTTGCAGTTCATTCCACGTGTTAGCAGTGTATAACAAATTAATTTTGGCCAGGATCATTTCAAGGTAAGTCTAAATTCACTGGAATACTTGGACCTATGTATACTGATACTAACTTTATTTGCATAAAAGTTGACAATGATGAAAAAATTTGCTCAACAGATCATAAAACTTACATACATTCCATGCATGTATGATGTTTGTACACCCCACCAAAGGTTCTAGTATAGCCCTTTCTTAGCCTCCCTTTTACCAGAAAAAACTTTACAAATACAAGTACTAATACAACATGTAGAACTAGACTACACCCCACAAGGGTGTGTCATTTTGCTGTGTGGCAGTATTATTATTATTATTATTATTATTATTATTATTTTTATATTACCATATTTAAGGTGCCTTTATCACAAAATGTGCTCAATGGCAAGGTTTAAAAATCCAATGGGATTAAAAGTGAAAAAACATTGATAAGAAGATGGGTCTCAAGGGCCCTCTTAAAAAAGTTTTAAAATAAAAATGAGCATTAATAAAAAGGCATGTCTTTAGGGCGCTCTTAAAACTTGTCAGTGAGGGAAGCGCCCTGAAGCCAGGCGGAAGGCTGTTCCAAAGCCTAGGGGCAGCGAAGTAAAAGGACCGCTCCCCAAGGTGTGACTTTGTCCTCGGTATGACTATAAGTCGGTGATCACCGGAGCGAAGAGGTCTGCTTGGTCGATACATATTTAACATATCCGTTATGTAGGCCGGCGCCGTGCTATTTATCACACGGAAATTGTACCCGAGAACTTTATAGTCAATTCGACTTCTAACGGGCAACCAATTAAGTCCTCAAGAAGTGGAGAAATATGGTCAGATCACTTTGCAGCGGTGATCAGACAAGCTGCCATATTTTTTATATCAGTGGAATTGCCTAGATCCCTTAAATTGCCATTTAGAACTGATTGGGGAGTGAGTCTGAGCTCAAACATAAATGGGCTTAGCCATTTCTTGAAGAAACTTCCCAAAATATGCCTCAGAAAGGAGGTGAATCTAACTGAAGTCCCCTTAAATAACAGCTTCATAAAAAGCCTGGTCGATAAGATAGAGCATTCATTCAATGGGGTTTTCTCATAAAAAAATGAAATAGGGGTCACTTAAAAACATGTCTCCTTCAATAGGGTGTTTTCTGAAAATTTGGGACGTGTTTCAGCCACCCTTAGTTGCTTCCCAGGGTGTCTTTTTAAGCTCCCACATGGCAACCATAATAGAACCAGCTCTCTAGAATAGCTTATCTTGATTGATTTATTATTTAATAACTCACATTTCTTCTGGAATAGCTGGATGTACTCGAGATGTGAATTAAATCTGAAATTTGGGATCAAATAGGCCCTTCTTAAGCCCCTTAGGCCACAATTGCGTAACTTAAGAAATGCCAATATTTGATTAGACTCCCAAACTGAACATTTTGGCACAGGTTTGGAGGATGTACTCGAGATGTGAATTAAATCTCAATTTTGGGGTACTTCAGAGGGCGACCTCTAGTGTTAGGCCACATTTCCGGAACTTAAGAAAGGCCTTTTCGGGGTTCTGGAATCATGTCCTACCTATTCCAAGTGTCAAACCTTTCGTACTCAAGATGTGAATTAAATGTCTCTGGGCTCCTGGACTAATGTCCTGGACATAAAACCAGATTTTTTTTTAAACCGATTTTGGTTAAAGGTAAATGTATTCTTTGTTTAATGATGTGACCGCTGATCTCCTTTACACTTGTGTTTGTGGCTGTACAACCTGCACCACCAGTGCGACCAGTTATTAAACATTGCTTCACTCTTGAAAAGAGATGCATATTTTGTAATGGGCTCTATCCACGCTTACACCACAAAACCGGAAGACGTTTGGAAACGTGCAAGGACCGTCAAGGAATTCCTCCCTCCTGTGAGCTCACCACCTGCAGAGGGGTTCATAGGGGTCTGGGTCTGGTGCACAGAGTAATGGGCAGCGTGCTGCCCCCGTGACCCAGCCGTATTAAGCGGGAGAAAATGGATGGATGGTGTTAGAACTGGAGTAAAAAAGAAAAATAATGAGAGACAATTATAACTAGCTAAAGCGCTAGCCGTCACATTCCAAACAGGAAGTTCGCACACGGGCTCTTCCGGCTCCTACTGGCCCTGGCTCCCATTGACTTGGCATTGGAATACTGTGGCCCCTAGCTCTCTAACTGCTGCAGTGAGCCTCGTCATTTTGGTATTGAAATGTTCATATTAACCCGCTCTACATGATCCTGGTGTTTTTATTTTCACTATTTTGTCCGTTAAAAAAAATGCTGTTCCTAATATAGAGCCTGGCTCTAAATTCGCTCCTGTAACCACTATCGTGAGCTTCATTTGAGTGGAGCTGCACGCTATAGGTGGCGTCACACTCACTTTGTCCACTTTTTTTACAGTCTATGATTATAACATGGTAAAAGCTAATTGTCATTATGGGCCCTACCTACCGGTCTGTGCGTGAACATTAGGCGTAACGTGGGGCGTTTCCAGGTCGGGCTGGACTGTAATCTGGTTACATGTGTCTGAAGAAAACATATTTAGTGACTACACAGTTTTTAAGTTTTTAAAACACAGTTAAAGCTAATTGTCATTATATGTCTATGTCATGTTAGTCTAAGAATATAACAAAATGTTGTGAAGAAGCAGTTAAATTAAATTAATCTGTAATTAATGTCATAATTCATCAATAAACATTGTTTTAATTTTGTGGGAAGTTATTATGTTTGCAGAATAAACACACACACACACACACACACACACACACACACACACACGTAATAAACTCCTCAAATGTAATAAACTTCCACAAAAGTACTAAACTGCACAAATATAGTAAACTCCCACAAATGTAATAGGTATTATGTTTGTGGGAAATGTGGTTATTGCATTTGTGGGAATGTATTACATTTGTGAGTTTATTACATTTGTGGGGCTAACAAGGTTTTGTTTTTTTTAAAGACCCTTAAAAGTCAATATCACACAATCAAAATTTGTTAAGAAGCAGTTAAATTAAATTAATCTGTAATTCATGTCTGCAGGAAAAAACAAACTGGACTTTGATGCAATTTGATCTCATTTCAAAAGTCAAACAGTGGCGTTTAATAACTTGTAGAACTGGTCTAACATGGTGCATGTGGTAAATGTGTGACCTTAAGAATAATGAGGATGGAGAATCACAAACACAGTTGTAAAAATCAGCTGAACAGCAAGCAAAGAATACATTCACACCCAACCAAAGAATACATTCACACCCAACCAAAGAATACATTCACACCCAACCAAAGAATACATTCACACCCAACCAAAGTCTATTTAAAGAAACAATCAGGTTGCGTGTGTCCAGGCCATTTATTGCCTATACAGTTTTTGATCTTGATGCCTTTTCACACACAAGTAAAGATGGTCGACACAGGATCTGTTCAACATGTATCAAGACCAGCCCAATGTTCTTTAACCAAACCAAAAGTTCACAATAATGGTATATTTGCAACCAGGACTGAACTATTTTAAATGTATTAGATTTGAGATTTATGTTTTAATGATAGGATAATAGGATTCTGTTCAAAGTTCACATTTAAATGCATCCGGGAGAACTGACAAAAAACTGAAATAGGCTTATGAACTAATAAATGTAAGTACAAGTACAAGAATCACATTAAAATCACATTTTAATGCAGAAAGACAGGAAGACAGGAAATTATGGTACTATTAAATGACAGACTTTGTAATTTGTGTTTATTTTAATTGCGATCGATTAGATTAAGAATAATGTTGCATTTTTGCCCTGTATTTGGAATAAACCAAAATAATATTTTTTTTTAAACAAATAATGTAATAACACTTTATAACCCCTATAAAACTGAAATCTGGGGTTTTCTCTTGAGTAAATGTCCCAAGTGATCCATAAAAAATGAATACTCCAGTTATTCACATGTTCCCAAACCAAGGAAATAATTTTAAGTTAAAGTGTATTATGGAAAATTGATTTGGTTGAGCATTCTAACATAAATATTTAAAAAGAGTTTGGCTGGGCTTGAATGAATTCTTTGCTTGCTGTTCTAACAGCTGATTTTTACAATTGTGTTTGTGATTCTACACCCTCATTATTTTTAATCTTAATCTTCTTAATCTTTACCATGTGCTCCATGTTAGACCAGTGCTACCAGTTATTAAATGCCACTGTTTCGCTCTTGAAATGAGTTACAATATTTTGTAAGTGCAGCTTATTTTTTCCTGCAGGTATGAATTACACATTAATTTAATTTAACTGCTTCTTCACAAAATTTTATTAAATACTTAGACCCACATGGCAGTGACATATAATGACAAATTGCTTTAACTGTGTTTTAAAAACTTAAAAACAGTGTAGTCAATAAATGTTTTTTTTGTTTTTTTCTTCAGATACATGTAACCATATTATTATAACCATATTTTTTTACATTCAGGTGTCAAATGTGCCGTTTATCTTTCTGACAAATATGAGGAGGAATGGTGTATGGTGCCTCTAAATGCTTTTTTTCAATAACTATCTGTAGTGCAACATGCGCTTTTCCATGGGGGTTATTCATTAAAGTTTTACACAAAAGATTAATATTAAATGAGTTGTATGAAGGCTGTAGTATTCACAGATCATTTTCATCTGCCAGTTATTGGTTTGCGCAAAATCATTACACTTAAGTGAAAAAAGTTTGGACACCCCTGATTCAAGTGTACAATTCTGTGTAGTCACTGGTGACATTTGTATTGCTGCATTTGGAAAACCTGCATTCAGTAAAAAATTGTACTTCAGCAAAAGTTCTGACCTTTCACTGCTGCTGATAAAATAAGATGACATGCACAAAAGACACTAGTCCCTATGAAATAAAAAGAAATGTTGAGGATTTATTTTCAATCAAGGTATTATGTTTGTGGGAAATGTGGTTATTGCATTTGTGGGTTTATTACATTTGTGGGGCTAACAAGGTTTTTTTTTTAAAGACCCTTTAAAGTCAATATCACACAACCAAAATTTGTTAAGAAGCAGTTAAATTAAATACATCTGTAATTCATGTCTGCAGGAAAAAACAAACTGGACTTTGATGCAATTTGAACTCATTTCAAAAATGAAACAGTGGTGTTTAATAACTTGTAGAACTGGTCTAACATGGTGCACGTGGTAAATGCGTGACCTTAAGAATAATGAGGATGGAGAATCACAAACACAGTTGTAAAAATCAGCTGAACAGCAAGCAAAGAATACATTCACACCCAACCAAAGTCTATTTAAAGAAACAATCAGGTTGCGTGTGTCCAGGCCATTTATTGCCTATACAGGTTTTGATCTTGATGCCTTTTCACACACAAGTAAAGATGGTCGACACAGGATCTGTTCAACATGTATCAAGACCAGCCCAATGTTCTTTAACCAAACCAAAAGTTCACAATAATGGTATATTTGCAACCAGGACTGAACAATTTTAAAAGTATTAGATTTGAGATTTATGTTTTAATGATAGGATAACAGGATTCTGTTCAAAGTTCACATTTAAATGCATCCGGGAGAATTGACAAAAAACTGAAATAGGCTTATGAACTAATAAATGTAAGTACAAGTACAAGAATCACATTAAAATCACATTTTAATGCAGAAAGACAGGAAGACAGGAAATTATGGTACTATTAAATGACAGACTTTGTAATTTGTGTTTATTTTAATTGCGATTGATTAGATTAAGAATAATGTTGCATTTTTGCCCTATATTTGGAATAAACCAAACATTTTTTTTTTTCAACCAAATAATGTAATAACACTTTATAACCCCTATCAAAAAGCACAAACTATGACCTGTATGAATTGGATTAATAAAAACAGCATTCAAGCCACTTAGCAACTGAATGATAAAAACAGCAGAGTAACCAGCTTATAACAAGCAAATCAAAACTGTATCTCTGTCTTTGTCTTGTTTTTGCCAAGTGAACATAAAACTGAAATCTGGGGTTTTCTCTTGAGTAAATGTCCCAAGTGATCCATAAAAAATGAATACTCCAGTTATTCACATGTTCTCAAACCAAGGAAATAATTTTAAGTTAAAGTGTATTATGGAAAATTGATTTGGTTGAGCATTCTAACATAAATATTTAAAAAGAGTTTGGCTGGGCTTGAATGAATTCTTTGCTTGCTGTTCTAACAGCTGATTTTTACAATTGTGTTTGTGATTCTACACCCTCATTATTTTTAATCTTAATCTTCTTAATCTTTACCATGTGCTCCATGTTAGACCAGTGCTACCAGTTATTAAACGCCACTGTTTCGCTCTTGAAATGAGTTACAATATTTTGTAAGTGCAGCTTGTTTTTTCCTGCAGGTATGAATTACAGATTAATTTAATTTAACTGCTTCTTCACAAAATTTTGTTAAATACTTAGACCCACATGGCAGTGACATATAATGACAATTAGCTTTAACTGTGTTTTAAAAACTTAAAAACAGTGTAGTCAATAAATGTTTTTTTTGTTTTTTTCTTCAGATACATGTAACCATATTATTATAACCATATTTTTTTACATTCAGGTGTCAAATGTGCCGTTTATCTTTCTGACAAATATGAGGAGGAATGGTGTATGGTGCCTCTAAATGCTTTTTTTCAATAAGTATCTGTAGTGCAACATGCGCTTTTCCATGGGGGTTATTCATTAAAGTTTTACACAAAAGATTAATATTAAATGAGTTGTATGAAGGCTGTAGTATTCACAGATCATTTTCATCTGCCAGTTATTGGTTTGCGCAAAATCATTACACTTAAGTGAAAAAAGTTTGGACACCCCTGATTCAAGTGTACAATTCTGTGTAGTCACTGGTGACATTTGTATTGCTGCATTTGGAAAACCTACATTCAGTAAAAAAATTGTACTTCAGCAAAAGTTCTGACCTTTCACTGCTGCTGATAAAATAAGATGACATGCACAAAAGACACTAGTCCCTATGAAATAAAAAGAAATGTTGAGGATTTATTTTCAATCAAGGTATTATGTTTGTGGGAAATGTGGTTATTGCATTTGTGGGAATGTATTACATTTGTGGGTTTATTACATTTGTGGGGCTAACAAGGTTTTTTTTAAAGACCCTTAAAAGTCAATATCACACAACCAAAATTTGTTAAGAAGCAGTTAAATTAAATTCATCTGTAATTCATGTCTGCAGGAAAAAACAAACTGGACTTTGATGCAATTTGAACTCATTTCAAAAATGAAACAGTGGTGTTTAATAACTTGTAGAACTGGTCTAACATGGTGCACGTGGTAAATGCGTGACCTTAAGAATAATGAGGATGGAGAATCACAAACACAGTTGTAAAAATCAGCTGAACAGCAAGCAAAGAATACATTCACACCCAACCAAAGTCTATTTAAAGAAACAATCAGGTTGCGTGTGTCCAGGCCATTTATTGCCTATACAGGTTTTGATCTTGATGCCTTTTCACACACAAGTAAAGATGGTCGACACAGGATCTGTTCAACATGTATCAAGACCAGCCCAATGTTCTTTAACCAAACCAAAAGTTCACAATAATGGTATATTTGCAACCAGGACTGAACAATTTTAAAAGTATTAGATTTGAGATTTATGTTTTAATGATAATAGGATTCTGTTCAAAGTTCACATTTAAATGCATCCAGGAGAATTGATAAAAAACAAAAAACTGAAATAGGCTTATGAACTAATAAATGTAAGTACAAGAATCACATTAAAATCACATTTTAATGCAGAAAGACAGATCATTTGTTGCTTGTGAAGGAAATTATGGTACTATTAAATGACAGACTTTGTCATTTGTGTTTATTTTAATTGCGATCGATTAGATTAAGAATAATGTTGCATTTTTGCCCTATATTTGGAATAAACCAAAATATATATATATATTTTTTTTACCATATAATGTAATAACACTTTATAACCCCTATAAAAAAGCACAAACTATGACCTGTATGAATTGGATTAATAAAAACAGCATTCAAGCCACTTAGCAACTGAATGATAAAAACAGCAGAGTAACCAGCTTATAACAAGCAAATCAAAACTGTATCTCTGTCTTTGTCTTGTTTTTTACTCCAGTTATTCACATGTTCCCAAACCAAGGAAATAATTTTAAGTTAAAGGGTATTATGGAAAATTGATTTGGTTGAGCATTCTAACATACACATATGTCTGAAGAGTTTTTAGATGTCCATGAGTTATAATATTTTTTGTAAGTGCAGCTTGTTTTTTTCCTGCAGGTATGAATTACACATTAATTTAATTTAACTGCTTCTTCACAAAATTTTGTTAAATACTTAGACCCACATGGCAGTGACATATAATGACAAATTGCTTTAACCATGTTTTAAAAACTTAAAAACGGTGTAGTCAGTAAATATTTTTTGTTTTTTTCTTCAGATACATGTAACAATATTATTATAACCATATTTTTTTACATTCAGGTGTCAAATGTGCCGTTTATCTTTCTGACAAATATGAGGAGGAATGGTGTATGGTGCCTCTAAATGCTTTTTTTCAATAACTATCTGTAGTGCAACATGCGCTTTTCCACGGGGGTTATTCATTAAAGTTTTACACAAAAGATTAATATTAAATGAGTTGTATGAAGGCTGTAGTATTCACAGATCATTTTCATCTGCCAGTTATTGGTTTGCGCAAAATCATTACACTTAAGTGAAAAAAGTTTGGACACCCCTGATTCAAGTGTACAATTCTGTGTAGTCATTGGTGACATTTGTATTGCTGCATTTGGAAAACCTGCATTCAGTAAAAAATTGTACTTCAGCAAAAGTTCTGACCTTTCACTGCTGCTGATAAAATAAGATGACATGCACAAAAGACACTAGTCCCTATGAAATAAAAAGAAATGTTGAGGATTTATTTTCAATCAAGGGAGTAAAATCTAGTTTGAAATAAAACCAAAAATGATTTACCCTTGATTCCTGTGTCCTCTCTCTGATATATTTTTATATTTGGGTCTTAACAAGCAGCAATAAGGCTAGAATAAAGTAATTGTTCAGACTAGGAAATATAACGGGCTCTTCCCTGAGGTTTTTATTAATCCAATTCATACAGGTCATTGTTTGTACTTTTTTGGTAGGGTTTATAAGGTGCATGTGTAGAATGTTGTGGCTATTACACTGCTTGAAACAAGACTTACCATTTTGAGTTGTTGCAAATACAACAAGCCAAAAATACATTATTGTGAACTTTCTCTTTGGTGAAAGAAAATTGGTCTGTTGCTTGATAAGTGTGTCAGAACTGCAAACAGACATTTTTTGCACTTGTAGATAAAAAGGTCAATATGAAAGGGCCCATATTACAACATTTTCTGATCTGTTATAATGTTGTTTCCTCATCACAAACACACCTGTAGTTGAGTTTTGTTTATGTTTAACACATAAACCCTTCATATTTAGAAAACATACAGTTCCACCTTGTGATGTCATGCAGTAATACAGGAAGTGCTCCATTGTGTTTTTAAACGCCATAGACCTTCACTAGAATCATTCAGATAATTTCAGACCTGGAATTTACTTTCACTACTGAACAAAAGGTAAAAGGTAGCTGTAGGTAAGGTAACTATCACTTCATGACATCACAAGGTGGAACAGAACATTTTGAGTTTTAGAGATGTAGACATAATGCAGACTAATGACTAATAATGCAGACTTCTCAAAAATGTATTCATCAATTTTGCATAATATAGAACCTTTATACAAAATATGGAGTTTCTTTTAACGGTGGTGTTTATTTTATATAGGAAAATTATTTCCAAATCTGGGCTCACTGTCTTTATGTGGAATTAATACATTTTGAACAGATCCTGTGTCAACCAATTAGTGATTTTTTTTTTTAATCCAATAATAATACAATTAATAGAAATAATACAATAATATAATTTGAAATTAGTAGTCTGTAGCTGGGGGTAACTTGTCCTAAGTTATCCACAAAAAACCCAAACCCCCTTGTTATTAACACTGATTTGTGAAGTGGCTGGAATAGTCTTCCTTAAAGTTTTTATCAGTCCAGTTCCTACAGGTATGAATTGTTGTTTCAACCAATGTATTGATTACATTGGCTGAATTGCAAATACACAATTAATGTGAACTTTTGGTTTAGTGAAAGAAAATTGGTTTGTTGCTGGGAAGGTGTATCAGAAGTGCTCTTCTTTAACTCTTTTAACTCTTTATTAGTTAAAAAATAAAATATTATTTATTTTTATTCATTTATTTATTTATTTAAAATACTAGACAACAGTGTGTGAAATGGCATCAGGTTTATGAAGTATGAGGAAGTATTTCGTGTTTATACAACCTCATTTTTAAGGTCACACATTTACAACCTGCACCAGTAGACCAGTGCTACCAGTTATTAAACTCCACTTTCATTTTGGAATGAGCTTATATTGTACGTATGTGTTATGGGTTATTAATTTTTCTACTGACAGACATTCAACAGAGTACACTATTTTGCAATAAATTTTGTCAAAATATGTGATTAGATATGGTTGGGATAGTGTCCTGCTTTTTTGGACCGCGTAAGTGTTTGTTAATATGATTAACTGAGATGCAGGAGCAGGACCAGGCCTTAACCTCCCTCTCCTCCTCACCAGCGAACCACAGCGAACCACAGCTCACCGCAACCACACTTCTAATTTCCCAGAAGCCATTTGTAGCTGCCTATTCCATCATTCCAGTTTGTCTCGGCTAACTCGACCCCACCGTCCCACCCCCATCTCGTGTGTCTTTCAGCTATAAGACATTTACGAAGGGAAGTCGCGTTCCGGCTGGACCAGCTGACTGAGACGGAGCCCCCACCCTGAGTCTCAACCCAACCATCACTACCTCATTCATCCAGTCATCCATTGTTCATTCATTAATAAATATCGTCATCACATTATGTTGTTGGCGTGGTCCTTGCTAGTGAATTGTAAATAGAAAGGTTTTGAAAAAGTTGCATATTTCTCCACAGGTTGGTGAAGATTTGCCTCTTCTATTGAGTTGACGCGTAGAAAACACTGTAAAGTCTCAACAACAGCCTTTGTGTATAGTTTGGTTTACATCAAATTCCCTTAAACTAAATAAAAAGGTTTATTTTAGATGGCACGCTTAAACTTTAATGCATAATTTCTACTTGCATTATATTTTATTCTAATATTTAATAATACTGTTTAGTATGGATGCTGTTTTTTTCTCCTTTCTCCATACTGTTGTTGTTCACACAGTCATCGGACAAATGAAGGTTCTTTTTTCTATTATTAGGTATCTATTAAACACAATGGACTCACATTCTCTGGGCGTATTGAAGGCAGGTCTGCGGTCTGTTGCCAAGCAGTAGCCTATTTAAGAGCACATCCCTGTGTGTACCTGGACGGGCTCTTGTAATAAACCAAGTGTCAGCTGAAGCTATGGCCAGTACAAGCAGCAGGTACTTGAGTACAACCCTATGATATGATGATGTAATACTGTTTTATATTTAATGATGTGATTTTTTTTTAATTTAAACAGTGAGCCTGTTGAGCACTGGACACCCAGACAGGACTACCTGAGCGATGATGACTATTTCAATCAATCAATCAATCAATCTTTATTTATAAAGCGCTTTTCATACACACGTGCAACACAAAGTGCTTTACAAGTTAAAATCACAAAAAATAAAAAATAAAAAATTAATTTCACACACACACACCCACACACACACACCCACACACCCACACACCCACACACACACACACACTATCGGTCCCAGCCCTCACCCGCAAGCACACCCACACAAGTAAACCCATCAGATACACACATAAGGCTGGGCACAGATGCAAGTAAGTATGGAAACGCCATCACAGAAGCCCTCCGCACCGGGGGCAGCACACCAGCTGCAGCCACCAGGCAATGGCGCCGGGCACCCAGCCGAGGCGCGACCAAAAAGTCAACCTCAGTCCAGGCACCCAGAACCAAGTACCCAGCCAGCCACAGGCAAAGCGCCACCCCCGGCACAGAGGGCTCCCGCAGAGGAAACACTGGAAAGTCCAAAAACACTGCAAAGGCCATGGACAAGAACATAAAATGGCCTAAAACAAATACAACTAAAACACAAATAACTATAACCAAAGGCAGTAAGAACACAAGCTATCTAAAAGCTAAACTAAAAAGGTGGGTCTTGAGCCTGCTCTTAAAAACATTAACATTCTCTGCGGCCCTGAGGTCCTCCGGCAGACAGTTCCAGAGGTGAGGGCCGTAAAACTGAAATGACGCCTCGCCGTGAGTGTGTGTCCTGACTCTGGGAATAACTAGGAGCCTGCTGCCGGAGGAGCGCAGGGGCCGCGAGGGTTCATAAGGTAAAAGTAACTCTGAGAGGTAAGAAGGCCCAAGACCATTAAGACACTTATAAACCATTAAAAGAACCTTAAAATCGATCCTGAAACACACAGGGAGCCAATGCAGTGATTTTAAAACTGGTGTAATGTGCTCCCGCCCCCTGGTCCCCGTCAGGACACGAGCTGCTGAATTTTGTAAAAGCTGTAGACCAGAGATACTCTTTTTGGGGAGACCAGAGAGCAGGGCATTACAGTAGTCGATGCGACTGGTGATAAAAGCATGCATGAGCACCTCCGTGTTGGCCCGAGAGAGAATTCGGCGGACTCTGGCGATGTTCTTTAGATGATAAAAACCTATTTTGGTGATGTTCTTAATGTGTGGAATAAAAGTCAGCTCAGAGTCAAAAATCACGCCCAGATTCCTCACTTGTGAGGAGGGATTAAAAGACTGTGACTGTAGTTTGGGTAAAAGTTTCTCTCTCTGGGCCTCAGGACCGATGACTAAAACCTCAGTTTTGTCCTGGTTGAGCTGGAGAAAGTTTTCTGCCATCCAGGATCGAATATCTGTGATACAGTTAAAAAGTGTGTCCATTGGCCATGTGTCATCAGGAGACATGGAGATGTACAACTGTGTATCATCAGCGTAACTGTGAAAGCTGACTCCATGTCTCCTGATGACACTGTCAAGAGGGAGCATGTACAGGTTAAAAAGCACTGGGCCTAAAATCGAACCCTGGGGCACACCACATGTGATTTTATGAACCTGAGAGGAGCAGGTGTCCACACTTACCGTAAAAGTCCTGTCTGAGAGATAAGAAGTGAACCAACTGTGAACAGCACCAGAGAGGCCCAGCTGTTTAAGACGAGTTAAAAGAATAGTGTGGTCTACTGTATCGAAGGCAGCGCTCAGATCCAGTAGAACCAACACTGTCACTCTCTGTGAGTCATAATTTAATCTAAAATCATTTAAAATCTTTAAAAGGGCTGTCTCGGTGCTGTGGTTCACTCTAAAACCAGACTGAAATTTCTCCAGGACGTTCTGTGAGTTAATAAAATCATTGAGCTGAATAAAAGCCAACTTTTCTAAAATTTTACTTAAAAACGGTAAGTTAGAGACCGGTCTAAAATTGTTAAGATCATTAAAATCTAAATTGCTCTTCTTCAGCAGGGGCCTCACCACCGCCTGTTTAAAGGCGGCAGGGAAGACCCCCGTCTGAAGAGAGCAATTCATCATGTTTAAAAGCTCCTCTCTAAAAACTTCATAAAATGACTTAAAAAACTCAGTAGGGACTGGATCTAAAAGACATGTGGTGGGCCTCACCGAGGAGAAAACTTTGTCAAGACTCTCAGCATCAACCAGGACAAAACTGTCCAGTGTTTCCTCTGGTGAAGGCAGACACCCAGATGTGGTTAAAACCATGTTACTGTGGGAGGATAAAATGTTACATCTGATAGTGTCCACCTTCCCCATGAAGTGGTCTGCAAACGCCTCACAAAGGGAGTCTGTGGCTTTAAAATAAGGTTTGGTGCTGTCTGGGTTGATTAAATTGTCTATTGTTGTAAAAAGGGTTCTGGGATTATTCCTGTGAGTATTGATTATTTTAGAAAAGTAGTTGTTCCGTGAAGTTTTGACTGCAGTATTGTAGATTTTTTGTTGTTCAATGAATATTTGTTGATTTATAGTAATTTTATTTTTCCTCCACCTCCTCTCCGCCACCCTGCATTTACGCTTAAGTTTCTTTATCTCTTCGGTTCTCCAGGGGGGAATTGTTTTTGTATGTATGGTTTTTGTTTTAAGTGGAGCAACTGTGTTGAGAGCTGTGCGAATTTTACTGTTAAAAGCATCAACGATAAAATCACAGGGTGCAGTTAAAACAGGGGGAGGACAATTGTCTAAAAGCTCTTTAAAATTTGCAGCCACTTCAGGGGTCAGATGACGCTTCCTCACAGTCCTCACAGAGGCCTCCTGCTTGACTAAAATAGTAACTTCAAATTGCACAAGACTGTGGTCAGACAGAGCCAAGTCAGTGACAGAGGACACACTCGCACATTTCATGGCCTTAGCCCTTCTGACAGGCCAGAGAAGCACAGATCCTAACAAACAGGTGCTGTGTTTTTTATATTTGAACTACAATGTTGAATCAAACAAAGAAAACATAATTAAATTAGGAATGTAATGGTGTCTCTGTGCGCAGGTGGGTGCCTGTATAGTAAAGGACAAGAAAGTTATTGCAGTTGGCTACCAACAAGAGTTCAACGGTGATGATCCTATTTGATCCCTTTGAACATTCTGAGTGTGTTAAACTAGATTTGTATATGATAAATGTCCTTTGTTTCAAACTAAGGCTTCAAAGAAAATGTGCATGGAAGAAACAAATGAAACTAAGGCTTCAAAGAAAATGTGCATGGAAGAAATTTACTGCAAGTAAGTAAAACAACTAGACACACATTTAAACAGAAATCTGTTTAAATCAGCTGATCAAATATGTATGACCTTGAGATACTGAAGTAAGGACTCATGAAGAGGTCTAGCCAGCTCTTACCATACATTAGTTCATTATGACAATTTTTTACATAACATCTGCTTTAAAATGAGTTTAATCTTTCTGATTCACACAGTAAGTACAAGCCCCAAAGGGATGAAATTCTCATCAAATGTATACAAGAAAAGACGACACAGCCAACCATGAAACAAAACAAGTACAGGTACCAGTGGTGGGAGTGACTTTAGTCAACAGCATTTGACTGCTTATATTTTTAAATAAATATAAAGAGTCTCATTTATAAAGTTATATCAAAATGTGCTCTATGGTCTTTATTTGTTCATACCTGTTTTATATTGTGTCATATTTTTATATTACTTTTTTTCTGCAGCACATTAATCATGGCTGACTCTGATTATTTCATGGCTGTGGCCCTTCTGACAGCAGAGAGAAGCAGGGATCCCAACACACAGGTACCATAAATTGTAATTAAATATGTCTTGTTCAATTGCATGTGCATAAAACGTCTCTTGTGAGTTATTCTTGTTAATGTACATATAGGTGGGGGCCTGTATTGTGAGGGACGGCAAGGAAGTGATTGCGGTTGGTCACAATCAAATGCCTACCACAACCCTGTCTCCTGCACAAAGGCCCAGACTGCCACCACTTCACACCTCTGCCTCAGCCCCCCAGCCCCCGAATCCACATCAACAACTCAGCCAGACCTCCAGCACACACCCCTGCTCTTTGTCTGTCACAACAGCTCAGGTTAGGAGAGAACTGAGCCGGATAAGGAGTAGGAAGGCTGCTGGACCAGACGGGATCAGCCCCAGGCTCCTTAAGTCCTGTGCAGATGAGCTGTGTGGAGTTATGGAGCATGTCTTCAACCTGAGCCTGAAGCTGAAGGTGGTGCCACAGCTCTGGAAGACCTCCTGTGTGGTACCTGTGCCCAAGACACCGCACGCCAAGGACCTCAACAGCTTCAGGCCAGTGGCTCTCACGTCTCATCTGATGAAGACTCTGGAGAGGCTCGTCCTGGGTCACCTCCGCTCTACGGTGAGCTCAGCGATGGACCCGCTGCAGTTCGCGTATCGGCCTGGCATCGGAGTGGAGGACGCCATCATCTCTCTGATGCACCGCTCACTGTCCCATCTGGAGAGGCCCGGCAGCACTGTGAGAATCTTGTTCTTTGACTTCTCCAGTGCTTTCAACACCATCCAGCCGCTGCTCCTGAGGGACAAGCTGGAGTGGGCAGGAGTGGACTGTGACCTGGCTGAGTGGATCCTGGACTACCTCACAAACCGGCCCCAGTTTGTGAGAGCCCGGGACTGTGTGTCTGACCTACTGACCTGCAGTGTGGGGGCACCCCAGGGCACTGTCCTCGCGCCCTTCCTCTTCACCCTCTACACTGCAGACTTCAGACACAACACGGACAGCTGCGTCCTGCAGAAGTTCTCCGATGACTCCGCCATCATCGGTCTCATCACGGACGATGACGACGCGGAGTACAGAGGACTAACGCAGGACTTTGTGGACTGGTGTCACCGGAACCATCTTCTCATCAACGCGGGGAAGACCAAGGAGATGGTGGTGGACTTCCGCAGACGCCACTCTACTGCCCCCTCACCAGTGAACATCCAGGGAAGAGACATTGAGAGAGTGGACTCTTACAAGTACCTGGGTGTGCATCTGAACAATAAACTGGACTGGACTCATAACACAGATGCACTGTACAGGAAGGGCCAGAGTCGGCTCTATCTCCTGAGGAGACTGCGGTCCTTTGGAGTGAGAGGGCCACTCCTGAGGACCTTCTATGACTCTGTGGTGGCATCAGCCATCCTGTATGGTGTGGTCTGCTGGAGCAGCAGCGTCACAGAGAGGGAGAAGAAGAAACTGGACAAGATCATCAAGAAGTCCAGCTCAGTCCTGGGCTGTCCTCTGGACTCGGTGCAGCAGGTGGGGGACAAGAGGGTCCTGGCTAAACTCATGTCTATGCTGGACCATGAGGGTCACCCCCTGCAGGACGCCCTGTCTGCTCTGGAGAGCAGCAGCAGTGACAGACTGATTCACCCTCGCTGTGTAAAGGAGAGATTTCGCAGGTCTTTCCTTCCTGCTGCTGTCAGACTGTACAATGATCAATGCTAGTCATGTGTCATCTCCATAGCAACCATGTGTAATCTCCATAGTAATAATAACAATGTGCAATATTATTTAAAGTCACTTTACCTGCTATTATTTATTTACCCACCACTGTCCATCACTGCACTGTACACAATCATCTCAGAATCAAAAACACTTATTGTGCAATGTTCCTGTGCCTTTTAGCTTAGCTTACAGTGTTGTGTTTTTTAGTTGATTGTAAATACTTATTATTATTATTTATCTTGATTTTGATGCATGCTCTTATTTTCCTACTGTTTCTGTAACTTGCGTTGTGACACTGCAATTTCCCCATTGTGGGACAAATAAAGGATTATCTTATCTTATCTTATCTTATCTAATGATCATTTTGACAGCTATACCTGGGAACGAGATCTAAAGAAGGATAATAAACATCTTTATGGTAAAAAAAAAAAAAAAAGCACAATCTCTTCATCATTACGTCTTTTATTAATTTTCCAAAACCATCTTAGTGTGCCATGCAGAGCTTAATGCCATTCTAAGCAGCACTGATGTGAGAGGCTGCACCCTCTACGTGACCCTTTTTCCCTGCAGTGACTGTGCCAAAATCATTGTTCGGGCAGGTGGGTGCACTCAAGTCTACTGAAATACACACACACAGAGCTGGTGAAGGTCAAGTGGAAACATGTGTAACTCTCATTTTTGTACTTTCAGGCGTAAATACTGTTGTTTACCTGTCAGACAAATATGCTGATCGTGAGAATACAAAAGCCGCCAAGAAAATTCTTGACAAGAAACATAAGTGAGTCTCTAACAAAATGATGACGCACCTCCACCATCTCATTCAGTAGAATGTCCACTCATTCTATTGCTCCTAAACTATATAGCAACAGCTTTTACAGACTGACAAAACTAACTAACCCAGGAGGGGAGACTTTGGTAATATTTTTGAATAACAGATGCACAAACAGCACAAAATGAAGAATCCAACACCAGGTGCAAAATCTTGGTTCCAAATATATGTATGTGTTCATGCTGTTTCCACACACAGCTTTGTCTTATTAGTTAAGAGCCACTTGAATGTTCATTGTGAGATGAATAGACATCTGTCTTATCTTATGATGCAAAATTAAATGTTCTGAACTTTTAACCGTATTGTAGTGTTTTTCCCCTCACTAAATTTATTGTGTTATATGTGTTATATTTCGATTTGTCATGCATGTTTCAGTGGCTGTAAGGAAATGATTTTAATTGTGTTTGTGCAGCACTTGGCTTACATGTAAAAGTGTTTTATAATAAACAGTTTCAAACTGAATCTCTGACATGTCTTAAATTTCAACTTAAATCAAAACTAAAAACAGCATGAAGACAACAACATTGACTGATAACTGAAACAGGGACCATGTTAAAGGTGCATTGTGTAACTTTTTAGTTTGGGGTTCGTCACCTTGTTTCTATGGATATGTCATTGCTCTGCATGGAATGTTCCACAGTATGACATTAAACAGCTCTATCTTACATTTATTCAATTACAGTTGGTTTTATAGCTCAAAAAAGCAATAACATGTCCATGGAGAAAAGCATTTGACGGACCGTCAACCAGAAATGTTAAACGATGCACCTTATGTTTACTGTATTTGACTGATTTAGTCTTATGTTTTTGCTTGCTAAATTACACCATTTAGTGGCCGCTTTAATTGACTCTTTTAGTAATAATAGTAGAAGAAGAACGTTAGACAGGAAGTTGTTCAGACCTCACTTCAGCACAATGGCCGCTCTTCTGTTCTGGTGTTTGGTGTTTGTTTAAGCATCGTCTGTAAGTATTACATGGTAAAACGTAATTTTACACCTGTAATATTGCCTTTGTGTTTGGAATATACTAGTTAGCATGTTTTTTAGTGTGTCAGTGTTATGTTCGTTAGTCCGCTATTGATATGTTAATTTCGCAATTCTAATCGACTGCATAAATCTACTGACTGTAGCTTCATTGGTGCTATTCATAATTTGTAAACATTATCTGGCACTGATATTAATACACATTTCTGTTTGTGTTTATTGTTGCAGTTTCACAAAAGTTGGAACCAGTAAATTTCACCAAAGTCATCTGCTGTCTGTGAAGTTTCTTCTGGGTCCATGTTTAGCTGTTTGGATAACTAGTGCAGCAGTGCCATTTACACACCTTTGAGGAAAAAAGATGATTCAAACATGTATCTGAACAGGGACACAGGTGGTCACATCATTTGGAACATTTCTCAAAACACTTGACTGATGCAGCACTTGCAGAATGATTCACTTCATTGTCCTGTAGTCTGTATAGGTTTCAAGTTGTGGTCCGTGTGAAAAAAGTTTGGACACCCCTGATTCAAGCGAAGGATACAATTAGTGTTCCTTTTATTCAGTGTAGCCACTTACTGGTGTTGTCACCAAGTTCATCAAAATAACTGGTCTTACGTAGTTTTTGCAGCCAACGTTTTACTACCTGTTCTAGAGCAGTTCTGGGCTCTGTGTTTGTGATTGTAGATGGGATGAACATACGTAATAGTGACTGTGAGGTTTACATCTAACTGTTAGATTTAAATGTAGACTTCAGTGTATTCTTTGCTTGATGTAATAACAGCTGATCTCCATCTTGTAAATCATAAGTCCACATATCATGGACATACATATACACCTGCTTTAAAAGGCATTTACATTGTCATTAGACATGTACCACCTGCACAATGCGGAATTTCTACTTGCATTATATTTTATTCTAGTGTCTAATAAGTAAGGAACGAACACTGTGCACTGGCGCGGAGTCTAGAACACCACAGTGTGCAGCATTAAAACTTTGTAACGTACTGCTGACCAACTGAAACGTACATGTACATGATGTTCAAAGCATTAGTTGTTTCTATTTTAGTTGAAGCTAGTCCCTCCTAACTTTATTTCATTTGTTTACCCATGGTGATGCTCACAGTGTATTTATATCAAACAATGTTGCCTGACTGCTAACCGGTTATTCAAAAATAATTCACAGAAGTTAACATTTGTTGTTCCTCTTTTCCCATACTGTTGCTGTTACAACACAGCTAAGGGACAAATAAAGAATCCTAGTACAACAGTGTGATAGAAATTCATGGATAAATATGCCCCAATAAATATAACAACTGTTATTTATGTTTGACACATTTTTGTGGCATTTCCAGGTATAGAATCTGTTCCACATGACTTATTACATTGTGATAGGGACAGGTGTAAATCCTAAAAACTTAAGTCTGAGTAAGTAAAAGCCTTTGACACTCAATCACATTTCAATCATTTTCAATCTACATTTCAAAATTCCAAAACTGGCCACTCACCGAGAGATACTCCTGTCATGTTGGTACAACCTTATATTCATTTTCAAGCTTTAACTCTGGTATTGAAACACACAAAACACTTTTTGCAGCACTCAAAACACAATGATCACTGTCTAAACAAATACTGCAATGGTAACACTCTTTCCGTACATGCTGAATGACAACAGTGAACACAGAATGACAATATGAATAGTGACATGTAAGATTTTACACATAAAGCCTGTTAACCACATTCCCCTCACTCTCAAACCATCAGAAACAGTGTGATGTTGCTCACACAGGTCTCTGAATCCTTCCCACTACACAGTTAAAAGTGTGGGAGCAGCGTGGGAGCAAGTGATGGTTACATATGTTTATAAATCTGATAAATCCGGTGTCCTTTTTACAAGAGTGTGTTACGTTTTGTTCATAAAGTTTAATTTTTCAAACACAGTTGTTTTGTGTACAAAAGATGTGCCATATTTATAAAAAAGTTTCAGAAAATGTGCCAAAGCAAAAAAATAAAAAAAAATTAAAAATAAATAATAATCATAATTTAAATATAGACTCCTGAAGTTTCACCCCAAACTACACATAAGGTTTAGCAATCTGTAGGACTATGTCTACAGTTTGGTGGAGCAGAGTATCATGTAGCCTATTCTGTCATTAAACACAAGGAAAATGAAAAGCACACGTATTTGACACTATGCCATGGCTGTGGTTTAGGTATAAACAATAACTGTTGATCTTGCCAAACATACAGTGCCACTCCCTGTGACACTGCATATCCTGTATATCCAAGCAGTTTGACGGGCATCTGTACTTACATGTAGGACTTACCTGTAGGAGCCATGGCCACTGTACGGTAACTATGTTTTCTCATTTACTTTTTTTTTTTTTTAATTACGTTTTGGACGTAGTGGTGGTGGTAATTGATAAGTTTCAGATGAAACATTCTATAGGCCAATAATATTTAAGATGGGAGAATTAATATTGTTAAAATGCAGATTTTTGTTGTAATACAGAAAGTTTTTGTGTCTAGTCACTGATAGAAATAATCAGGTTCAACCTTTATGAATTTACCTTTGTGAATTTCTTATTAAAATGCCTAATAGGGAAAATCCGGCTCTTGCCTCCATCGGGGAATGACATTCTACATTTATCTAGAATTTAGAATCTGAAAACCACCAGGGGTAACAGAGACATGTACATGTCTGGACTATTGGTGTCTGGACAACAGCACTTTTTTTTCAGACAAAGGTTCATGTGATAAAGCGTCTGATAACTTTTAGATCAAGGCCGTTTCCTCTGTAGACTGATGCAGTTTTGTCTGAAGATGACAAAGGTTTTTCAGAGACTGAGTGACTTTTAGGCGACTCTGATACCATTTCACCCGTGACCTGATGCCTTTTCAGCTGAGACCTGATGCCTTTTTGTTTGAGTTTGACACCTGAGTCTGAGATCTGAGGATGTCCTAAAATTAACACTGTACTACGGGCGTTTGACGCGATTTCTTCATGCCAGACGCATTTGGTCTGAACACCCCTTTAAAAACACAAAAAAGAGAAATTAACTGGCTATAGTTCTTCTGGGAAAAAACTAGTGCCATTCTTCATTCACAAAGGCATGACAGACAGTTGAACATTAAGCCACATTATTACAGGTGTTAAAGGTGTAAAGGCACCCAGTTTTGAACCAGGAGTGAAGAACATTTGAACCTCGCTCACTGATGAGGAACAATTATCACAGTTTTCCATAGTTCTGATCCTACTTAGAATAGAACCTGACTGGACAAAAAGGGTCCCAGGTAGGTGGTTATTGTACAAAATGGAACTTCAAGAGCGGTATTATGATTTTTTTAATTTTTTTTTTAGCTTTCTACCATAACGTTCCCTCATCAAAAACATTTCTGAAAAGATTTTAAATGTTATCCATGCATATTTGATGGCCTTTTTCAGACCCTACTTATGGTTAGCTGTAAGATTCTGTGCAATGCTCAGCCCTCAAGCATGTTCCAAAACAATTCTCCATAAATATACTTAAATATACAACATATACATTATATACATACAGATAAGTATATTACGTGCATTTATGTGCGTACATACATATACATACACATACATACGAAACCTCAAACCTTCCGTAACAGAGAGCATCACACGTGGCGGTCTGTGCACTGTCTAGTACCCCTCCCAGGGACTCCAAGAAGTACCCCCCCCCCCCCCCCCCCCCAACCCCTATCAAAAAGCACAAACTATGACCTGTATGAATTGGATTAATAAAAACAGCATTCAAGCCACTTAGCAACTGAATGATAAAAACAGCAGAGTAACCAGCTTATAACAAGCAAATCAAAACTGTATCTCTGTCTTTGTCTTGTTTTTGCCAAGTGAACATAAAACTGAAATCTGGGGTTTTCTCTTGAGTAAATGTCCCAAGTGATCCATAAAAAATGAATACTCCAGTTATTCACATGTTCCCAAACCAAGGAAATAATTTTAAGTTAAAGAGAGGGTATTATGGAAAATTGATTTGGTTGAGCATTCTAACATACACATATGTCTGAAGAGTTTTTAGATGTCCATGCATGTTTGAGTGTTTTAGTGATCGCTCCCGGGCCCTATTTGAATTGATTTTATATACACTGCTGCTGATAAAATAAGATGACATGCACAAAAGACACTAGTCCCTATGAAATTAAAAGAAATGTTGAGGATTTATTTTAAATCAAGGGAGTAAAATCTAGTTTGAAATAAAACCAAAAATGATTTACCCTTGATTCCTGTGTCCTCTCTCTGATATATTTTTATATTTGGATCTTAACAAGCAGCAATAAGGCTAGAATAAAGTAATTGTTCAGACTAGGAAATATAACGGGCTCTTCCCTGAGGTTTTTATCTTCCCTGCGGAATTTCTACTTGCATTATATTTTATTCTAGTGTCTGATAAGTAAGGATTAAACACTGTGCACTGGCGCGGAGTCTAGAACACCACAATGTGCAGCATTAAAACTTTGTAATGCCAGTTGTTTAATCAGCTTATATCATGGTCCCACCAACTGAAAATACTTTTAAATTTGACAACCTTTTGGCTGTCCAAGGATTGTTTCTATTTCAGTTGAAGCTAGTCCCTCCTCCTTTTGTTTAGCGATGCTCACAGCATAGTTATATAGACCAGTGTTGTCGGACTATTTACCTGTAGGAGCCATGGCCACTGTTGGGTAACTATGTTTTCTTATTCACTTTTATGTTTTTGTAGTGGTGGTGGTAATTTCTAGGTTTCAGATTAAACATTTCATGTTGATAGGGTATATAAGTCATTCTGAATGTATTTTTAAATGTACCTGGCATTTAGAAGTGTCTGCAGAAGCCATGGCCACTGCTAAGTAATTATTGTAGGAGAACTGTTATAGTAATTATTACTGGTTGGTGTTGATCTGTTAATTGTCTGCAGACCAAGAGAAGATTATCTAAATGACAGAGACTATTTCATGGCTGTAGCCCTTCTGACAGCCCAGAGAAGCAGGGATCCTAGGACACAGGTACCAGGATTTTTATCTTCTGTTCTTGCTGGGGCATTCATCTGTAGCTTTTTCCTTACCATTGTTACTATTTAACTGCATATTGCTGTATTATAATATATAAGTCTCTTATAAATCAAAGAGGATTAAAGAAAGCCCTTGTGCAGGTGGGTGCCTGTATTGTGAAGGACGGCAAAGTTGTTTCGGTTGGCTACAACTACATGCCGAGTGGTGATGAAAAGAATCCCTGGGAGAAAAACGCTGTGTTTGGTCCCTCTAAACTTCAGTATAGTAAGTAATTTATTTGATAAGAAATTGTTAATTATTTATCATTTCTATTATAAAATATAGACCTATGTGTTACAGTCAGCTTCGCTGTGAACAATGCCATCATACAAGCAAACCCTGTTGATTTGAAAGGGACCACTATCTACGTGACTGTCTTTCCCTCCAATAAGTGCGCCAATGAAATCATCCTAGCTGGTGAATTTTGTTGTAAATAACATAAGAATTTTTTTCATTTTATAAATGCTTATGTTTTTTTAGTTTACGTTTGTTTACGTACATTTTTAATTAGTCCACAATACAATTTGATATGAGTCAAATGAGGAGATACAATGTATTGTTAATCCCCTGATTAAAATGTACTCGTTGAAAATGTTGAAATGTGCAATTTTGAAATGTAATTTTTTATTTTTAACTTTTGTGTTCAGGCATCAAACGTGTTGTGTATCTTTCCGACAAATATGCACAGGAGGACTTTTGTAAAGTCGCCAAGAAAATACTCACAGATAAAGAGGTTTCTTTGGAGTAAGTATAGAGTGCAACAAATACGCTTTTCTATGAAAGCTTTAGACAAAAGTTTAAAATTAAATTAATTTAAAACGGAAAATAGGCTGTAATATTCAAAAATAATTTTCAACTGACACTGGTTTGCTCACGACCATAACACATGCTTCAGTGTATCCATTAAGTGAAGGATAAAATCAGTGTCCCTTGTATTGTAGTCACTTACTGGTGATATTTTTTATTACTGCATTTGAAAAGCTGCATTCATTCTCTGTTAGATATATTTTGATATTTACAAGCCTCAAGTATGAACTGCTTTGATTGACCTGGGTGCTGGGTGCAGTTGTATTCAGAGCTAATTCTGATCCTACATATGCAGATGGACACTTGTATCTCAATGTAACAGAGAGTTGTCTGTCTTATTTACACAGGCTTTTTTACTCGGAGGGGCAGCACCCAAGAGAGGATATCTGTATCAATTTCAAGCCGATTACAGGTCAAAACTTTTTTTTTACTCTGTTAAATGGTTTCTAGAAAATGTATATTTATGTGTGTGTGTGTGTGTGTGTGTGTGTATATATATATATATATATATATATATATATATATATATATATATATATATATATATATATATATATACACATATACATATACATATACATATACATATATACATTCATACATATATACAAAACATCTCTAGTTCAGTGAGGTGTATGGACAGCCTGCTTCAAATCATCCCACAGATTTTCAACGATATTCAAGTCTGGGGACTGGGATGGCCATTCCAGAACATTGTACTTGTTCCTCTGCATGAAGGCCTGAGGAGATTTTGAGCAGTGTTTTAGGTTGTTGTCTTGTTGAAATATCCAGCCCTGGTGTAACTTCAACTTTGTGACAGATTGTTGAACATTATTCTCAAGAATCCATTGATATCGAGTAGAATCCATGCGACCCTCAACTTTAACAAGATTCCCAGTCCCAGCACTGGCCACACAGCCCCACAGCATGATGGAACCTCCACCAAATTTTACTGTGGGTAGCAAGTGTTTTTCTTGGAATGTTGTGTTCTTTTGCCGCCATGGATATCGCCTGTTGTTATGACCAAATAACTCAATTTTTGTTTCATTAGTCCACAGCACCTTATTCCAAAATGAAGCTGGCTTGTCCAAATGTGCTTTTGCCTACTTCAAGTGACTCAGTTTGTGGCATCTGTGAAGAAAAGTCTTCTTCTGCATCACTCTCCCGTACAGCCTTTCCTTGTGCAAATTGCGCTGTATTGTTGACCTATGCACAGTGACACCATCTGCAGCAAGATGATCTTGCAGGTCTTTGGAGATGGTCTGTGGGTTGTTTTTCACCATTCTGATCATCCTTCGTCTTTGCCTCTCTGATAGTTTTCTTGGCCTGCCACTTCTGGCCTTAAGAAGAATTGTGCCTGTGGCCTTCCATTTCCTCACTATGTTCCTCACAGTGGAGACTGACAGCTGAAATCTTTGAGATCGCTTTTTGTAGCCTTCCCCTAAACCATAATGCTGAACAATCTTTGTTTTCAGGTCATTTGAGAATTGTTTTGAGGCCCCCATGTTGCCACTCTTCAGAGGAGAGTCAAAGAGAAGAACAACAACTTGCATTTGGCTGCCTTAAATACCTTTTGTCATGACTGGATGCATCTGTCTATGAAGTTCAAGGCTTGAGCCTGAGCTCATCAAACCAATTTTGTTTTCCAATTATTCTGTGTTGATTAGTTACAGGTATTCAAAGCAACAAAATGACAAGGGTGCCCACATTTTTGCACAGCCTATTTTTCACATTTGATTTAATTTCATACAAATGAATATTACTACACTTAAAATCTAAAAACCACCCAGTCCTCGGCTTTTATGGGAAAATGAATGACATGCCACTATGATCATTTTCTGTGAAGACAGAGTCAATTATTATGTAACCTTAGAGGGGTGTTTTTTTTCATACAACTGCCTATATATAGGCTTCCTCACATCCTTCTGTCTATTCATGTAATCCCAGACACACTCAATGATGTTGAGGTCAGGCCTCTGTGGGGGCCATATCATCACTTCAAGAACTTCTTGTTCTTCTTTACGCTGAAGATAGTTCTTAATGACTTTAGCTGTATGTTTGGGGTCGTTGTCCTGCTGCAGAATAAATTTGGGGCCAATCATATGCCTCCCTGATGGTACTGCATGATGGATAAGTATCTGCCTGTATTTCTCAACACTGAGAACAACATTAATCCTGACCAAATCTCCAACTCCATTTGCAGAAATGCAGCCCCAAACGTTCAAGGAACCTCCACCATGCGTCACTGTTGCCTGCAGACACTCATCATTGTACCGCTCTCCAGCCCTTCTGCTACAGCCAAATATTTCAAATTTTGACTCATCAGTCCAGAGCACTGCTGCCATTTTTCTGCAACCCAGTTCCTATGTTTCTGTGCATACTTGAGTCCCTTGGCCTTGTTTCCACGTCGGAGGTATGGCTTGTTGGCTGCAACTCTTCCATGAAAACCAGTTCTGGCCAGACTTCTCCAGACAGTAGATGGGTGTACCTGGGTCCCACTGGTTTCTGCCAGTTCTGAGCTGATGGCACTGCTGGACAGCTTCCGATTGCTAATAAGCTTGATGTGTCTTTCATCTGCCACACTAAGTTTCTTTGGCCGACCACTGCATCTATGATTCTCAACGTCGCCCGTTTCTTTGTGCTTCTTCAAAAGAGCTTGAACAGCACATCTTGAAACCCCAGTCAGCTTTGAAATCTTTGTCTGGGAGAGACCTTGCTGATGCAGTATAACTACATTGTGCCTTGTTGCTGTGCTCAGTCTTGCCATGGTGTATGACCTGTGACATGAGACCGTCTTCCACAACCTCACCTTGGTAGCAGAGTTTGGCTGTTCCTCACCCAGTTTTAAGCCTCCTACACAGCATGGAGTGCTCTTTAACCTTTATTTCCAACCTATGTCTGGCATTGATGATCATTAGCAGCTGTTTGGTATAATTGGTTGATCAGACACCTGACTACAATCCTACAAAATCTCTGACTTTGTGTGTACCCCTTTGTGTGAATTGATGGTTTGAAGGCAAAAGGTAGTAACACCAAAATATTGATTTGATTTAGATTTTTCTTTTGTTTGCTCACTTTGCATTTTGTAAATTGATAAAAACAAATAATAAATTATTTATATTTTTGAAAGCATTCTTTACGGCATTTTTCTTCTTGCCCAAGGACCCACACTGGCTTGCTCATTGCCCCTCAGGGGGGATTCAAACCCAGGTCCCCCATGTGAAAGTTGAAAGCATGCATTTTGTTCCTAGGCAAGGTTAACCTTCACCTGTTCGCACATACGCTAATTTTAACAGTTGTGGAAACACTTGGTTGCAACCAATACTCAAATTCAGACCTTGTCACTGTCTGGTATTTTTGGCTCACAAGGAAGTCAACAACACTCCATATATGTAACACACTCTGGTTGTTTATTTTTCTTCAACATATATAAAGACCGAACTGTGACCTCTTAGAGCTTGCTTGCTTTTCTATCCTCGCATGTCTTCTGTGTATCTCCTGCTTGTAACTCCCTTAAATCTGGCCAGATAAAGAACTTCTTTTACGACTCTACCTGGTCTATTGTCTCTTACTTTTTCCACCCGACTTCAAAAGTCAAGTGACTTACCATTTGAGCTAACCAGCCGGAGAGACAATGAAACTTACAAGATGCCGGCTCAGACGTCGCCCGGCCAAACAAGGTTTGCGTCAGGTGTTGGGGAAACCAGAGCACATTGATGCAAAATGGGCTAATGGAACAAGGCGGAAATGGGCGAGATGCAAGAACAAGGCTCTGTTGGAAAGCTACTACTCCAGTAACCCTAGGTAGAGGGGTTACATGTTGAGGGGTTCCAACATCCACAAATGGCAACTGCTATCACAACTAGAGATTGATGAGGTACAACACAAATGCTACAGCAAGGCCAGGACGCCAGGTCAGAGGGGAGTTAACACCATCTCCCCAACCAGAGATTGGGTATGAAGCCCCAATAAGTATCACGCTGAATGAGGCAGCGTCTGACCTGAAAGATAACATCATGGCCCGAATGACCACAAGGCAACCCCGACGCCAGTTACAGAGGCTAAGTGAAGTACCATCTGAAAGTCTCCTAGAAGATGTGAATGCAGCACTGAGAGCGATCCCTACCACAACCATCACTGAAACCAATGAGCTGATATACACTTCAGCAGCAGTGATCCTAGAAGTGCTGGGCTATAAGAGCAACCATGGGAGCCATGAGAGACAATACCCACCATGGAAAAGACGGTTAGAGGCTAAAATCAAGGAGGCGCGGAGAGAAGTGAGCCAACTGTCAGAGGTCCAGAAAGGTGCAATGAAAAAGCAAGTACCCAGGAAGTACAGCCAGATGCCCATACCTGAAGCAATTGAAACTGCCAAACAAAGGCTACAAGCCTTAGCCAGCCGCCTAAAGAGGTACACGCGAGAAAATGAAGCCACACGAATAAACCGCCTCTTCGCAACACAACCTGTGAAAGTGTACGCTCAATGGCAGGGGAATAACACAGACCAGAGCAGACCCACCAAGGCTGGAGACTGAAAGGTACTGGAAAGGCATATGGGAGAGGGAGGCATCACAGAACACCGATGCACAGTGGCTGGTGGCTCTGAGAGAAGATCACAGCAACATCCCTGAACAGAATCCAGTCACCATCACAGTGGCAGACATTCAGTCTCAGGCATGAAAAATTGGACAGCACCAAGCCCTGACATGATCCACATGACATGATACTGGCTAAAGAAGCTCACTGCACTCCACGAGCGCCTGGCAGCACAAATGAACCAGCTGCTAAAGGATGGGACTCACCCTGAATGGCTAACCCAAGGGCGTACGATCCTGATCCTGAAAGATCCCTCAGAGGGTACAGTCCCATCCAACTATCGGCCAATAACCTGTCTCTCCACAACATGGAAGCTCATGTCAGGCATCATTGCGGCTAAGATAAGCAGGCACGTGGATCAATACATGAGCACACCACAGAAGGGCATCGGCAAAAACACCAGTGGAGCCAAACACCAACTCCTGGTTGACCGAACAGTCGCCCGTGACTGCTTGTCTTTTCAATCAAAAAGTGTGCTTTGACTCAAAAAAGATTAAAAAACACACCCTAGTTATTTACCATAGGGGTATAGAGGTACTGGGAGCTATTACACACAAAAGTAACTAACAAGACAATACAACTAAGATTGTAATGGTTTGTACCAAATTAAGCAGTAATCTGTTTTGTGTGCATTTCAGGCCGTGCAGGGGGCATTGGTGTTTCTGAAGCACTTTTACCACAGAACCTTAGATAATAGCACCATTATATCAGTCGTCCAGGTATGTCTAAGTTCAAGATCATTCTACAGTAGAGTTGGCCTGTTTTTTTCTCTCTAATTCATCATATATGTACTGGTCCAACTGAGTGCAGTATCAGCTATTAACAATATTGTTGTATATTTTGCAGTGGATTGATCACTCTCTAATTATTACTGTGTCTTTTCTGATGTTGAAACTGAATTCCAGTACAGGTGGAAAAGGCTCCGGACGAAAGGTGATGGAGCCTTTTCAATCCAGGAATGACCTGCCTGAGGAGACAAGGCTAGCACCATCTTTTAAATCACTTTTAAAACTCATATTTATCGATTTGCCTTCCTTTAACTGGTTTTAGCTTGATTTTATTCTATATTTAGTTTTATTCTATTTGATTAATTACTTTATTATAATTAACTGAATTGTTTGATCCTATTTTTGATTATTGATTATTTTATTATTATTGATTTTGATTATTGATGTTCTATTATTGATTATTATTGATACTATTTTTGATTATTGATTATTCCTATCCTATTTTTGATTATTATTCTTATTTGATTATTAACTGATCTTTACTGTCTGCCTCATTGTCTGTTTTTGTATGCTTTTTGTATTGTTCTTTGCTGACTGTCCAGCACTTTATAAACCTTGTTCTGGAATTTCCCCACTGTGGGACTAATAAAGGCATATCTTATCTTATCTTATCTTATCTTATCTTATCTTATCTTTTTAAAGAGATTCATAAATAAAGATTTATTATTATTCTCCTTTCACTGATTCACAGTGATTATTTCAGCATAGCCGCTAATATTGCAAGCTGCAAATGTATACGGATCTCTAACCTATAGCTCGGCAGCTACCAGTAGCTCTCCACCCCCTTCCAAGTAGTTCACCAAGACATTTCTGAATTATATGTATTGTGCTGATTCACAAAGACTTTGTTAAATAAACGCCTATTACCATTATACCATTGTATCCTTTTGATGCCTAACTTTGTGCACTAATAATAAAAACATGATGAAACGTTTGATGAAAAGACCTAGAATGCTTGGAGGAAAAATGAATTAATAAAAAAAAAAACACACACTCAAAGTACTTTCAAGAATTTTTTATTTTTTACCGTATAAACACTGTACATAAATTACTTTCTCTGAGACTAATATTGATGTACGGATAAGTGGAATTTCTCAGTTTTCCAAATAAAAAGGAGAAACCCAAAAGACGCTGACTTGTCTCAATTGAAAGAAAGAAAACAACTGGTAGCATATGGTGTCAAACAATCTTTCCTGTTTGTTCCTTTTGAAATGATTTTCCATCCCTTCCATTTTTTGTAAACACACATACACAGAAAAAAAACTCCCCTTTAAGAGTACAGAGTCCCACGATCAATGAGAAAACGTCCACATCAAGTTTTGATCTATTACTGTTACTTGTTAAAGTCACTGATGGCATTGCGCCGCCCCTTTAAGAAACGAGCAAAATAAACAAAGAGAAGCAACAGTTGGTTACTACTCACAGCGACCCCGCCCACCCCCAAAAGCCATGACAACATGTTTCTATTGCAAGCAAAACTACCACCTCCGACCGATAAAAGCACAAGGTCTATGCATCATACGAGTCACGTTTTGTAGAAGTGAGGCTTCCACAGCAGAGCAGTGTTTGGAGCCAACAGTGCGTCCATGGCATTTGAGTCCATGGCCCTGACTGGAGAGAGACTAGACCTGGTGAAAGCACAAAGGAGTAGCTTCAAAACAGCCCAAACTGATCAACAATATCAGAAACACAAAGAAAAAACACAACTCAAGTCCTGGTTCAGTCCAGAGATGGGCCTTCCTGCAGTGTTGGTGGTAGTGGAGTGGTAAGAGTAATAATAGTGGTATAGATAATAGTATGTAAACACTTTTTGTTCATTTTAATATCTCCTTTTAGTTCGAAGCAAATGCAAGTTCTTATAAAACAAACCAAAAAATCCAAACAAAGTCTTTTTTTGTCCTCCATACAAATGTGAGTCCTTTAATGTCCGTCTCTCTCTGAGAGTCCCACAGTTCCTGCTCTGGACTCGGGCCTGATCTGGCCCACATACTCTGACAGTTTCACTGTCTAAATGCTTCGAGCTCCTCGTGATGCTGCAGAAATGCCCTTTGATCAAAGTCTTAACATCCTACTGTTTAACAGCTGCACAGCTCACGACTCAGCACTCGACTAGCCCCGCCCATCACATTTGGGGAGGAGCATGGTGCAGGCTTAGCCCCGCCTGCCACATGAGGGGAGGGGCATGGAGCAATCTTAGCCCCGCCCACCACACAAGGGGAGGGGCATGCGTGCAGGCTTTTCGAAGGCAGATAAAAACAAAAAACGAAGGCATTGTTTAGACTGAGCTCTTCAGCTCGAGTATCTCGATTGGTTTGGGGTCAGTGCATTAAGTGATTATCGTTGATCGGTGGAGACCATATTTAAAGAAAAAGTAAACAAACATTGAGTTTCCTTCAGTTTTGTGACATCCCTGTTAAACTGTCTGTGGGCTGCGTGGCCGTTACCTCCGGCCGATCTCGCTCTGCCTCAGAAACTGGATGTTGTTGGCGCTGTCTGCGAGCTCGGGGTACTGCTCTATGGACAGGACATAGTAGCCGTCGTAGCCGAGTACTTTGCCGCTGCTCAGCAGCTGCCTCTTCTCCCCCTCGGTCCACAGCCGCACCCCCTCCTCCCCATCACGCACCCTCTGCTGCTCCCGCGCCCAGGCCGTGGACAGCGCCCTCTGGCGGGCGTGCTCCAGAATGCGTGCTTTCTCCTCGTCCAGCGTAGTGCCGTAGCGCACGTGCAGAGCCAGCGCTCCGTACTGCAGCTCCACGTCAGCAAAGCGCCTGGTGCGGCCGTTCATGACTGTGGTGGACTGGGACACGGTCACATTGACCCCGTTCTCCAGAGCCTTCCTCCCTGAGGTGAGCCTGAGCGCGCTCAGGTCGTTCTCTGGCAGGCTGGTCTTGATGAAGTAGTGTGTGTCGCGTCCCTCCACCGTGAAGTGCAGGTCCTCCAGGTAGAAGGCGTTGTTGAGAATCGCTGCCACTTTGATGCAGTCCTCGTTTGCAATGTTCAGGGCGTTAGTGACCACACGGCCCTGTACCACGGCCAGCATTACGCCCTTCCCCACCAGAGATCGCGCAGACGAGAACCAGAGCCAGGGTCGTGTGTGGTCTGAGTGCCGCCGGCTCAGCTGGATCTCAGGCATGCGCTCAAATGACAGGAAGGCTTTGGACTGACGGGTCACCTCCTGCTGCACCCCCGAGATGGCCTGGAGGGGGCGAGAGAGAGTCACAAAACAGAGAGGTTTGAGTGGATGAAAAAGTTACAGGACACCACCTATAATAATTTAAACATCTAATATCACATAATCTTAAGTAACAGTGTTACTTACAGGCAGGTCGTCCCACAGCTGACTCTTCTTCATCTCCAGTGAGGGCTGCGTCAGATCAAACTTGGGAATGGGGAATCCTGGGATAGCGTTGTGGAGGTGGAACCCAAATGTGACCAACCAGATGTTTACGTCTGAAGAAAGAGAGAGGAGAAGAGTTTACATAAAGCTTGTGTCAAATGTGGCCTCAGCATGTGACCAATCATCTGTACATTATTATGGCTCTGATATATGGACCTCAGTAAAGTTAGCTGTCAATCATAAAAACATTTCACAGTAAGAAGCAGCGGATTTTCAGTTATGTGATGAAAAATGGCTATTTGACATTTTTGAATCTTGCATGCATCACCTTGATTCTTAATTTTTTAAAAGAATAATTATAAGCAAATATAGAGTAGTGGCCGATAGGGAGAAGGTGAAAACTTGATGCAGGACAATACAGGAGCACTCAACATGTGTGAACCAACTGAAATACAACTTGATGAGAAAAACTGATGATGATGGAACACTGACATTTTACATACTAGTATTTAGGAGCACAACCTTCAGCCCTAGACTACCTAAAACCTGAACTACCTAGAAGGAAATTACCCCCAAATATACATTACACAAACAAAAAAACAACATAAAAAGAACTATGACTATGAACATAAATGAATAGAACGTCATTATGTGTTATCTGGTGTATATTACCTGTGACATACTCCTTAACCTGGTGGACTTTGCTGATGGGGTTGTTTCCTCTGAACATGTACAAGTTAAAAGGCTGAGGGTCCTTTCCAACTCTGGTCCATGTGCTGATGTCAGGAGTGGTCCACCTAAAATCACATAAAAACAAAGTCATTTAACACAGTGTAATTTAATATAGCCTTGAGAATTGGGGCTAAACCACTGAGCCTGAAGAGAGACTGGACCAAGAGCAAACAAAAGCGTTGGAATGTTTCACAGTTTGGCATTAACCAAAGAGTAGACCAGGACTAAACACAGGGTAAGAAGTAAAAATTACCATTACATTTTTAGGACTTTTAGAAACATAATGTTCGTCAATCATCACAAGAAAGAGAAAAAAAAAAAAAAAAAATTATATGTATGTTGCACTTCTAATAATCAAGTAGCAAAGTAAAAGTCTCTCAACATAAATAGTTTTACCTTCCAGCTGGTATGTCATAGTCCCTGTCTCCAAAGTGCAGCAGGCGGGTGAGGGGATCGTACAGGCCGCCGTGGAAACCGATCACCAGCACAAAGTCTAGGTTAGAGTCAAAGTACACCTCTCCATAGGCTGTGTACTGCACCTGAGAACCAGACAGACAAGTGTGTAGACGTCAGAGAGAAATGAACACAAAGACCACTTAAGTGTATTGGATAACGCACAAAAAGGTGTGGCATGAATTTGAATTGATCAGCTGCTTAACAAACTATGTTTTATCTATGCACATTTACAATCATAAGGTCCATGTTCATCTTTCTCCTCCTCTCCACGCTCCATGTATCAGACACACACTTTTATTTATGCCCTCTCTCTCTCTCCAGACCAAGTTACAAGTCAGATCTGTGGAGAGGAAACCCCGCTCACAGTCAGAATAACTGTTTTTCTAGGTCTTTTGAGCTATAAAATCATCTGTAATTGAAAACATGTAAAGTAGATCTGTTTAATGTCATACTGTGGAACATTACAAGCAAAGCAATGACATATCCATAGAAACAAGAAGGTGACAGACCACCAACAAAAAAGTTACATAGTGCACCTTTAAAGGTCCTACATTACGCAAAATTGACTCTTGTGAGCTTTTACCCATGTTATAACGTTGTTACCTCCTCAAAAACAAACCTGGAGTTGTGTTTTGTTTCATTCACACATGTTTGAGTCATCCTACTTTTAGTCTGTCCACATCTCCAAAGCTCACAATGCTCTGTTCCACCTTGTGATGTCATGAAGCGATAGTTATCATGTTAACAGCTACATTTTACCTTCAGTTCAGTCAAGATTGGTAATTCCAGGGCTGAAATCATCCAGATGATTCTAGTGAAAGTGTATGGAGTTTAAAAACCAACTGTATTACCACGTGACATCACAAGGTGGAGTGTTCTCTGTTTGAAAGAAGAACTCAGCCTAAATATGCAGGGTTTGTGTGTTAAACATGAATGAAACAAAACACAACTCCAGGTATGTTAAAATACAAAATATAATAAAACAGTTTGCACAAACACACACAAAATCGATACTGACAAAAAGATGATGCAATGAGAACGTTTGTAGTGTCAGTGTGAGAGTCGTTGGATGTACCTGTTTTAGCAGAAGTCCATTGTTACTGAAAACAGCCAATGGGGTTCCAGTGTTATCACAGGCGATGTAGAACTCCTCTCCACTGCTGATCTCCATCGCAAAAACATGACCCTGTGGACAACAATCAACCACATTACAATTAATGAAAAGAAATATTCAACTAAGACTGCATTTTCTTTCCTCTGGTCATCTGATGCTTCAACCAATCACAGGTCTAAATGCCAAAGTTTTTCAGCTTCACTGACTTCCTGTTCAAAACTACAGATCTGAGAAACCTGCTTCTTCATTTTTAGCCCTGCCTGTTTGCCCCAGAGTCTGAAGTTTTTTGAATAATTGCAAGTAAGTACAGAGTAGTGGGCGGAGATACGTGTGTGTGAAAACTGACATTTCTCATGCCTCAAATTCAGGGCAATGCAGGATTACTCAAAAATCCTTGAATTAATCAAAATATAACTTTGAGAAAGTCAAACACCTATTGGACAATAACCCCTGTGTAGGAGCGGTGTTCTTGGATCTTAAAAAGGCGTTTGACACAGTTAATCATCAAATACTTCTAGCTAAACTGACACACTTTAACTTTTCTGTAGATGCGATAGCATGGTTTGAATCATACTTACTAAACAGAAAACAATGTGTCACGATCAACGGTGCCACTTCTTCCTTTCTCACTACTCATGTCGGTCTACCGCAGGGCTCAACTCTTGCCCCGTTATTATTCTCCCTATATATCAATGATCTCCCAGACATATGTCCTGAACTTAACATGATAATGCACGCTGACGACGCTGTGATTTACACACAGGGTAAAGGCGAAAAAATAGCTGCAGACCTCACAAATGCTCTAGGCAAGGTACACAATTGGTTAAATCAAAACTGTCTCATGCTTAACACAAAAAAAACTGTATGCATGATGTTTACAAAAAGACTAAAAGCACAAATTAGATCTAATGTGTTCCTAGAGGGACAAGAATTGGAGTTGGTAACACAATTCAAATATCTTGGCATCATACTAGATTCAAACCTGACATTCAAAAAACAAATAAAAAAGGTAACCAACACTGTAAAATTCAACTTGCAAAACTTTAAACAAATACGCCCCTTCCTCACAACAGAGGCAGCAAAATCCTACCTCCACTGTATGATATTATCGCACATTGAATATTGCTTTACAACTTGGTCGTTTGCTGGGCCCACCGCGCTAAAACCAATCGAACAGCTCTACAAAAAAGCCATAAAAATATTTGATAAGAAGCCACAATCGTTTCATCATTGCAATGTTTTAGAAAAATATAACCTGTTAAGCTTTGACAATTTTAAATTCTTTAAAAACAGCTGTGTTATTTTCAGATCCTTACATGACCAGGCTCCACCACCGCTCAGGGAGTACATAAAAAGGAAAAGTGAGTCCAGTACCAGGTCAGCTGCTAGGGGGGACTGTGAGGTACAGTTTAGGAAAACCACCCTTGCTCAGAACACTCTCTCAATCACAGGCTGCAATAACTGGAACACAATATCTATTTCCATTAGAACTAGTTCAACATTTGCATCATTTAAAAAACACCTTAAGATATGGCTCAAAAGCAATCAAAACTGTAATCATCCAATTACACACTAGCCATAATATATAAGAAGCATACACACACACCTACATGTATACACTACATAAAAAAGGCACCTTACTTAAATGCACTTTACTATGCACACTGCGAGAAGCAGCTTTCATCCAGCACTTTAGACCAGGCCCATCAGCAGAAGAACGATATTGTAGATGTATTGTATCATGTGTCATTGTTGTGTATTTGTTTGTTGTTTATGTTGCTTGTTATGTTTGCAACTGCAACATATTTGTTTGGTGAGTGTCATTATGTTTGCAACTGCAACATATAGTCTAATATCGTCCAATGAGTGTTATTTTATGTCTGGGACTACGGATGGAAATTAGCATTGTGCTAAATCCGGCATATTTACGTCAAGTTGTGTAATTTTGTGCAAATTGTACGTTCATTAATGTGCACTGTCCCATCCAAATAAATAAATAAAGAAAGAACATGGTTAAAAGCTCATGTTATGTACAATATACTTTATATTGTACATAAAATATCCAATACAAATAATACATTAGAGTAGTTTTTTTTAATTTATGGATTCATTTCAAAACACACGCTCTTTAACCAATGTACATGTTTTGTGTGGGATCCAGAGACACACTACTTCAATACTTAAGATGTGAGTCTGGTCATCCAAACTAATTAAACTGTTAATTTGAGGTGAGATAAATGTACATTTTGTAAACCATAGGTGACCTCCTTCATTTCACATGTCACTGAAATAAACAAATCTGATTGAACACGTTTAGTCGCACTTGAGATGTGACAGAGGGCGTGGGGACCAGACTGATATCCCTCTGTATGAAAAATACCGATCATTCAGAATTTTACCTTACCATATTAAAGCCTTATGTTGTAATCATTATGGCTCTTTTAGCTTGACTAATTCATCAACATAAAACAGACTTGCAAAGTTTGGGGTAGATTTCCTGAGCCAGTGAACCTCGAAAAACATTAAATTCATTTCTCAAACTGATTTGTTTTGAAAGAGGAGTCTCTAATAAAGACAGTGTTTTTCTGCCGTCTAGTGGTGTCAGAGGCAGCCACTGAAAGAGAACCAGCCCGATGTAAACAACATACATCAAAACACAGAAATACACATGCAAAATGTGGGGGCTTCATACAGGCAAATGTCCCGCGTATACTAAAGCTGGAGGATTCATCACAACATTAAAACCAAATGTTCATTATTATTTAGTTCAAATGATGGTCTAAGTCTCTATTGGTCCATTGTCTAAAACCATTACATGTTTTGCTCAAATAAATAAATGTTGTGTTCACGTCTTTTTGGCAACACAATCTGTTTTAATACCATTTGGCCATATGCTAGCAGAGCACCTGTAGATTACTCTCTTGACTCACTGATGCACTCATTTCATCAGATTTTTCATACTTATTTAACTCCAGCAGTCTGTCTGAAACCCAAAGCAGAGCTCTCTGTATTGTACCTGCAGGTCGTAGTAGAAGGAGGTGATTTCAGAGCTGGAGTGGTTGTACACGTGGGTGATTCTGGTGGGGTAGTTCAGGTCTGCGTAGAAGAACTGCAGGTGTTGGCCCAGACTGTTCCTGGAGGCCACTCTCCTCCCCAGTCCGTCGTAGCGGTACTGAATGGTCCAACCGGCCGCTTTACTGTACACGCGAACCAAGAGCCCTGAGGTGAGAGAAGAGAGAGGAGCTTGAAACGCTACTATTACAACAACGCAATCACGCCAGTAAGAAATCTAGAGCTTTTTAAATTCATTTTAAAAAGTAAATTCAGTAACTTATTATGAGTGTTAGAAATCTAATGTTATTTTGGATGAAATTGAGATGTTTAATTAAAGCATGTGTACAATTATTTTAGTTACAAAGAAAAAAAAAGACTAAAAAGGGCTTAAGCGCATATTAATCAAAAGAATATTTAAAAAACTTACATTTTTAATCAGTTTTGTGTTAATAACTATATGTTCTTAATGAGTAAACAGTTGCTGAATAGATGTTTGGCATAGGTTTAGAATGAGTGTCACATAATGAGACAAGTGCAGCTGAAACTATAAGATTATATCAAAAGCAGAAAACTTTTAGGACAACTTCATTTTTCTGAAATGAAGTTGTCCTAAAAGTGAGTCAAAATAGAAATACTTTGGGGATTCAATTTAGTATTAAGTTACAACTGACTGATAACGTATCCAGTCCAGCACTGAATACATGAAAGTATAAAATGATACTGCCCACATGGTCTAACCTTTGGAGTTGTACTCAAATATCTCAGCCCCTCTCTGTCGTAGGAAGCCGTCCTCGTCCAGTCTGTACTGTACGTCCCCGAGGCGTGTGATCCTGTCTCGCAGGTCGTACCGTAGAGGGGTGAGTCTGCCGCTGTTCCCCGGGTTCAGCAGGTGCAGGTTTCCATTCAGGTCATAGTTATATCTGCAGTTCAAGTTCAAGACAATGTTGGCATTTGTTCAGGGAAAAAATAAAATGCAAGTCAAGAAGAATAAAAACGTAATATTAGGTTTTGGTACAAGAGCCACCACTCTGCAAACTGCTTTACAGGCAGGGGCAAATCCTCCAGCTAGGTACTCCTGACCATATAATATTAAATGTGATGTCATATCCCAACTTGGTGACCATTTTCCTTCCAAACATAAACCAAGAATGCAACACTAAACATGGCTACATCTCCAAAACATGTATCATTATTTATTTGATCTCCCAAAGCTTACCTCCACATCATCTTCTCGTTGAGGAACACGGTCTGCAGCTGTCCATCCACGTCATACTCGTAGCCGTACTTGGTCGTGTTGGCGAAGGGCCCGATCTTAATTTCGCGCTTGGTGACGCGGCCCATGTTGTCGTACTGAATGGTGATCCAGTACATGAGCGAGCGGAAGATCTCGTACTGGATCTCCTTTATGCGTCCGTGTTGGTCAAAATGTTTGGTGTACGTCATGACGGCCGTGGAGATGATCTGAGGGACAGAATACATGGTTAAATAACATGACATAAAGATGATATAAAACGGCTAAACATTACAAACAGGTCCATTGATTTTAACTTTTGACTTAGACCAGACCAGTATTTTTCAACTTTTTTTGAGTCATGGAACCAATTATTGAAAATATTCCATGGCACTTCTTATATTGTCAAATAAACTTGTCTATTTCCATTTGATAAAGGTCATTTTTTAGTTTTATTTTTTAGATCAGAAGCTTTCTCAAGAAAGTCCAACAATTATGAGAAAACATCATTATAACATGGTTAAAAGCTCAACAAAAGCCTTTAAAGTATGTTATTGTTGTTGTTAATATTATCATTATTGATATTAATATTCAAGTTTTTCATAGTTATTTTTAGTTTTTAGCTACTATTTACTATTGGTTTTGGTTTTATTATTTTTATGAACAATTCCTTTGTGTTTCTTAATTTTTCTGCGACACTTTCACGTTAATTTTACAAATTGTGATGGATTATACTTGAGAAATGAACCAGTACATTTAACATCACATCTCCAACCATTTCTGAATTATTCTTACCTGGTTTATATCGTAGTAGATGACCCCAAATTTGCCAAACTGCTCCACTTTTCCGGATATGTCATCAAACTGGTACAGGTCTATGGGCAGTGGGGTTTCATTGATGACCGCTTGCATGCTGGTCACTCTGAAGCTGTTGTCGTAGGTGTAGTCGAAACGTGCGTTCACCATCCCGTCCTCACTGAAGCGAAATATCTGTCTGTCCACTAGGGGGCCAATCTGACGGTACCGGATGGAGCAGATGAAGCCTTCACTCTGCAGGTTCACTGTTTTGAGGACACCGGCAGTTTCATCATAAGTGAAGCTGACCCGGGTGGAGTCGTAAAGGATTTCTGCAAGTTTGTTCTGTTGAAAGAAAAAACAGTGTGAAAAGTGAACATAAATGCATTGTTTTCTCAGTCGTCCATGTAGGTTTCATTGTGAAGGAAATTTTAATTCTGTCAACTGGACAAAAGTTTTAGAGTGAAGATGTTTCGCCACTCATCCAAGAGGCTTCTTCACTTCTGACAGGGTTCTGTTAGTCACTGCCTTATATCTGTCTGAAGAAACAAACTAACTACCCTGAAACTGACACACCCTATATAAATATGTAAGATTGAACTACCCTTAGGTGTGAATTGTCACTTGAGTCATATTTTACATGATCGTTCATGCCCCCACTGAAGAAGCTACTGAGTGACAAAAACACATTCACTAAAACTTCTGTCCACTCGATAATTTTAATTTGCAACAACTGCTCTTTATGCCATGGGTATCTATAGCTGCTATTCTAAATTTTACTACGGACTTTACCTGTCTGCGGTACTTGTACAGTATTCTCCGTCCGGTGCCCAGGTGAGCCACTCTCAGGAGCTGGAGAGATGGAGAATAAAAATGAGAACATACACATATATGGGAACTGTGACACTTACATTATTATTGTTAATATTTTTTGGCTGAACCCCCACTCAACACTACAGGGATATGGGGCCATTAACTGTGACACATCAGAGGTGCATTGGGCTCAAACACACACACACACACACACACACACACACACACGCGCACACACACACACACGCACGCACGCACAAAAAATCAATGCGTTTGAGTATTTTCCCTATAAAAGTGATAGCGATTTGTGATCATATACAATTGCATCATTATTAGAATCAAATATTTGTAAATATAAAATAAATAACTTTTGAAGCCTTGAACCAAATGCTACAGTGGAATTCCATACGAGGTTAAACGTTATTACATCATTTAGTGAAGGTGCACTTGCATCTTTAATGCTTGTCCATAGTTTAACATAGATTCTATAACATAGATAAACCTATATACTAGTATCTCCATGGACATAAGCAGGTGCTTGCTAGGTCATATTACAGGTCAGATCCGTGGAGAGGCAGTAAGAATGCATTTTTTTTTTTTTTTTTTTCTTTCAGAATGCTAGATATACAAATACAATATCATACTTTAGACAAGCAATGATGGACGAAGTACCCAGTATTGTTACTTATGTAAAAGTACTCATACTAGAGTACTAAAAAAAAGTGAAAGTATTTTTTTGCTTGCTCAAATTATGAACTTGATAAAAATAAACATATATTTTTACTGTTCATCAAATATTTTTACTGTTCATAAATGTAGTGGACTAGAAAGTACAGCTCTCAAATGTTATGAAGTAAAAGTAAAGTAAAAGTTCACATTTTAGGTATCTGTACTTTACTTTTTATGTTCCATCACTGAGTATCGTCCACCAGAAAAGTTACGTAGTGCACCTTTAATAAAATCCTTGTTATCCCACTGACCTGGCCGTCCTCGGAGTAGTCCACGGTGACGGAGGCGTTGCTCTCTGGGGGGGTGTAGATGTTGCGGTAGTACCCGATGGAGCGGATGGTCTGCATTGTGTGTCTGGCCACGCTGGGCATGGTCACCGCAGACAGGCGATCGCCAGAGTCATAGTCAAATATGTACTGGTGCTGACTGTGCAGGAGCAGCACCATGGACTGGAGAGAGGGAGAGATGGAGAGGGAGAGATGGAGAGGGAGAGATGGAGAGGGGAAGATGGAGAGGAGGAGAGAGGGGGGGGACAGAGAGAGGGAGACAGAGAGAGAGAGAGAGAGAGAGAGAGAGAGAGAGAGAAATAGAGAGTGGGAGAGAGAGAAAGAGAGAAGACATGTGTGTGGTTAGATTTAAAACAGCTGTACCCAGATGTCAATAAATCTGATAGTTGGACAATTAGACAATATAATGTGATTTTCAACTTTTAATAATAGTACTAATAGTACTTTTTTCATAGACTATTTCCACGTGGTGTTGTATCTGTGTACTCTTTGTACTCTTGTACTTGTACACTCTTATACAGCTCAAGCTCATTCCAAAGCTGTTCAGTTACTTTTATAGGACCTTTTATTTTTTATACTTGTTCAAACAAGCATCTAGTTTCAATACTAGTTTTAATATTGATTGGTATCCGATTTTCGATACTTTTGACAACCCTTGAGTAAATAACAGGAGGCAAAGAAGAGTATGGTGGACTTATTATTAAAATATAAAACCACTGAGTCTGAGTACTGCATAATAATAATAATAATAATAATAATAATAATAATAATAATAATGCATCAGTTTTATGTAGCGCTTTTCTGGACACTCAAAGACATTTTACAGGGCATTGTTCATTGCCACAGCTGCCCTGAGGCAGACTGACAGAAGCAAGGCTGACAATCTGCGCCATCAGCCCCTCCGACCACCACCATCACTCACATACCACTTTCATACTAGGCAATGTGGGTGAAGTGCCTTGCCTTGACACAATGACAGTTTTTGGGACTGGCGCCCCCTGTGGCACCTGATTTTCCCAGTGGTCTCCCATCCAAGTACCAACCAGGCCCAGCCTTGCTGAGCTTCTGAGATCTGACGGGATCAGGCTTTGACAAGCCGGTATGGCCACAATATTGTACACTATTGTAGCCACAACCGCCTTGGGGCAGGCTGACAGAAGTGAGGCTGCCAATCTGCGTCATCGGCCACCTCCATGGAATACTTTTATATCGAGTTTTATTGAAATTATAGTGTAAAATGCAACAACTGTAGATGCAGCTTCATTTCACCATTATACATTTCCTATAATTGGAGAAGGAAAACTCACACATGCACTCAGGGAGCAGGGTTTTTTACCGTGTAGTTTAAAGACTCAATTGAGTGATCAAGTATGAACCACAAGGTATTCCTTTGATTTAATGAAAGTAACTGTATAGCAAGCACCACCAAATGAAAATAAAAAAGTACCTGAATATGTATTTTTGATACTTGTATTCATTACTTCCCAACACTGACCACAGCTTTGCACAAATGACCAATGTGACAACATGTACAAACCGGGCAAGGACATGTTGTTGTTTTGTTTGTGATGGAATACTACTACTACTACTACTACTACTACTACTTTACTATCATTACTATTACTAATATTACAAGAGGCACTGTATAGCTTATCTTAGGATACTGATTCTTAATTCAGATTTGTATTGCTTTCTCATTAAAATAAATAAGTAAAACACATAATTTGCAGTTTTTGTTATGATTTAAAAGTACATTAAAACTATGCATTTGCTTAATTACTTTAGATCAAAACTAGTACTACAAATACAACTGCCACTATAGCATCACTACAACTGCTATTACTTGGTTTATATTGCCCTCTAGTGGCAGCATGACGAAACTGCCTTATTTTCCCCACAGTATTTTTCAGGTTAAGCCTAATAATATGATTTAATATGATACACAGCGCCCCCTGTATGTCTCCACCCTCACATCACAGCCATGACAAATGAACCACAGCAGCACAGATGGGATCAGGACATTTTTGTTTTAATGAGAAAGATTTTGATATTTTTCACACCATCTGCTCAGTCTGTACCTCTGGCCCTGTGTGGATGTGGTCGGAATGAGAGATGGTCAGAATGAGACAGGGGTCAGAGCAGTTCAAATATACTTTTTGAAAGATTATATAAAAATATAGATATTATATAGTTGTTTCAGTTGTTACAATGTAGTGCAATACAAATATTTGGGATATCTTTTATTGACGCAGTAATATATGCATGCATTATATTTTGTGTATAAATTTGTAGTAAAATACCCTACAAATTTTACAAAAAAAATAAAAATAAAATAAAATAATGAGCTCAGGCCATACAACTGTTGTCTTTTCTGGTGATGTGTTTTTTAAATATGTTTTATGTATGACTCTTATGATCTATCGATTTCGGATAATGCTCCAAAAATCAGGGTTTATGTCCTGAAGAGAGACTAGAGACTGAAATAAGGGTTTAGACCAGGTTTAGACCAGGTTTAGACCAAGTTTAGACCAGATTTATGTCCAGAAGATAGAGTAGAGATAGAAATAAGGGTTTAGACTGGGTTTAGGCCAGGTTTAGACCAGGTTTATGTCCTAAAGAGAGATTAGAGACCAAAATAAAGGTTTAGACCAGGTTTAAACCAGGTTTACACTAGGTTTAGACCAGGTTTAAACCAGGTTTACACCAGGTTTACACTAGGTTTAGACCAGGTTTAGACCAGGTTTACACCAGGTTTAGACCAGATTTATGTTCAGAAGAGAGACTAGAGATGGAAATAAAGGTTTAGACCAGGTTTAAACCAGGTTTAGACCAGATTTATGTCCAGAAGAGAGACTAGAGATGGAAATAAAGGTTTAGACCAGGTTTAAACCAGGTTTAGACCAGATTTATGTCCAGAAGAGAGACTAGAGATGGAAATAAAGGTTTAGACCAGGTTTAAACCAGGTTTAGACCAGGTTTAGACCAGGTTTATGTCCTAAAGAGAGACAAGAGACCAAAATAAAGGTTTAGACCAGGTTTAGACCAGGTTCAGACCAGGTTGAGGCCAGGTTTAGACCAGGTTTAATCCAGGTTTATGTCCTGAAGAGAGATTAAAGACCAAAATAAAGGTTTAGACCAAGTGTTGACCAGGTTTAGATCAGGTTTATGCCCTAAAGAGAGATTAGAGACTAAAATAAGGGTTTAAACAAGGTTTATGTCCCGAAATTAGAGTAGAGATCAAAATAAGGATTTAGACCAGGTTTATGTCCTGAAGACAAATTAAAGACCAAAATATTATTGGTTTTGTATTTTGGTACAGATTTCTTGATATATGAAATTGGAATCGGTGCTGTCGATTCCAGCCTTGGAACTGATTGAAAAAGCTGCTAACAACCGAGCCACTGCCACTAGATTCATTTGAAAGGACTTCTTCTAGTATTTTTAGATATTCCAGTTTTGGTTAATAAACTCCAGACCGTCAAAGCCACCATCTGCTCGTTGGTGAAGTTTCCTGGTTGTTCTTGACATTGTGAGAGCTGTATTTAAAGCCTTTTATGAGACTCTTAATGGACTGACCTGGTCCTCACACACTTTCAGACCAGCAGCCACTGAAATAAAGGCTCCGCGCTCCTCATACATCTGTAGTCCTTTTAGGTTTTAAAGGAAATGTCGACAAGTGCTTCTTAAATGGGCCAATTCACTCACACAAGTTTTTGGAGAGAAATTAAATTGAAAAAAAAAAAAAAAAATAAAAAAAAAAATAAAAAATCTGGGAGTAATATTAGTAGAAAGGCACACAGTCCACTCTTAGTAAAGTCAGTGCAGATCCCAAGTTTGAAAAAATGAAAATGTATATGGACTATTCCATTGTCACTGATATAAATCACTGTACACCCATGTACACTTAACTTTGCTCAGTTACACCTACTGAAAGGGTGTAAAAGTGCTACAAAGATAGAAAAAAAAATAAAAAATCAACAGTTGTGAGGCCAAAATTTTAAACTGGATTGCACAATTAATTCATCATAAAAATAAATTAATAAAAATCTTGTTAGTTTTTGTATACTCATTAAAGGTGATATACCTGATTTTTTTTCTGTAAACTGGTTTATTTTAAACAGTTTGCAGTGGTCCAAAGTTACTCCTCACTTACTTTATGCATTCTGTTCATCCTAATTATTCACAGCAATGAGTTTATAAGTGCTTTTCACAACTCTCAGAGACCAGTGCAGAGTTTTGCCTTCATAGTAACGCTTAATGTAGACTTCATGACTATCGTACAAGAACGCAGCAGAACATATTTTGACCTCAAGAGCTGCTTATACAATCTATCTGTACTGGGGTGAGACAAATTTTGCTCAAAGACATTTTGGTTCCAATACCGATTATCGATTACCGATACCACAGCTTTCAGGATCTGCAGATAACCAATATTAACCGATACCAGTGCAGAGACTGAAAACAAATTTTACTTCCTTAAAACAAAAATAAAATAAGACAAAACTGATCAAAATCTGTTATGTAGCTGTAGTTTATCCTTAAAGTAACTACAGAACAGTTTTTTTTATAAATAAAAGTTCAAACACTGTGAGACTTTGTGAACCAACTACAACCAGTAAATAGTCTTTTGATATGTCCAACTAGGATATCGGCTGTACCGATATTTGAAAGCCAACAGTCGATCCGGCAATTTTTTCAGTATTGGCGCATCCCTAAAATTAACATTATACACACGCACAATAGAGATGACACAATAAACTTGCTTGCATATTAAAGCAAAGCACTATAAATAAACACTAGACACACTGATGACCCCCTCACAGCTCTCCGCTATAATCTGTACTTGATTCGTTCCATCTGCCCGAACTGCTGCCGCTGTCTGGCCCCGAACGCCCCACCGGAGGAGCACAGGTGGGGGCGATGTTGAGCGGTCATGCAGAAAAGCGCAAGCAAAACCCAAGGACACTCACTGAAGCTCCAGTGACAAATCGCAGACACCCTCTCCTCCAAAACAACCTTCGGGGAAATAAGTCACTTTCCTTGGAAATGCAGGGCTATGGAGGCAGGGGTCAGGCACTGTAGATACATCTCACTAATAGAGCCAAACAGCGCACAAGGCTGAGTGAATAGAGCCACATTCAAAGCAGTTAGCCTCAGATCAACCCCGGGCCATAAAAAAACAGAGAAGAGCAGTGAGATGTGAAGATAAATGCTGAAGGGACTGTGAGAAGAATCTGTGGATGGTCGCTATGGCAAACAATGAAATCAATTTACAAACTACCTTGAACAATGACGCTACTACTACAGTTCCTCGTCCTATTATTACTGCTATGAGTACTTCTAGGCCAGGCCCTGGGTCCAGATCACAGGAGTGGAAAAAAAAACAACTCTATTAAAGGGTCTATATTACTCTATTTTTATTTTCTGATGTATGTTATAATGTTTCCTCATCACAAACATATCTGGAGTTGTGTTTTCTTTCATTCACACATGTTTAACATACAAATCCTGTATATATAGGAGTTCTTTCAAATAAAAAAACACACTGTTCCACCTTGCGAGGTCACATGGTAATACAGGAAGTGCTCCACTGTATTTTTAAACTCCATACACCTTCACTTTAATCATCTGAATGATTTCAGCCCTGGAATTCCCAATCTCGACTGAACAAAAGTTAAAAGCTGCTTACTTGAAAACCACCGCTTCATGACATCACAAGGTGGAACAGAGCATTTTGTGCTTTGGAGATGCAGGCAGACTAATAATAAAGGATATGTATAAAGGATATATATGTGTGAACGAATCAAAACACAACTCCAGGTATGTTTTGATGAGGTAACAACATTCTAAGATGGCTTAAAGCTCACAAGAGTCAATTTTGTCTAATACTTTTAAACCTTTATATGTCATTATTGTTATTTTTAAAGTAAGTAAAACCTTGGACAAAAAAAACTTACTCATTTCTAGTTCTACTACTACTTTCTGCTTTCTCACTTCTAGTTCTGCTACTAGTACTACTACTACTGTCAAAACTAGTAACTTGAATAAATATCTTTACAAAAAAGTATGATTATATTGATTACACTTTCACAAAGTGCTCTATTCATTACCTCCCAACAGTTCTGCGATAACTTCCTCTTATTGACCAACAGCCAGTGCAATATGAACTAGTCTGAGCCGGGATTCAGCCATCAACCTTCTGGTTACAGCCACCTGAGCCACAACATTGCTAACCTGATAAAGATAAACCTCATTATTTGTGTGTTTTCAAATATAAATATCGAAAGTAGGACTAAACCCAAGAGTCACTAAACCAAATGACTTCACAAAGTTAAATAAACTAGCAAATATATTCATAGCATTGTGCACGACCTAACCCTAAAGCAATGCACCAATGTAAAATAATGTTCTTTTTAGACAGTATCATTTTTCTGAAGCTCCTCTGGGATACTGCAGATGTCCGGTGATTAGTGGTTAAAGTACCTGGAGTGTGAGTGTTTAAAGTAAATCTCATCTGTAAGAATGGACTGGAGCAGACAGTTAATGTGCTCAATGTAATAAGCAAGAACGTGGCGCCCTCTAGAGGATAAGCACCTACCCGCAGGCAAGAGCGAAAGATCACCTCTAAACAGCCGTGCTAATGACAGATTGTCTTATCTCCAGTGAACTAGATCATAAGGTAAATATAATATACCACTTTAAAATGACTTTGAATTGCCAGATAAACTAGAATTTCATATGGCTTCAAGGTGCACTGTGTAACTTTTCTGGTGGGGAACTTGTTCATTTCCAAGGAGACGAGCCAAGTTACAGGGCAGATCTGTAGAGAGGCAAGCCCGTAAGAATGCAAGTTTAATTCCATATCGTCAAACATTCCAGGAAATATTATCTCCATGGAAACAAGCAGGTAACGGAGCCCTCAAAAGAAAAGTTTCATTGTGTACCATTGTGTAAGTTCATGAAAAAAACATCTGAGCATCGAGAGGAAAGCAAAAATTTCTTGATACTTAATACAATTTTCAATACCCTAATATAATTAAAAACATTTTTGTTTTCAACACAAATGAATAGTAGTTTCATATATATGTGTAATGTGTTAAAATGTGGTTTTATACTAGTCTAGATAGATTAAGTCCTTTCTAACAATTCAGCAAAACTTTAATTTGTGCAGTTTTTGTTTTTCTTCTTCTTTTCTTCAGGATAAATACTTTTTATACTTGTTTTAGCGTCAGTTAGTATCCAGATACATTTTTGGAAATATAACAAGTCCTAAAAGCAGTAATCTTAGTAGTTTATTTCACCCAAAAGACAGTGATTCAGCCAAGGTTACCCGACTTTCTCACTTCTCCTCTCTTTTCTAAGTTCACTCGCACGTCATCTTGGGTCTGTTTGGTTTTATGCACCATCTGTACATTCAGACCAGTCTCCTCGCCAAGTTCAAAGGTCAAAATCCTGCTCCCTGTCCCCTCCTGCCCCCCTAATTAAAACTCTACAGGCCAGTGGTGAAAACACTGGCGAATATATGACCAACACAAAGTATTTTTTAATATTCAGACTGCAGTTTGGGAGTCTAGAGATCTTGGCCGAATTCTGGGCACATTGATTTGCTGTGGCCATGTCCAACTCTCAAGACAAGATAAAAGAGATTTGTTAACATTGACGTTTCACATCTTGGGTCAGATTTAAGGCGCTTGCTTCATCGATTTTCTGTCATCTACAAAGTTTTCATTCCAACAAAAATATAGTTGAAGGAATGCTAATTGTGAACAAGCACTTTTCTATAGTTTTTATTTAGTCACCTGTCAGCCAATCTGAACCAATCACCTTATCACCACCTCAGCCTCTCCATCTCCTTTTGGACTAAATCAGAAAAAACAATGGATATTTTCATCAATGATTCCTTCTACAATCTTCTTTTCAGTAACAAACAAGTAAAACTACTATTACTATAACTACAAATACAAATGGTAAAGACTAAATACATACTGTTAAATAATATTATGTGCTAATTGCAACTAAAATGTCATTTATGAGCCTTCATTTAACACTTAAAGGTCCACTGTGTAACTTGTCTGCTGGAGGGCCCGTCACCTGCTTGTCTCCGTGGAGATGTGCCTAGAATGTTCTGCAGTATGGCCATAAACTTAAGGATCTCCATGGAGACTTGCAAACCAAATTACAGGTTAGATTTGTAGAGAGGCGACCCCACTCACAGTAAGAATGGATGTTTTTTAAGATATTTTTGAGCAATATTAACACCTGTAGTTTAATACCACACTGTCGACAATTTAAACCAAAGCATTAACATCTCCATGGAGACAAAACAGGCAAACCCCCTCCAGAAAGGTTACACAGTGCCCGTTTAACAATAATATAATAATAATAAATTAGGAATAAATCCAGAACTAAACCTGGATTAGACTAGGAATAAACCAGGGCCCAAAAGCTCTTGAGGTCAAATTATGTTCTCTGCGTGCTTCATGTGTCTAATGATAAAGCATTTTACTCTCTGAAAAACAGAAGGTGTGTGTTAGCATACTAGTTGTTGTTAGTTTTACATATAGTGAAGGCACAACTCAGTTCTGGTCTCTGAAAGTTGTGAAAAGCGCTTATAAACTCATCACGGTGAATAATTAGGATGCTCGTTAAACATAAGATAAGTGAGGAATAACTTTGGACCACTGCAAACTGTTTTAAAATGAACTAGTTTTGTTTTTCATTGGTTTAAGACAGTAAAAACATCAGATACAACGGCTTTAACTGTACAATGATCTACGGTACAAACAAGCATGACCCTGGCAAAGTCATGTTTAAAGTTCCAATATCAAAAAGGGTGACTTTATTCAAAACAGCCTAATCAGAATAATCCCTAACATGCTGTGGAGCAAAGTTAACCATTTTAATTCAAATAGAGGATTAATGTGTTTGTTTAACCATTATTACCCTGTGGCAGCTGCTGTTTGGTTATGTAAAACACTATCAGGGTGTACCGCATATGTTGATTGGAAACTACGATAAATTTAAATCTGTTTATCAGTTAATAACATATTTTAATAGGAATTATCAATAACATGAGAGCTCAAAATATCATCTGAGCACACCTACTATGGCTCTCGTGAGCTTTAAGTCATGTTATAATGTTATTTCCTCTTCAAAAGCATACCCAGAGTTGTGTTTTGTTTCATTCACATATATGTTTGAGAAATCCTGCATTATTAGTCCATCTACATCCCCAAATCTCAAAATGATCTGCTCAACCTTGTGATGTCAAGTAGTCAAGTGGCAGTTTTAAGTTAACAGCTGCGTTTTACCTTTAGTTCAGTAGACATCGGAATTTCCAGTGCTGAAATTATCCAAATGATTCTAGTGCACGTGTACAGAGTTTAAAAACACAGCGGGGCCCTTCCTGTATTACCTATGTATCTGATTTTTTCACTATGTATTTGACCACTTGGTCCAGAAATATTGTTGAAAAACAAGTCTGCGGTGTAAGTATTTTATTGTCCGGTAATGAGGAAGTGTACGTTAGCATGCTAGCTGTTGTTAGCGTTACTGTGACGACAAAAACTCCGCCCTGGCCTCTGAAAGTTCTTATAAACCCATTGGATGTTCAGAATTCATAAGGTAAGCATGGAACTGTTTAAAACAAATTTGTTCTGTTTTTAAAGTAATTTTCCGGTAGTTTATTATGAAAGTCATATTTTTTCATATTTTATTAAGGCTAATGAAGTTATAGTCGTTATAAAGTGTTGCCAATTCATTTGTTGTATTTGCATTGCACTGGGCTGAGACATACACTACAGATTTCACTCTTGTTTTGATGAACCATGTCTGCTCGTCTCCTCTGGGCTTTCCTCTAAGTGTGCGGCGCAGGCAGAGCGGTGACAGGTGCAGTGACAGGTGCAGAAGTGAAAAGCATAAAAACAAGGAGACTGACACCTGCCGTAATAGACTATGGCCCGTGCCGTCAGGGGAGAAAACCGCACCTGTCTCTCTTGTTTTGTCACCCTCATATCTTCCCCTCTCCTTACCTGCGACTCTTTACCTGTCTTTGTTACCGCCGTCAACTATCCATGCTTTATTTATTATTAACTAAGGTCTCGACATTGCCTTTTTCTCCGGCTGTCACTCAGAAAATAATAAACTCGCGAAATCTTGACAAATGGTTCATGACATTTGAGACACTTTTTGAATGAGGAGGATTTTAATTGCGTAGTTGGTGGGTTGACATGAAAGCTAGGGGCATATAGACCACTCCGTGAGATACATACATTTTAATGACAAAAAGTAGTGGTCTTGCTCATGAATTTTTGACAAGGGAACAAAAAAAAAACTAAATAAGACATGATTAGATGCCGAAGTTTAGGCAGAGTTAACTTTAGGAAACTTCGTGCATGGCTGGATGGAACTTTGAGCACATGTCAAACTATGCTATAAAATTATAACTTTTGACATATAGCGCTAATGCAGATCTTATTAACTTTTTTCTAGGTTTGGAGGTGATGCAATGTAAGCCAGATAAAACGGTGTCAAGTTCAATTGCTCATATTATGACGCTATTTTCTGATCTATGTAATAATCCTCAGCACAAACAGACCTGGAGTTTTGTTCCATTCACATATGTTTAACACACATATTTAGTCTGAGTTATCCTCTCAAACGGAAAACACTGTGAAAAGTGCTGTGTTTTTGAACTCCATACACCTTCACTAGAATCATTTGAATCATTTTAGCTGTGGAATTGCCTAGAACTACTGAACAAAAGGTGAAAACAACAACAACAACACTACATGACATCACAAGGTGGAACAGAGCATTTTGAGCTTTGAAGATGTAGACAGATTAATAATAAAGTCTTACTCAAAAATGTGTGAATGAAACAACACATAACTAATACGGATAAAAGTGTAAAAGAGTCAATTTTGCGTAATATAGGACCTTTAGGAGCAAACTGAACTGCCCAACAAGTTCAAACATAATAAAAATATCTTCTATCTATTTAACTTTTTAATCTATATTGTTTTGGAGTAACTGTAGTCCTTTTGAGAACATAAATTAGTTTTACATAGCACTATTAGACACTCCAACTTTATTCTCAATTTCATGCATTATTTATTCACTCCATACAACTATTATCCGCAGCCTAGCCCCACATCATACTGGGAAGATAGAGGAAACATGTTGTTTTGTCAGCACTAGAGCCACCGCTGCCCCATTGTTGTTCCTGGTATTCCCCGCCGTCTCCCATCCAAGTACTAACCAGGCCGGGCCTTGCTTAACTTCTGAGATCGGGCATTCTCCAGCTGGTGGTTACTATACAATTATATACAACATGATATTTTACTTGATCTAACTCTTTCCTCCATCCAAACTCCCAGAAGCCCCGAGGTTGTGTTGCCATAGCAGCAGCATAAATAAACAACAGCAGTAACTTCACACACTTCATATATTCCTTCTTCTATATAAACTCTTGTAAATGTCTATAACATGAGCCAACAAATCCAAAATGTCTGCCTTGTCCTTGATGTTCCACCATCTTTGTTTCTTTTTCCGTTTGTGTTTCTTACTCCCAGTTTCTTGTCCTACAGGGAGCCTCCTCTCTGGTCTGCCTTTAAGAGACTGTGTGGGTTGTTAAACTTTTCAAAGTCTTCCTCTGTCACCTCTTCTCCTATATACAGACTCCCCCTTCAGCTATTTAAACTGGTACTTTGAACATGCGTCCTACTTGTTTGTGCCTACCCATAAGCTTACCTAACACTAGCTTCCCTGTATATTTATTAGGGATACAACGATATCCGATATAATATCAAATCGTTCAGTACTGGTCTCACAATTCGATACACGTGTTCGGTCGTGTTGTCATTTATTTTGGTCCAAAAGGGAAACAGTTATCGCGGCGTCCTCCTCAGATGCAGCAAGAAAACCATTTCATAGGGACTTATAACTGAAATATTCTAACAAAGGTGAGTTTTATCTTTTTATTTTATGTTGATAGACCCAGGAGTGACAAAGATATTAACTTTTAAATACTTTAGAATCACTTTTGGCTTTACATCGGCGTTGTGCTCATTTTGTGTCTATCGCAACTCGCAATATACACAATCTTTTTCTCAGACTCCATCTCATAAGTTTTACTCAGAAACGGTTCGTTGAGACATTTCTATTTAATATAACATAGTTTTAGTGTCCAGAAAGAGGATGGGAGAGCGCAGTGTGTCTGTTAAGAGCACAGACTGTAGCAGGGCAGTGTGGGAGGAGCTGCTGGAGGGGGACAGAGCCACGGGGGCAAAGGTGAACGCAGTGAGAGGACTCAGGAGGAAAAGAAATCACCAAATCATCATCAAAGAAGGAAAAGTCTGATAGTGTAACTCCCCTACCACTCTGTATTAAGAGTAGACTGGCTAGATTATAAAATAGCCTGAGAAAGTTCTATTCTTACTTTCACTGAATTATTCTGAGCTGTAAATCACTGAACCAAATGAACTAAAACACTTCACATAAACTACAACTTTACAGTAGTTGTACTGTTACGTATTATATGTAATGTATATATTGTTTCATTAACATGATAGTGTTATTATATTATACTCATGAGCAGGAAAAATTACATGAGTTTTTTTTTTTTTTTTTTGCATCTTAAATCGTATCGAAATCAAATTGATATCATTGCATCCCTATTATTTATATGTATTTAAAGGTGCACTCTGTAACATTTCTGGTGGAGAGTTGGCCACCTGCTTATTTCCATGGAGATGCTTTTGCTTTGCTGGAATTATGTCCCACAGTATGGCACTATCTGAGACAAGCAGATGATGCCACCGGGTCAAGTTACAGGTCAGATCTGTGAAAAGGCAACTCCACTAACCTTAAGATTTTATGTATTTCATGGTAGTTTTAGAGACTGTGCAGTTCAATAAATGCAAAATTGAGTCAACTTAATGCTTCCATTTAATGTCTAAGCAGCAGAACCCTTGACAGAAAAATTAAACAGTGCACTTTTAACTTTAGAAAATTTTATAGAATTTGTAGATTGTATATTGGCTTTTTGTTATATTCTAAAATTAAGATATGTGTAGTTTTTGATAGAGCTATTGAGCTACAAATAATCTTCTTTGTGGAAATACCTTTTTTTTTTAAATTAGAAATTGATATATTTTTAGTTTTTCTTACTATACTGTTTGTTTATTTGGCATGTTCACAAGATTTGTAAAGCCGCCCCATAATAATGATTTTTGTAGATGATATTTATCAGTATTCAGCCTTACCTTGTCGAGGTAGGTGTAGCTCCAGATCTTTCCATCAGCGAAGACTCTGGAGATGATGCGCCCCTGATTGTCGTACTCCCATTTCTCTGTGGTGGGACCCCTCTGCAGCCCAGTCACCTGACCAGTACTGAGACAAACAAGGCACATTCAGATTAGGTACTAGATGCCTACAGTATTATGTCTTCTAGTTGAGAAAAGTCATTGCATTGCTCTTCTTACAGGTGCATTGTTTAACTTTTGTGGTGGAGGGTCTGCCAAATACTTTTCTTGATGAAGATGTTAATGCTTTGTCTGAAAAGTTTCACAGTATAGTGTTAAAACTTTCTATCATCATGGAGACGAAACCAGACCAAGTTACAGGTCAGATCTGTGAAGAGGCAACCCTGTTCACAGTCAGATTGTTTATTTGTCTAGTTATTTGTGAGCTATAAAACCACTTAATTGAACACATATAAGGATGTGTTTAATGCCATATTGTGAAACAGTCAAAGCAGAGCAATGACATATCCATAACCCCCAACCAAAAAGTTACATAGTGCACCTTTAAGTCTTAGCTAGCTGAAATGTTGTGCTTGAGTACCTACCTGGAGTACGTGAGGTTGACAGACAGGAGCTTGCTGCTGGGGACCCAGAGTGTGGGGTGGCCCTGCGTGTCGTAGATGATCTTGAGCAGGAACTTTCGGTGATCATCGTAAATCTTCTCTGTCCTCAGTGAGCGGTCATAATCCACAGACAACAAGTTTCTTCCATTCACCTGGAACAGAGGCAGAGGCAGAGTGAGTGGTTGGGAAAACATGCTGACTTGTTGTGAAATATATTAAAGGCCATTCTGGGAAGCATCTTGAGAATGGAGCTTTGTCAGGAGTACACTATTGGCCATGTTTGAGCCAAGTGGACCAGAATAATTAGAGGAAACCCACCCGGAAATAATGAGAACAATTACATTTACAATGGAAATAATCATGGAAATAAAGACGAACCAAAAGTGAAAGCGTGTGTCCAAACTTTTGACTGGTAGTGTACACTCTTTTACTACTACTGATAATAGAGAGTTATATAATTGTTTCATATACCACTTTAAGATATTGATATTCTTTGGACTTTAAAATGACCAAATTTGCAGATCATTGTATATTTTGATCACATCATCATGAGAGTGTAAATCAGGTTTACTGCTTCCCTCACAGCAAGGAGGTTCCAGGTTCAAGATTTGCAGTTGCCCTAGTGGTATTAAAAAATGGGGACAATTAAGTGTTCCCCATTTTTAAACAGTATAAAATTGTGTAAAATTATGAAGTTCACTTTGACACTGCTGGTTGCTCAAGTGGTAACAATATATGGTAACTTCTAAGCCTTTCAGATCAACTTCTATCTGATAAATGCAAAATAAAGGCAAAAAGCAAAAACAAAAAACACATCTTGCAGTGTGCATGTGTACCACTAGAGGTCCCTGTACACCTAGAAAATAATGATAGGCCTAATAAACCTTATTTATGACATGTGAGCAGGTCCAACATAAACAGTGGCAATGCAGTAAATCGCTGAATCAGATCAACTAAACAAACATCACATTTTAATCCTGCTCCATTTGACCTCATGCACCGCCAGCTCTCAATTACATCAGCTGTTCTGCAATATTTACTACTTTTTAAACACAATTCTGAATTTATGAAGACAAATCATTAGGGTTTGAGAGCTCAAGCTATATTAATAAACGTACGGAGGAGATATATGGCAAATTAGATAATCAGTTGTTTGGTTTCATTAAAGTTAAGAGTTCTGTTGGAAAGTGTTCAAAAGTCTTGCTTCCAAAAGAGCATTAGGTGAAGGGGCAGATGGACTTATTCAGACCGTGGCTTGGGTCCAGTTGGCGCAGTCGTAACTCCAGTAACTAGGAAGGAGAATTACACTGGCTATATCGTTTTTTACTTTGAATAGAGACAGCTGTACCTGAGTGGGACTTGAACCTGTGATCTTCTGGCTCGCAGGCAAATGCTTAACCCATTTTACTGTTGGTCACAAGGAATTATCGGAGGAATCAATGTGATGTATTAATTTAGCACCTAAATTTCCTTCTGTTTTTTTGTTTTTTTGGGTTTTTTTTCAACTAACCAGGGGGAAAATATAACTACACCATACCAAAATAAATAAGCATACATAAAATAATGAAATAAACGTAATCATATTTGAAAGTAAGGAGCTCAAACACGTGATTGAATTTGTCACTTTCATACTTATTAAGAGAAGGAAGAGCAACTGAACACCCAAAACTAAGAGTACTAGTATATTGTGATAAAACTACTCTTGGAGGGTCTACCACCTGCTCATCTGTAACGCCACTTACAGGTCAGATCTGTGAAGAGGCAAGCCCACTTACAGTAAGAATGCAGGTTTTTATCTGAAGTACTTCTGAGCATTAAAGAGAGAGTATTATGCAAAATCGATTTTTTGAGCTTTGAGCTACCATAACGTTCCCTGATCAAAAACATGCCTGGAGAGCTTTTAGATGTCATTCATGCACAGTAAGAGTATTATGCAGTCTCTCCTAAGCCCTATGCAAACCCTCCTTACGGTTAGCTGTAAGATTCTGTATAACGCTCAACCAACAAGCCAAGCTCTCACGTGACAATTCTCCATAAATATACAAAAACATGATCCAAAACTGTACACAGCAACTTGACAAACCTGATGTGATGTGCAGTAGTTTCAGTAGCTGGATGGATACTGATTGTGTTGTGATAGCGCTCTGAAGGGGGAGTAACTTAACACCGAGAACAAAGGGAGGGCAAACTTATAAACATGTCAATATTGTTTTCGGTGAATATAGCATTTTCAAAACAATAAAAGGCCACATGGTGATCTAAATATGTTTTGTGTTAGCAGCCAGTACCGTATACAGGTCTTTAAATACACCTGCAATTGAATAAATGCAAGATAGACAAGTTTAATGCCATACTGTGGAATATTCCAGGCAAATCAATAACCTCCTTTGCCAGAAAAGTTATACAGTGCGTCTTTAAAAAGTTACTTGCCTAAATCTAACGCAACACCGCCCACCTCTGCTCCTTCATTTGTAAACTATTCTGCTAAAGGTTGCAGAGTTGGCAGTGTTGTGACAGTGGCTCTGTTCCAGTTGGCACATATGGGCAGGTTGGCAGACTGGCAGATTGATCTTGGGTTAGTCCAATTCACAAAACTCAAACCAATCTCCCGGTGTAAGTGTGAGATGTGGGGACGGAGATACAGCAGAGGAACAAGAGGCACAATCAACAAGTCAAGTGCAGATTTCCCAAAGGCCCAAAATGTAAGATGTAATTAAACAGGAATGTCTATGGTACACTGAAATGAATTGTGAGCAGTGACTTTAAAGAGGTTTTTTTTTTTTTTTTTTTTTTTTTTCAATGTTAAAGATTAGTTAAAGGTGCATTGTGCAACTTTTCTGGTGGAGGGCCGGCCACCTGCTTTTCTCCATGGAGTTACAGGTCAGATCTGTGGAGATACAACCCCGCTCACAGTCAGAATGCCTGTTTTTCTAGGTATTTCTGAGCTGTAAATCCACCTGTAAGGTACGTCTGTTTAATGTCATACTGCGGAACATTCCAAGCAGAGCAATAGCATATCCATAGAAACAAAATGACGGACCCCCAACCAAGAAGTTACATAAAGAGCTGTTTTTTTTTTCAATGTTGAAACTTAGTTAAATAAGTTTTACCTCAGTTAAGCATCACATTGTGAAAAAAAGTGGAAAAGAAAAAAAAAATCACCCAAATGCTGTGACAATTTACACGCAAGGAACACATTTCCTAACAGTTAATATATTAATTAAAAAATGTGTTGTCAAATATTTTTATCTGTTGAATTTTTATTATTGTACAAATCAGACAAGCCCTTGTTTACGGTACGGTTGCTACCGGTAACAGTTATGAAATTACCTCTATACTTATGTTACATCTGCTCATGTTCAGAGAGGAAGTCAAATGATAAACTTCACCAAAACTAGAGAAAACTACGCGAGATTTTTTTCATCATTCATGCTAACTAGGCCCAGGTTTTAGTATCCAATTGATGCAATAGTATTCAGATGTTTTGGGGGATTCTATTGACTTGAGTAATATTTTGAAGACATTTAAGGAGCAACAAAAGTTATTATTATTATTATTATTATTATTATTTTTTTTTTTATATATAATATACTATACCTTAATGTACCCATAGACTGTATAAATAAGTGGACTAAGAGAGCGTGACGTCACCAATAGCGTTCGGCTCCAGTCAATAAGGAATTCTGACCGCGAGTATCATAGCAACCAAAGAGCCAATCCAGAGCGAGGCTGTTGAAGCCCCTAACATTAGCGGGAGTGACCACGGGGAAAGAAGTCGCCTTATAAGTCTGTTATTAATGTACCTATCTTGATTTACGGACAAAATAGCGAAATAAAAACAAGGATCATGTAGTGTGGGTTAATTTGTGCATTTTAAGATGGAGCCAGAAGCGCCCCCATGCTCACATCCTATCTAGAACGCGACGGCTAGCAGGTTAGTTATGTCCATTACAGTTTATGAATTTACCCCATTATTTGTAGTCTAAATTGTACTATTACAAAGGCGTGACTACAAAATCATTTCAAGATTACTATGAAATTCCATTTTTTAAAAACAACTGTGTAACATTTTTCAGATTTCTCCACTTACAGCCTCACTGCTTTTCACTCAGCAATGGACAATTCTGCAATTTAAAAAAACAATCACTTTAGTATTTCTCTGCTCTGTGTCAAATGAACAGAGAATGAAATTGTTTTAGCTTTCCTTTGTTTTCTTTTCAAGCTTTTGTGGTTTTAAGATATTTCGTCCACTTTGGTTAATTTGAGACGATTACTTGAGCACTCTCTCAGTTCCAGTTATATTTTCAAACGGGCTGTCGTCAGGGTCAAATCTGGGTGTCACGCCTCACGGTTTGTCTGTCAGTGTTAGAAAAGCGGACATTTACACAGACTATTATAATCTCTACTTACATACAACATGCTAGACGTATTTTCCCATGTCATGCTAGTGATAATCATTGGTCCAATTAGGAGAAAAATGCTTCACTTTTACTTGTATGAGTCTGACATCCAGGCTGCTCAGTTACTTTAAAATCTCTATTACATGGTTGTAGTATAAACTCTGATTGCCATAGTTGTCCTGGGCCAGATTAAAGCGGGGACACCTGCATTTCAAATTTAAATCTATCTAACTAGCCCCAAACTCTCACAAACCTCTTATATATCAAGTATCCACATGCAAAAATGATTTGTCCACTAGCAAATCTTTAGAACAACTTTTTCCAGACACAAAAGTGAAGCAGAGTGGACCACCCTTGGACAGCTCTCACCCCAAAAGAGTCATGTAGTGACTCACATGACTCACGGCTCAAATTTGGCATAAGTAAAATGATGAAGACAGTGTCTGATGTTTTTCACAAAGTTCTGTGTTTACAGTACTCTTGAAAAACAGATTTTAAGTGGGGTATTTCTGTGAGAAAGATGAGAGAATGTAACTTGTAACTAAAGGTCCACCGTGTAACTTTTCTGGTGGAGGCTCTCCATGAAGATGTTATTGCTTTGCTCGGAATAGTCCACAGTACAGCATTAAACGTATCTATCACCATGGAAACAAGCAGGTGGCACCGCCAGGCCAAGTTACTGGTCAGATCTGTGGAGAGGCAAGCGCTCACAGTAATAATGTATGTTTTTCAATGTATACTTTTTAGCAATTAAAACACTATAAAATGTATTTAAATGAAATGTAGATGCGTTAAAAGCCATACAGTGGAATATTTGAGATCAAGGAATAACATCTCCATGGAGACAAGCAGGTAGGACATAAACACCATACAGTAAGAATAAATATTGACCAACCTTTTAAGTGGCTATCACAGCATTTCATTACAATGCGCTCCCTTGTTACACTGGCTCCCAGTGAATAACATCATGCACATTAGCATTTAGCATGTAGTCACACAGTGCTGTTTCTCTGGCCCTACACTCACCTCATCATCATTACCACCTCACCGTGGCAACGCGACACAGCACCGTACGCACAAGCTGTCATACATGCAACTGTACCACATTCTGCGTATTATGCATAATATTTACTTTACTTGCAAACACACACCTTTGCCTATCTCGTTATCTCAGGACCCCTCGTGCTGCTGCTACATTCGTTAGGGGAGAGTACAAGGACCGACCCCCCCTAGAGGAAGTGTGGTGACAGTTTTTACACCATTAGGTCCTTACAAAGCTTCATGTAATATTCAAACGTTGCAGGTAAATCATTGTCCCTCTCCTTTTGCCGCTAATAGGTAGAAAAACAATTGCCCGACAGTGGATGAGGGGCCAAAAAATACAAGGTGAGAAGAAATTTGCTGAGTGGACTGTCGTAAATATTGAGGCTAAGCTAAAATCACCCATGCAAAACAATACTTGGGTGTATGTAATTTATGAAGTTATATAGTGAACGGACTAATTAAAATACCAGTGTTTCTATTTTAATAAGTTATATTTATTCACAGGATTTGATGTTTAATTATATGATTAAAACTGTCTATTAAATGTGCAATATTTAACTTTTTTGTAACTTACTGACAGGTGTTTAAAGCCCTCAGAAAAGCACGTGAGTGGAATCACCTGCTTGTCTTCATATGCATACATATGTTTTGTATTGCCTGCACTACCTGGCCAGCCAGAACCACACACTTTGACAAAACTTAACACAGATTTGTGGGTCTGGAACTGTACTGTGTTTCCTTAATATCAGTTGAGTGTGATTGACAGGAGGATTAACTGATCAGAGAGACGCATGGTCTGTTTGTGCAAAAAAACAAAAACATGGAAGCTTAGACATAAAAAGGGGGGAAAATAACACAGAGAACTGAGAAATAGATTTCTGCTAAATTAACAAGCGGAACACTACACTGTTACTTATCTCGGGTAAAAGAAATTACACAATTTGCTCTGAATGATACGAGAATTTTCAGGAGATGTTTTCCATGTCTGAGAGATACAGTATGTGATAAAAATTAGCAGCTGTGGTTGGACTGTTCCGAGTTAGTACAGAGATTGGTCACTCTGTGGATTATTCTTATTTACTTTAGAGGGCCACTCAGTACTAGTGTGTCAGAGGTGAGGTTCATCTCAACACTTTGTTCAAGGACTGGTCATTTTTGCCCAATAAGTTGAGTAAGTTTGTAAGTTTGTCTGTAACACGGCTGACCAGATGGTGTGTGATGCACTGTCGTCTGAGAGCTCCACTGAAAGCCTTTGTTAAGAGCAGGTGCTGAGGTGATTAGAAAAACCATCTGCCAAGAGCCAAGGTATGTTTTAGGAGAGGCATCGTCACCAGGAGAAACTTATATAACAGGAATCAAAATATCTTTTATAAAATAATTATGCTTTTAAAAAACATACCTTGAAGAGTATTTTGTTTCATTGGGCTTTTCCAGATGACAAAATACACTGAAGTACGTAAAAGTAAGTTACATTTTCACCAGCTATATATAGCATGGAGTTTTCCGAGTGGAGGCCTAACCACCGCTATAGAATAATAGAGTTAGAGTTTATTTATTTTAATTTTGTCTTGAAAAACACAGAGTAATAAGTCAAAAAGGTCAAAACACATTCAGCTTTGAAGTAACTCAGATTTAAAAGTTCAAACTAGCCTAATTTATATAAACCAACATTTCCTTTGAGTGCATTATCAGCGCTTGGACTGGTAGAAGATTTCCTGTGCAATTGGGAACCCTGACAGGCTAATCGTGCCTTGGAAAACTGTTGCATTCTGGGACATGAGCCCAATGACCCTTATGATTTGGGGGAGTTAGTTCTGGAAACACTTGTCCCGCGTGTTATAATTGTTTCCTCAGTTCGGTGCTTTGCCTGAATTTATGATCAGAGAAACTGTACTGGAGTGGTCCACTGCAGTCTACGGGCCGTAAATCACATCAGAGCTACTACAGAACAAGGAGAGGGTTGAGGAACATTTATTTTTCTCACTTTTAGCTGCAATTACACGGCCAAGCAGAAAAAATACTAACAAAAACTACTGGGGTAACAATTATAAATAAAATGTTTGAAGTAAATGCAAAAAAAAAAAGGTTTATACAATATTTTAAAGGGACTATATTATATGCTATTTACTGATCTGTGTTATAATCCTGCAAATCCTGCATATTTAGGCTGAGTTCTGTTGCAGCTCGTGATGTCATGAGGTAATACAGGGAGTGCTCTACTGTGTTTTAAAATCCACACACCTTCACTAGGATCATTTAGAAGATTTTAGCCCTGGAATTGCCAATCTCTACTGAACTAAAGGTAAAAGTTAGCACACATTTTACTCTATGGATTGCTGACTACACTTATAAAAGTATAGTTTGCAAATATTGCTTGATTTACTTTTATGTTCCCCAATTAATATCGTTGCAATGACACGTAACCATCAGAAAACCGCGTGTTTCTGAATTTTTACCCTGGTTTTACATTGAATTGACGCAGGACAATTTTAGGTTCAGTTGAGGGCACTCACTGACTCACATCTCACTCATTCCTTACAGCTGTCCACCAGAGACCGGCTCTGTCCAACTAAAATAAAAGAGCTTTAGGACATAAATACCTCAGATACTGTCCAATTCTATTCTGTTACTACACTACAAAAAAGTTAGAGTTAGAATGACTTAAAATTCAGAATTAACAAGAATGTATATGCCTGGAATACTGGACTGCTTTCAGTGTTTTTTTTTTTGTTTTTTTTTTTGTTTTGTTTTTTTCAACTAAATTATTTCCAATCAGGTGAAGGAGAATTTTAAGAGGGGTTTGGCATTTCAAAACAAGTCTAACTGAGAATAATCAAAATACATTATTAAGCAGAACTAAACCAGGTAAAACTAAATTCAATTGTGATCTCAACCATGTGGTGATGGTAGTTTGTTGAAATCACAAAATCAGTATATTGATTTAGTGCGTATTGGTCAACTTCTGTCATAAGAGTTTAATTTAACCAACCGCACTGTAGTGTGAACTTTCAGAAGACACATATAGCTTTGGTTACATCTAAAAAAGGAAATATAAAGTCTAAAGTCCCTGTGCATCGATTAGTCAATTTACGAAGAGCACAGGTAAAAGCACTCAAAATGATTGGTATCTCATCAAAAACAAATAGTAAATAATAAATTGCCAATCTTTGGATCAGTGGATCTGAACCGCCAACCTTCAGATCAGACAAACACTGACAACTGAGCTACTGTCGCATCTCAAGTGATAAGACCCACAGAACTCCAGTTAATAAGTTAACATGCCTTCTCCTTTTTACTGTTGTTTTTTTTTTTTACTGTGCATATAAATTCTTATTATCTCCAATTAAACAAAAACAACTTCGAAATCACTACCGCCCTAAATGAACTGGCATAAAATAAAAATTGTAATTTCGGCTCCAAGATAAACAGTTTCTGACCTATTTCCCACCTCTACTAAACAATATAAACCAAACGTCACCACTCCAACAAAACACAAATGACCTTATTCTACTCAAACAAGATTAACGCTCAGAATTACAGCCGTGTAGATGTTTTTTGCAGTGAACCACACGACATTCGCAGATGTGCAGATGTGTTTTCTTTGGCCTTACCCTGAGTTTCCGTCCGAACACGACTACTTTGCCTCGGGTCTGCTCCTTCCTGAACCTCCACTCCACCAGGTTCTGTCCGTTCTCCCCGGGCAACGTCATGTTGCGGCGGGCTATGGTGGGATTCGCTGCACCTGCAAAACCGATGGAGAAACCAGATGAGGAATTTTATGGATGAACTAAATCAAATCCACAAGGTGTTTAGAGGGGGCTAACAGAACGACATGGCAGGTAAATGAGGGCAGACTGAAGCTTCTGTGAAAACGTGTAATACGGGAGACATAAAAAACAATATATATTTTTTACAACATTTATATAAAGTATTTTTTGTTTATGTTTTGTGTTTTGCTTCTAAACTTGATCAACTAATTAGAAAGCAAAATGAGCCCCTCACCTTGACAAATCAGTTGGCAATGATTATTAGTATTTGTTTATTTAACGGGACCGAGCATGTTAATGAGCAAACATGAAATGCAGGAGGTAAACATGCCAGATTGTTGACCCAAGTGGATTTTAATCTCGTGTATCATATTTGTGCTCAGGTGGTTTGTGGACATTCTTAAAAAAACTCCACTTTACTTGGAACTCTTATGTTCATATTATTATGTACACACCCATCTGTACTCTCGATAGCCTAAAGGTTTATTTATCTAGCAACAACAACCATCTCCCAATATCAGTAAGGGTGGGTAAACTGTCTTGCCTAAGGACACACGAACACTTAGCTTTGGTTCAAAAACTGGTCACGTACGGGTTGATGGGCGATTGCTCTAACCACTGAGCCACTGCTGCCTCACCTGGTATTCCCAGCGGTCTCCCATACAAGTAATAACCAAGTGTAACCATGCTTAGCTTCCCAGATCAGATGAGGTCAGGCATTCTTAAAGTGGCAGTGCAAACCCACGAGGGCCATCTATGATATGATGTGTCCTCATGTAAACTCTTATAGGACACATATTATGCAAAACTGATTTTTTTTAGCTTGTAATCATGTTATAATATTGTTCGCTTATAAAAAAAAAAAAAAGAAAAAAAAAAAGAAAAGAAAAATAAATCTTATCTTGAGTTATATTTTGCATAACTCGCACCTTAATAAATCTTGTTTAGTCCGTCTTCTCGATCTGAGCGCTCAAATAACATGTGATTTTGAATTTCACAGGTAAAAGTCTGGCTGCCTCCTGCTCGGTTTTTAAGTTGATAAATCGTCACCAGACTTGTTCTAAGCATTTCTGCCGTCAAAGCATGTTCATTACAACGGCAAGCTTGTGGTCAAATAATGTTGCCATAGTTGTTGTTTCAAGAGCATGTTTAAAGGCCAATACCAATACAAATAATGCAGAATATTAGGCCTTCAATACAATCCTAGGTTAATTCAGTCATAATCAGTGATGGGAAGAACACTTTGAAAATGTATTTAGTTACAGAATGCTGAATACGTGCATTTTGTAACATATGTCAATTAGAGTACTGTATTCTGAATACTTAGAATACTTTTACAGCCACATTAATAATAAATATAATAGTGTAAAATGCATAATAAGATTACAAACAGCTATATATTTCTTTGACCATTTGTTATACATTTCCCATCACTAGTTGGTTCACTTAAACTCACACATTCACACCGTAAGAGAATACCACCAAATGAAAATGTAAATGATGTACCGAAATGCAGTTACTCAAAATGAGTATTCAGAATACGAATTCTCGGCACATGTATTCAGTTACTTCCCAACACTGTCATAATGCTTAATCAGGCGGTAAAATTTCACTATGTCCATCTTAGTTCTATATCTAAACCTGTTCCTGAACACAGGCCCTCTAATATGACAAACAGCCCATGAGCAGTGTGTTTGAGTGGCAGTGGAGTGTGCACAATAGAACATAATGGAAGCACATGTTAAACCTGGGCACAAATAGAGCTGTGGTGTGGTGTTTACCTGCACAAATGAGATCTGCACAGCAACTCCAAACTACATGTGACACTGCTGTCTCCAGCAATCTACATCACAATAACATGTTTCTGCAGCCATCAACATGCTACAATGAGAGCAGACTGTGCTAGTGCGGAGGCAGAGGACACTGTTTTAATGGACTCAAATTAAGATAAGATCCACAGGGAGGGGTGAAGGGAGGCTGAACTAGGACCAAACCAGGCCTGAACCAGGACTAAGATTAAATATAAAAGTACAACAAGAAAGACCAGCAGTAAGGGAAAACAATTATGACATGGTTTAAAGCTTGTAAAAAGTACATTTTGCATAATGTCTCCTTTACATCCATGAATCTTCACCAAATGCATTTTCATCAATTCAGTGCAATTTCCTTCACTAAGCCCATCATATCCAAAGTTCTGCTGGTATGTTATGAATGTAGAAAATCTGGATATTTTTAAACCGTGTAAAAAATATCTTAAAGATGCTATATACTTATAATCTTTGACACCTGTGGATCATATTGATCTCAAATGACTTAATAAATGAAACAAGTCCACTGACTTCTGTGTTACTATAGTGCGATGGTCAATAGGAGTCGACAAAGAGTCATGCAGCTGTCTGCACTTCCAATGCAGAGCTGCACATCACACTAGCGAGTAGTGAATCTTTTTTTTCATTTGCACCAAAATGCCTACGTGATGCGGCCTAATCCTAGGCATCCTAACAGCTAAAAACTGAGACTGCCATCTCACAGTACACTCAGTATAGATACTCCATTGTCAGACAGGACTATTGTCCCATATTTCTGTAAAAAATATGTCTAGTCAAAATAGCAATGCTATTCATCATGCATCAGCCTTTTTGACAATACCTTGCCTTGATCAGATAGAGCCTAGCACAAGTATGTGTTTTGTGAAGAATGTGGGAAGAATTTAAATTGAGCAAAATCACTATTTGCAACAAACTTTTATCTGAAAAAAATAAATAGAATGTTTCTAGCTTTAAAAGTGTGTGACAAGTTTATTTATATAGTCTTACAAAACTACAGTTACAGCTTTAGTAGTGATAATATCTCTTTTACTGCTACTATTACTACTACTACTACTACTACTTCTATTACTACTACTACTACAATTAAAACAAAATGTCACAGGAAGCCGAAACCCATGGATAGCTTACTTACTTAAAGCATTGCTACTTCTCAGTACAGCTACTATTACTAACACTGCTACTTCCATCACTACTACTAATAGTAATACTACTATACTAGTAAATAATAAACAATGTAGTACTAATTTCTACCTGCGAGTATATGTGGCTCTGTCTGGTAGTGACTGTCCATTCCATTGGCGTAGATGACTCGGAGAGAATGATCATTTCCCACTTGATAACTGTTTCGGAGTTGGTCTGTGAAAAGAAGACAAGAAATAACTAATAAATATATATATTACATACATATATAAATTTATATATATATATGCACACACATAGCATAGACAGCAGTAACTTTGCAGTGAAATTTAAGACGTGTGAGATTTAAAGAGGCTACTATATGATTATATGTATATAAAATCATACTGTAACCTCTTTAAATTAGCCAATCCTTGGACCTCTGCAGTCAAATATTTCTTATATTCTCTGTGCTGCTTTAGGAAGAAAGAAAAGATTGTTTTATAAAAACTGACTAAGTGTGGTTAACTAGAATGATTATGACACCATTAAATGCATATATTGCCAATAATGCATGCCTGGAATGTTCCACAGTATGGCATTAAAGTCTCCGTGTATTCAAGCGGTTGATGCCAACAGGCCAAGTTACAGGCCTGGCGCTATAAAAACATCTGCAATTGAATACATGCAAGATAGATGGGTTTAATGCCATACTGTGGAACATTCCAGGCAAAGCAATAACATGTAGAGACAAACAGGCGGTGTATCTCAGAAATATTACATATTGTAGCTTAAAGCTGAAACTACAATTTGTTCCTAAAGCTCCAATAATACAATTTTGCTTCAGTCAAAATTTTACTTCATCAAATTAAAAAGCAAAATGGGCTATTTTTACATAGACTTAGCTGTGATGAACAAGATTTGCCAAACAGACTGAACTGACTGAACTGTGATATTTTTACTGGAAGATTATTGCACATTCTGGTTTGGGAGATTGAAAAATAAATTTGGATTTCCATGGTATCGCCCTATAGTCTCAGTGACTTCAAACTGTGGGCCAAGTTCCTTCTAGTGCTACTCAAACGTTTTCAGTCTCTGTTCATTTTATCCATACTATCTATGATTTATTTCTGGTATACATTTTAGTCCAGTTTTAGACCTGATTTAGTCTGGATCTATTGTAGCAGCAGCAGCAGCAGCAGCAGCAGTAGTAGTAGTAGTAGTAGTAGTAGTAGTAGTAGTACTCATTCAAACACTACTGGAGTTTCATGATGCCTGTTCTGTGCTCTTTAGAAAGGCCCAGTATAAATAATGCACATTTATAGATAAAGGGGAGTGGTTCTCGTCAATGCTTTTGAATAACTTATTTACTTTGATGTTTGTGCTACAGATAGTGCTTATGTTTGTTCCATCACAGACTCAATTACTAATGTACTAAAGTTTCATTTTCCCTCATTTAAACAGGCTATTTAGACCTTCCCTTAACATATGAGTTTTTGTTGTTGTTGTTGTTTTGGATATTCATTTTTTAAACATAATTTATTCTTTGACAGCTGAAACTTACCAAATCATTAATTATTTAGCTTTTTTAATAGTAATTTTAGTCACTGTGTGTTTTTTAATAGTAAAAGTGCACTATGGAACTTTTCTAGTGAAGTTCTGCCACTTACAATAGTTGTCTCCATGGCGATGTTAAACCTTTGTCTGGAATGTTCCGCACTGTATGGCATGAAACTGATCTATAGCCATGTAGACAATTACGTGATTCTAGCAGACCAAGTTACAAGTCTAATCTGTGGAGAGGCAAGCCCGCTCAGAGTAAGAATGGGTCTCATATCACTCAAATTGACTCTCGTGAGCTTTAAGCCATGTTACCTCATCTAAAACATACCTGGAGTTGTGTTTTGTTTCATTCACATATTTGAGTATCTATTATTTGTCTGTCTACATCTCCAAAGCTCAAAATGCTCTGTTCCACCTTGTGATGTCATGAAGTTTACAGGTCAACAGCTACATTTTACCTTTTGTTTTGTAGAGATTAGGAGAATTCCAGGGCTGAAATTATCTAAATGACTCTAGTGAAGGTGTAGTTTGTAGTGAGTTTAAAAACACAGTGGAGCACTTCCTGTATCACCACATGACATCACAAAGTGGAACAGCCTAAATATGCAGGGTGTATTAAACATGTGTGAATGAAACAAATGAAACAAAACAAAACTCCACGTATGCTTTTGATGAGAAAACAATATATATATACAGTATTTTCCCGTACCAGAAAAGTTACATAGTGCACCTTTAATATTGATAAAATATTGATAAAATATTTTGCTATTGAGGAACAGGTCCAAAGTTGATTTTAATAAAGTTTTAGTGTCAGATATACAAATATTTTTAGCCAAAAGTTTATGTTGAGGTTGCACTTGGAGCTGCAGTGTGTGGTTGTGAGCTAGAGGCATTATAGCCATTTATGTGGGAATCAAAGAGTCCACACAGAATCAATGTAAACTGCACTTTTCCCATGATGCACCAGCTACAGACAGTGTTAGAGGAGCTATAGGGCCGGTAGCCTTTCCACAAACGCAGAGGTTAAAGGTCAAACAAGCAGAAATAAACATATATATACACACAACGTCTTACAAAGTTTGCATTGTACTTTCTGACAGGGAGCAAGAGGACACAAGAAGAAAATAAAATGTAAACGTTATTAAAAACAAAAGACCGTTAGGCAAGAAATAAGCTAAATTATTATTATTATTTTTTTTTTTTTTTTTACTTTGAAAATTATTGAGATTAGATTAAGGAAATTTGAATTGCTTTATAACATGTTGCCAGTTTCTCAAAGGTCTTTTCTGAATTTTTGTTCCAATGGGTGATGTATGATTTATTCATTTTACTTCTAAACTGGAATTTGAATAATATATTGTTTAAAGTGTAGGACTGTTTTAAACAAGCAGACTTTTTAAGACAAATATAAACAGATATAGAGGTCAACTATACTGATTATGTTCAATGTAAGATAAATCATTTTTGTTAAATCATTTCATCTGGTAAAGAAATCTTATATCATTTTAAAAACTTTTCAGGTGGCGGGTTACATAGTTTGCCAGAAGGTCAATGCCATACTAAGGAACATTCTAGGCATCTCCATGGAGACAAGCAGGGACTGAACCCTTTTCAGAGAAGCTACATAGTGCACCCTTAAGTTTTCTGTTCATAAATAAGTTAAGAGTTATAGAAAATTCCTATAGTTGAATATATTTTATTTGTATAAGGAAGTAGCACATAAGATTTTACTTATTTCAAAACTCCTGGAGATTGCTAAAATGTATACTTGATGCAGTGTTTCCGCTCTGATAGATTCTTTTCCAAACTGTAACAGGAACTAACTCTTTAAATTGAAAATAAAGTGTTTTTTATTTCAGTAAAATGTTGAAAACTTCAACTCTCATTTCCTTTGAGACAATCATTTTATGTGAGCACGCTGAGAGGGAGGAGCCAGTCGGGCTGTAACATTTCCTGTGGGCTGATTCTCTGTCTGCCCATAATCAATAATGTCCACCATATTGTGTCGTTTTATAATGCACACAAGACCAAACAAATATACCTGACAGTTCTGGTGCTTATTTTTATAATTTTTGATTTTCTGAGACAAATTAATAGGAGAAATAATTTTGGTTAGGCTGAATCTTAAAAAAAGGTTAAGAAAATAAAGGTAAAGGAAAGAAGAAAAAAAAAGTCTTTAATGCTAGTCTTTTTACAATACCAAGATTTGATTCTTTTTTTTATTATTATTTTATTTTTTGCATTGTTATTTGGATTTTGGTTAGAATTGTTCAGACAAATTGTAGTGAATGTAGATGCAGGATTAGTGATACATTTGTGTCTTACCTTGCACGAGTGTGTAGAAGGAGTCTATGGAGGACAGGTTTGTGGTGATGGACACGTCTTCATCTCTTCCCGATGTCTCGATGTCCACGGCGACGGCCCCTGACGACATGTCGCCATGGAGATTAGTCACAACACCCGTGGGGAAGGTGACGTTTGTGAGACGGCCCTCGCTGTCATAACTGCAACAAAGATGGTGGTATTACTGATAGTAGAAGTAGCAGTAACAGCAGCAGTAGTAGCAGTAGTAGTAGTAGTAGTAGTAATGGCAGTAGTAATGGCAGTAGTAGTAGCCTAGTAGTATGGGTAGTAGGAGCACCAGTAGTAGTTGTAGTAGTAGTAGTAGTAATAATAGTAGTAGTTGCAGTAGTAACAGTAGGAGTAGTAACAGTAGTAGCAGTAGTAGTAGTAGTAGCTACAGTAGCAGTAGTAGTAGTAATAGCAGTAGAAGCAGTAGTAGTAGTAGCAGCAGCAGCAGCAGTAGTAGGAGCAGTAATATTAGTAGTATATCATAAACAACACCTGTATTGTCATGGAGGTGTTGTTACTTCATCTAGAATATTCCATAGTATGGCATTAAATGCATCTATTTTGAATTTTCTCAGGTAGAGGTATCTTTATGTCTCCAAAGTACCTTGAAACGTGTGTATTCTTACTCGAAGTGGGCTTGCCTTTCCACAGATCTGACCTGCAGTTTGACCTTGTCGTGTCACTTGCTTGTCTCCATAGAGATAAATATGTTTAATGCCATACTTGGACATTCCAGACAAAGCAATAACATCTCCATGGTTACATACATAATGAACCTTTACTGAAAACAAAAATGTAGCTTTAATAAGTTCAACATTCTTTTGCTGATTCTTACTTTAGACATTGTTTGCTGGAAATGTGAGGTGTCTTTCAAATCTCCATTTTGGGTTAAAAATATATTATAGCATTATAAAATTAGGAAACCAGTGTCACTGCTGGTTATGTGTGGGAGAATGGTTTTCAAAGCTCCCACTGTGTTTGAACGCACATGAAAGCAGCACCATTTTTACTTCAGTCATCTGGTGTATTTATGATCCAAAAGGCTGGAGGCAAGTTCCCACCCAGGCGCCTATAGTGATTCAATGCAAATGTAAAAACTATAGTTAAGGTATGAATACAGCTATTGTGAGTTTAGAAAGTACAAAGTCATATTTCTAAGGTGTAACAATTGAACAAAAGAATAAACTTATTTTTCCTTCTATGTAATGTAGGAGTGATTTTTTAGTTCTTGGTAAGTAATAGTTTTCATTCTGTACTGAAAAGTGAATTTGTAGTATTAAAAAAAGTTTCATTTTTCATTCATAAATAAAAAAACTGGCTTTGTCAAAGTATCAATACTAACTCACTACTACACATAATAGTATCACTAGTCTTTGTGAGGACAGGTCAAATTATGTTGAGATTGGAAAGCAAAAATGATTCATTACAATAATAAAGACTTTAAAACCAAGAACTGTATGAAACCAATTTTTGTAAGCAAATTTCAAAACAAATTCAGTTAAAGCATCTTAGTATCTTTTTTTTTCTCTCTTCTTATTTTCAAGGTTTAATAGTAAATGATTAACAAGCATTTTACACCCAGATGACTTGTGTTTCATTCACAAATATTTAACGCACACCCTGCTGCATATTTAGGCTGCGTTTTTCTCTCAAATGGACAACACCACCTTGTGATGTCATCTGGTAATACAGGAAGTGCCCCAGTGTTTGTTTGTTTTTTTTTTTAACTCCATACATCATCACTAGAATCACTGGATAATTTCAGCCCGGGAATTGCTAATCTCTACTAAGCAAGAGGTAAAAGGTAAAACACAACTCCAGGTATGTTTTGAGGAGCTCACAAGAGTCACATTTGCATAATACAGGACCTTCAATGTATTTGCTGACTCACTGTGGAAAATACTACAGGTAACGAAATCTTTTAATCGTGATTTTTGGTCATGAGTGAAGTGAAGAGAAATTTCAGTTCCCAAAATGAGTCAGATCTCGCCCACAACCCTGGATAATCGACCTATCAAAATGTGACAATAATAAAAAGGTGTAGGCAGTTTCTTCTGTCCCCTCTCTTTGGGCAGAGACGCCACTTGTGCCACTCACTCATAGAAGGTGGTCCAGCCGATTTGGATGCTCTTGGTGGCCAGCAGTCCACTGTTGCCGTGGTAACTGAATAGCACCAGCTCTTGCCCCTGCGCCGTGAGAGACTTGAGCCCTCCATTTGTCCCAATGGTGAGCCAGATGACCTGTAACACAGAGAGAGGCAGAGCACCGTGTCACGCCAAAATCTGCGCCCCCCAGGACAAGGGAACAATACAGGAGTCAGGCTGAAGGGAGAGGGTTGAGGGTTCGAACCTGGTTGTCGGGGGCAACCACACGCACGGGCATTCGGTTGGTGTCGCGGCGTATTCGGAGTGTGTTCCCGCTGCTGTCTGTCACGGCTGTCACATCCTCCTCATTACTGAAAAGAGAAGGAAATATGAGAAAATCAGCTCTTTTAGTGATTCAATGGAAACTTTAAAACTGCTGTAAGATTTTCTATGAGGCCATGCTTGAAAATCTTTTAACGTACAGCATTTTATATGTGATACTGTTTGTTTTATAAATGTATGTTTTGTATGAGATATTTTGTCTGTGGGTTGTGTTGATGTCTCTTGGCCAGGAGATGGAGAAGACATCTTCAAATCTCAGTGGGACTTTTGTGGTTAAATTAAAAAATATATTTTTAGAAAAATCCTGAATGATCCTCTGCATACTCTTTACTCAGAGTGTGAGATATTACATTCAGGGAGAAGATTCCAAAGGGAACAAGGACCTCTGTTCTGTTTCCCACACTTTTATCAAATTTTAATGCACCAAAACTAAAGTGTGGGTCACTTCATCACAGACTGCTTCTGTGATGATGATGATGATGATGATGTCAATCTGCAGTTTTGGTCAGGAGATTTCACAGGTGCTCAGACAATGTAAAAGTTCACCTGTTGAGGATTTAGTGCAAACTCTTAAAGTGGCCTATAATGATGCCTTCAGTGGTGGTGGTGGACCCCAGGTGTAGTGCTGTGTAGTACCAGTCCTTTCTGTGGAAACACTGGTACAGCTGTCTTTTATAACTGTGTTTTTGTTTGTCTTGTGTGTTTTTTATGGACCTTGAGTCTGAAATAAGAGATGATGATAATGATGATGATGGTGGTTCAGGGCCCCATACTGCTACATGAATAACCTAAAGAGGTAACTGTTTTTAAGACTACACACTGTAAACTGATGAATTGTAACTAACCATCTTGTGTCTTTATCGTGTGGTCTGGATTTATGCTTTTTATGCTTTTTAATCTATTGCACATGGTGGCAGCATGACTGGATATTCAGAATTTAAAAAATCTTAATAAATAAAATAAAATAAATCTTAGATCTTGAAAGCCCCAGCCCCACAGCCCGAGTACCTGTAGCTGAAGTTGTATTTGTAGTCCCCAGTGACCAGGGACATGGTGAACTGGTGCGTTCCGTTCAGGTCAAACACATAGAGCTCCTGAGAGGCTGGAGACGCCACCTCATAAGAGCTGGGGCCAGACGCCAGGGAGCCTAAAGCAGAGAGACGGAGGGTGAGTAATTACGTAAGTTCATTTTAAATAAAACAACGCAAAGGGATGTGTGAATTGTGTTAACATAAACTTAAAACAGATCTTCTTCCCCCATAATACACGGTCGTGACTTAATTTAGAGTTTAACGTTCATTTGAATTCCTTATGGCCATTTAGTGATATGACAAAATAATCCCGAAAGCTGTGAGTGGGACATTTGCCAACTACTTTGTGTCAACTCATTTCCAGTTACAGTGCCAAACAATCATTAATTATGTCATTGATGTCATAATAAATAAAATAATACAAGACTATAGTCGTATGTTAAGCTTTTTTGTTATTTATTTAAGCAGGAAAGCACAACTCGAGTTCAAAATAAATTACAACTATTCTTTCTTTAAGAAGACATGTTTTATTCAAATATTTATTAATCTTGTTTCATTATGTTCATTGTAAATATTGGTTCATTAATACAAATAGGACCATTGACTTCAAGTTGATTTCAAATTGATTTGTTTTAACACAATCACCACTAAGTACAAGGATGTGGGCGGGGTAAGGGGTAGGTGAAAACAGGAATTTTCTCAAGCCTCACATGCGAGACAATACAGGATAATGCGTGAATCAGTCAAAATACAATCTTGAGTAATCTAATGATGAGGGAATGATCCTTACAACAAGGCTAAAAGCTCATTACAGTGATTTTGCATGGCTCTTTAATGTACGATTTTAGTGGTTGTGGAAAGCTGTACAGAAATAAAAACACAACCATTTTGTTATGAGGCAAAGAATCTAAACTAAACTATGCCCCCACTGCCAGTTCCTGTAAGCAAAAAAACATTGATTTAAGATCCAGTTTCCCTTCTCTTACCTGTGGGGGGCTGGTTGCGTCTGATGGCTCTGATCCGGATGTTGCCCAGGTCCGCCACATAGAGGGTCCCGTCCGGAGACACCACCAGAGACGACGGGCAGTTTAGTCTGGCATCTTTAGCGTAGCCATCCCCGGTCTGATAGCAGTCACAGTTAGCATCATTCTGTATGTCGTATAGAGATACAAGAGAAGAGAAAGGGAGAGAATAACATTAAATCATTCATTTCATTCAAGTGAACATTAAATAGTACAACTGGCCACCGAATCTGACAAAATGTAAACATATACTGTGTGAATCGTCCTCAAAATGGTGTTTAAAAAAGTCACAAAACTGAAACCTAAAAATATTTCATTTTCATTTTAAACCTAGGTGTGCAAAAATGTAAGGAATTATTTATAGTAAAAGCTGCACTATATAACCCTGGAATATTCCACAGTGTGGCGTTTATTCAATTACAATAGAGATTGCCTCTCCATAGATCTGACCCTTAACTTGGCATGTGTTGGCATGACATCTCCATGGATACAAGTAGGTGGCAGAATATTACATAATATTACTTTTTATTACATAAAAAGTACATTGGCAATGGATACGTATTTTGGGGAGATAGTAGCTCATTTGGCAAGGCCGTCTGACCATAAATTAAATTGATTTAAGCTTGATGCCCACTACTCGTATTGCATTTTGTTGTGTCCTAGGGCAAGACATGCACATAGCGATCCTCGGTCTGCCCCACAGACTGTATAAAGAAGTCAAATGAAGCTCACTGAGGCTAGCAGTTATAAGGGCAAATTTGGAGCGGAGTTCTATATTAGGAATAAGAACTGATTTACGGACAAAACAGCAAAATAAAAACAGCAGGATCATATAGAGCGGGTTAATACGAACATTTTAAGACCAAAATGAGGAGTCTGACAGCAGCAGTTGTGGCGTGAGGGGCGTCGTTTTTTCAATATAAAGTGAATCGGGACAGGAGTCGATAGAGCCGGAAGCGTGCCAATGTTCACTTCCTGGCTCCTCACCAGCTATGTCCATTTATATATAAGTCTATGAGCTTCCCATATAGTATCAGACCAAAAGACAGAGAAGCTGGAGAATAATGTTCCATCAATAATTCAAGTTAACGTTTAATAGAGGACAAGTGGGCACCGGCTCGGACAGGAGGTGCAGAACCCCTCGTGAATGTAATGCTCTGATCCTGATGTATTATTAATAAATTGTCTGCACTGGAGATAAAAGTGAAATTCATAGTGGCATTTTATTGCCTTATGTGCGCTTCTAATCTCAGCCAATTCACTGCGCGCACTTCATTCCTCATTGATATGGACAAGACAGTTTTGTGGTTGAGTCATTTCAGATCAGCAATTCTCGTTCTGATCTATTCTCCATGATCTGGCTTTCGGCAGAATCAAAGTTGTATCGTCAGCTACAGAAGTCATACAGGATTTTTGACACAGTGGGTTATAAAAATTGAATCAAATCGCACAAGATAATGGAAAATCAAAGAAGGAAATAATAGTACAACAATGATATTAGCTGATATCAATTTTACAAAAGCATAAGAAAAGAATAAACACAAAATCATACTTAAAGTGCATATGACAGGTTTTGATGATTCTCTAATTTTAACTTAATTTGATGGGATAATACCTGCTGCAGATCTAAATTATAGTTTTACACCAATTAAAAAGCAATTTGTGAAGGTAAATTGAAAAATATGTTGAAAATTACAGGAAGCAGAGATATTTTAGAGAGATGACAATATTGTATCTAAAAGTTTGGTACAATTTACGTGCAAGAAACACATTTTTCTTATATTTTTATTTGTCAAATAATAATTTCTACATAGAGTTTTTGGCCTACTCTACAGCATGGTTGCTAAGTAACAGCTCATGATTTCCAACCCATGTGTAAAATTTTTAAACCTAAAAAAAATAGCAAACTGGGAAAAGATTGGAGTGGAGTGTGTCTCTTTGGAGATGTTAATAATTTGCCTAGAATGTTCCACAGTATGGCATTAAACATATCTATCTCCAGAGAGAAAAGGAGGTGGCACCACCAGGCCAAGTTACAGGTCAGATCTGTGGAGAAGCAAGCCCGCTCACAGTAAGAATACATGTTTTGAAGGTATTTTTACATTTCAGGCAATGCAAGGAGGTTGCGAATTCCACTATGAGAAAAGTTACATTGCACATTTTTAATAAATAAAAGAATATGGAGCAGTATTATGTTGAAATGAACCATACCTTGCAGTCACATTCAGAAAGTGCTCCAGCGAGATGTGTAATTTCTCCATCTGTTGACACCTAAAACAAAAAAGGTTAAAAATAAATATAGAAAAATGTACACAGAAAACAGATTGTATGTTAAATCTGTAGGAGTAGTTTCCAGAACAGTTTAAGTTGTTTTAAAATGGACTATGCAGTGTGCAGTGTAAATATGAAATTGTTACCATGCATTTTTCATCAGGATTTTTGGGCTTTGTGCCAGTAAAAATCTTTTACGGCCAATGGGTAATTATCACCCCCGTGGTCTATTAGCCTGAAAAGGATCGTTCAGATAATATGCACATGCATCGTTGGGGATCCACTCAGCCAATGGACAAAACTGGGATTAAAGCCAGAAATATCTCAACAAGACACAATCATGATCCCAGTTTATTCTAGTTACATTTAAAGTGAGTGAGCCATTGGTGATCAGGAGGGCAGATGGCGCACACTGGCAGCCCTGCTTCTGTCAGTCAACCCCAGGGCAGCTGTGGCGACAGAAGTAGTTTAGCAGGTGTGGAGTGAATGAATAACGCAATTTAAAGTGTTTGCGGGTGTCCAAAAAAACACAGCATAGATCATATTGTGTAAAACATCTCAAATTAAAACGTTCCTAGTTCAAGAGCTTAGACATGCTTTAATCAAAGTTCAGTTTAGTCCCAAACTACTCCGGTTTTTCAACTGGTTTGTTAATTTTGTTTATTTTATTGGGATACACTAAAGTAAAAATTGGCACAAGACGAGCCATATAGGGAGACAGCGGCTCTTTTGGAAATGCTCACCCATAACTTAGACTTATTAGACTTATAATACAACTATTGAACTACTCATTCTCAAGGGAATTTATTTGGACACAGTAACCCACATATATATTGGATATAAGAAAGATATACAAAAGGAAGGTACGGAGAAACCGTGCAAAGATGAGTTGTGATAGGCATAACATCCGTTACATAAGGACAAGTGGTTGTACAATTGTATGGAGTATGGTTTAAATGTAGTCCTGTACCTCTAAAATAAAGTAGACAGTTGAATACCTGCTTGTTGTGCCCCTGGGCAAGGCACTTCACCAACCTTCCAGTTAACTAGTATGAATGTGCTAAGTTGACTGGGTGATGGTCAGAAACTAGCCACCATCAAAGTCTAGAAACCTGCAACATCTAACCTGCCTCTAATGGAGAATAACATCAAGTGACTGTACATTTTCATTCCATGTTTGTTTTGATTGTGTACAGATAGGACGCTCGGAATGCGTTAGGAAAGTAAAGAATAACTCTGAACCACTGCAAACCTTTGAAAATGAACTAGTTCTGTTTTTCACTATTTTGGGATAGTAAAAATCAGATACAGCTCGTCAGGCTTTAGTTTTAGTTTAGTCCTGGTTTAGATCTGGTATGACATATTTTCTTAGGTGATACTTGTGAATACTGTGAGAACCACTGCATTCCTCCCCTGACTTTACCTGTCTGATGCGGTGTATCTTTTTCTCATCGGTCTCTGCGATATAGAGCACTCCGCTGTACGACAGAGCGATGGCTGTGGCCCCCTCCAGCATCGTCTGCACCGCCCTCTTCCCCAAAGTGTACTCGATCCCCGGCACCTGGCAATGCATGGGACGCCCTGCAACGATCCGCACCTGAACGACAAGGAAAAGTGTAGTGTGAAATATCTTACAATCCAAGTAATTTGCTTTAGATCAAATAATAAATAAATAATAAAATGGAAAATGGTAACATCATATATTAACATAGGGTTAACATAACATTTGTATTGAATTTCTCTTACTTAGTTATCATCATTTTTATAGAGAGATATTTAAACTACTATTTATCATGTGTTTAATAGTGTTTCCCAGTTTTGTGGATTGAATATAAACATCATATTAGAATTTAAAAACCTATATCTTTCTGCAAGTCAAATAATCTAACATGACAATAAATAAACTTCTTAAAGTTCTGATTAATGTTTTCTGAATGAGTTTCCCCAGTTTTAGACTCTTAAAAAACACCTGCATTTTAGATAGAGACACTTTGGTACCTGTCTATTTTCAGTAATCTGCAGCACTACGTTGTTATCCAGGACGTAGATGGAGTTATCCATGGGGTTGATGGCCAGGTCTGTGGGCCACTCCAAACGAACCTGAAAAAAATAAATTAAATTAAATGAAAAAAAAAAAAAAAAAGAGAGAGATGGGGGCAAGAGCCAGATTTCCCTAATGTCTTTTTTTCCCCCACATCTAAAAGGTAATTTCACAAATGTTAAACCTGATTATTTTTATTATTGACAACTAGGAACTACTTTTCAAGACAATCTGCACTTTTTAGTTGCCCCTCATTTGTATTCATTATTAATACTATTATTAGCTTACAGTGTTGTTATCTAAAACCATCTAAAAGTCATTATTTTTTAGCTTTAATGCTTTCTATGTATTGCTTTATTTACAATTTACTGTATTTTATTGTCTCCTGTCATGTTTATAAAATGTGCTATATAGACTAAATAAAGTGGATTTCAAAGTGTCAGAACATTAAAATGCTATCTACAATAATTAAAATGCAATTGTATATACGTTAACATTCTTATCTGCCTAAATAAATGCATAAACATCTATCTATAATCTTTGTGGAAAAGATATTAGTCTGAGTGAAGCTGGGGACTTTGTGCGTGGGCAGCTGGTGTACGTATAGCCACAGGACAGGTCACAGGAGTCAAACTGAGCTGAACTATGTGATGAAGGGTCCCACGTCCGTGAGGTCTAGCTACAGGCAGGGGGCGCTCTGGTCAGCCTGCCCTCTAAGCTCCGAGGAACAAACAGTGACCTCTCCATCCCCTCCCCTGAGTCAAGTACGGGCTAGCACATGAAAGCTAAGTGAAAGCTAACTGTAGGTGGCTCTCGGTGTTCTTTGACAGATCAGATCGCCGGACAATAAAGCGAAAGACTGTACATTTCAGACAGAGCTATTTCAGTCTGTTCTTTAGTCTGGGTGACGCTGGAGGAGAAGTTTTTAAAAGTGCAAAAAGGGCGTAAAGCACTTTTCAGACTCACAGTGGTCTGGTTGCTGTTAAAATATAATAATATAATTCACCAATCAATACATTGCATAGAGATAACTTGTATAGAATGTGCTTGTTTATCAGAATGTACGTCCTACTGCTGCAGAATAGAGATTTTCAAAGTGGCACGGACAATATCAGATCGTTTCAGCAGTTCTAATGGAAAAACAGGGTGAATGGTCACTTGGCAAGTTTAACACTGAACATTCACTATACATAAATAATATATAACTTTTACCTTTGGGATGTCCGTTATTGTCTAGCAGAATTACTGTTATTGGTAATTTTGGCAATTTTACATTAGATGTAATGAAAAATATATATAAAAACAACACAGTCACAAATATTCTTTTGATTGAGCCCATGATTTGCATGAATTAATTCCTTTTACTATTTGCCATTAACTCATCCGACAATGCCTTTCTAGAGCAGCTGAGTCTGGAGTTTCTAGATGTATGATACATGTTATAGGTTGATATGAAAAACTGTATTACCTAGTACACGTAAAAAAAAAACCCAAACAAAAACATTACATTTTGTCTACAAATTGAACCCCTAACCTTCTGGCTATGTGGAGTTCTACTACCGCTGTTGTATATCATATTAAGGCCACACTGTTACCTGTCTGATATGCATGCTGGTGTCACAGGTCAAAGGTCGTGCAGAGGTCAGGTCGTTGCTGCCCAAAACAGTCGAGATGATTCCGTTTCTGTCGACCTTTCGGATCATCGTCCCATCCACGAAGTATATGAGTCCATTCTTATCCACTGCAATCCCTGAGAGGAGGAAAGTATGCACATGTAAGAATACGTCATGCAAAACATTTTTATACAGCAGCAAAGATTTACTGTCAGAGACTCATGATGTTTGTTTGCATTATTGTGATGGCATAACTCCGCTCTGGCCTGTGAAAAGTGTACAAAACCTGGTTGCTGGGAATGCATTAAGAAAGAGAGCAACAAGTTTGGTACACTGCAAACTGTTTAAAATGAACTAATTACGTTTTCTGTTTTGAAGACAGTAAAAATCAGGTACAGCATTTTTTAAATCAGACTTTAATTTGTTTTTGAGTAGCACTTAGGCATGCTGTTATTTCTTCTAAACATGTGTTAATTGGACAGATGGAGGCTCAGTATATTTAAATAGACACCCTTCTGTACCATACACATAGAATGTAGAGGTTGTGATAACAAGCATACAAAAGAAACACTGTGTAAATTAGACCGGAAAATTGAAATAGTGAGTTGACAGGAAGTACGCATCAGTAGTGACAAGATGTGATCTTTACATGTGTGAGAAGTACAAAAGTTATTTTAGAAGCGCATTAATTAAGTTTTATTCCAAATTTAGGAAAATAACAGGTAAATTATTCCATTTAGGGCTAAAATACACTCTGTTCTACACATGATCAATCTGGGATGCATAGCGCCATGATGACTATTTGAATCTGACTGGTCGAAGCATCACAACACCAGAACAAGCCAAAAAATCAAACTGTAGTTGCATCCAGTTGAGAGAAAAGCACAGACATCTTCCCTGTCTGCAAATGCACAAAGCGCTTACCTTCTGCATGTTTTTCACAAACAAAATAGTCTGAATTGACAGTAAAATAACCTGCATTTTGATTAAAATTGTATTAACTGTAGAGCCCTAATACGTAAAGACACTTGCAAAAATCTTTGTAGTTACTGAACCATTGCTAGAGCAGACAAACCTTTGGGTCCCAGGAGCTGAGCCTCTGTGGCCTTCCTCCCATCCCCACATCGAGCTTCATCAAAGGGAGGGCACTGCTCTCCTGTCCCGGCCACCACCTCACCATTACCTGTAAATACACACAGTTAGGATACACTGTACATGCATAAAAAATACAATCAGCATGGTGGCACTAGGCTGAAAATTCAACATGAGAGACCCAATAACCTGGCATATTTACATTTGTTCAAAACAGATGTACATTAATGTGCACTATCCCTAAATAATAAAGAAATAAATACATAAATAAATACATATACATATCTACATACATACATAATATTCATATAATAATGAATAAAAATGCTCCTACTTCCTGAGTTTTACTGCTAACCAATCAAGCAATTACACCTCAAGCTATTGTCATAAATTGTCTCTCTTTCTCCCCATCTCTTTACCTTTTAGCTTTTTGAAAAGGTGAAAAATTTCCATGCCCATCTAATTTGATAAAGTTGGACAGGTGGGACAAATTACACACTAGAATAACTTAAACCTGTGAGAATCTGCTGCCTTCTCCAAGTTTCTCAAAGTTAAATTTAGTGCAAATATGAAGTAGTAACCAAAAGTCTTACTGATGAGATCCCGGGCACCGCTAAGCATCTTGGGACGGTATATCCTTCTGGAGTTGGTGTCCGAAACGTAGACCTGACCGGTGACTGGGTCGGTGGCCAGGTAGTAGCGATGGGCAGGGTTGTTGCTATGGAAATAGAAGAAAAAGTATATAATGTTAGCTTATAAAAATGTGTTTTGACCATTGCACAAATGGGTACAACATCGTGAACATGTGGGTTGTGGGATGGGTTCTGCATCTATGTTTTGTTTTGTTTTTTTCAGCTATACCCCAAACACAAATTATACAAACACATACTGTAACATACAGGGATATTTGGCAAAAATGTATTGTACAAGGACATATTAACTGTAGTATGAAGAGTGGAAAAGAGTCCCATCCACATAAGAACACAACAAAACACAGCTCCGGGTACGTTTTTAATGAGGAAACGACATTATTACAAAGATCGGAAAACAGCATAAGTATAATCCCTTGTGTTATAAACAAAAGATACAAATAAAAAAAAAAAGTGTAACATGTCCTCTAAAAAGGATAGACATTGTGGCATATAAAAATACTTGATAGTTCCTTTGTTTTTGTTTTTTTGTTTTTTTTTAAGTGCAGTACTGAGAACCACTGAAGGTTTCCTCATTCAAGTTCATGGCCCCAAAAGTGGTGTGAATTTGTAATAAAGTTATTGGCCTTAGCAGCTGCTTTGTTCACCACTAAAAACTTTAATCCATTATCTTTTTTGCCAGTGGAAAATACTTTTGAAATTTCACAATCCCCCAAGGACTCGGGATGCTTTCAGCGTTAATTTTTGTCCTTCACCAAAAATGAATCTTTTTTACCCAGACAGAAGTGAACAAGGTTTTCAATGCACTAAAAAATATTTGGAATAATTTAATCTCGGCGGATGGATATAATGTATTTTGCTTCAATTTGGATCGAAAGAGACAATCTTCTAACAGTGTAAAATAAAAATAACTGAAAGCCAAGACTGTTGATTAGTGCAAAGAGTGATATTGCAGAGGAAATTGGATTTTTTTTTTCCCATTGCATTCGCAAGTCTTGCACACTATTGGCTTAGTTCTAATTTAGTACCAATGGCAACAACATCTCATAGTGTCCTGAAATGGTTTTCACTTCACAGCTGTGTCTTGTCAGGGTCAAAAAATGCCAAATCGTGCAAACCAGGGTTCAAAGAAAAGGGTGGCTATTTTTAAAGGTGCACTGTGTAACTTTTTAGTTGGGGGTCTGTCACTTTCTTGTTTCTATGGAGATGTCATTGTTCTGCCTGGAATGTTCCACAATATGACATTAAACAGATCAACCTTACATATATTCAATTACAGGTAGTTTTATTGCTCAAAAATACCTAGAAAAAACAGGAACTCCGACTGTGAGCGGGAGATCTGACCTGTAACATGATCTGGTTTGGGCACCATGACGATATAACGATTTAATGCCATACTGTGAAACATTCCAGGCAAACATCTCCATGAGGAAAAGCATTTGACAGACCCTCCACCAGAAAAGTTACACAATACACCTTTGATTCTTTTCAATCTAAAATAAAATTACACTACATTCCATGTATCATTTACCAGTCAAAGGTCTGGACACAACTTTTTCTTCTCTTTTTTTTTTGTTTACTACTTTCTACATTTGATACAAGACATCAAAGATAAGATTTTTTTATTATTATTTTTTTTTTGGTATTTTATATTTTTGCTCCACCGAAACAGTGTGTTACATTAGAGTCTATTTTTAAGTCTATTTTTAAATTATTTTTAAGCCATTATCTATTATCTTGTTTTATTGCAAGTTCCATTTTCCTGCTGTTCTTGAACTGTGCGTTGCAACACTGGAATTTCCCCACTGTGGGACTAATAAAGGCATATCTTATCTTATAAAATGAATAGACGTTTGTAGTGAATTAAAAAAAAAAGTTCATTAACTCTAAATAACTATACTATATTCAAAACCTCAAAGTAGCCACCCTTTGCATTGTTGACATCACTGCATTGTCAGGATCAAAAAGTGCAAACCAGGATGCAAACCAAAGGGTGGCTATTTTGAATTGTAATTTTAGTTTAATTTTTGTTTACTGCATTCAGTATGTGCCATTCATAGTTTTGATGCTTTCAGTGAGAATCTACAATGAGATAAAGGCACATAAATGAAAACGTGTGTCCAAACCTTTTAGTGGCAGTGTAAATAAGTAAAGAAGTACATTTGTATGTGTACAAGGCACCCAATCTATCTATCCATCTATCTATTCATCTATCTATCTATTCATCTATCCATTTATCTATTCATCTATTTATCTATCAATCGATCTATTCATCTCTATCTATCTATCCATCCATCTACGTCTATACAAACTATTCTAGTCTAAACAACTATTTGGAATAAATATTTCGATTTTTTGTTTTATTTATTTATTTATTTATTTATTTATTTATTTATTTATTACACTATTTTAATACCAAATTGTGATGAGTGGGTATTAGAATTAGAAATAAGAATCACATATATTCTGTGTTTGTACAGATCTAAACTACAGCGTGGGCAATTTTTGCAGAATAAGACTGTTGTTATGTTGTTTGTGGAGGAAATGATGGTACTTAAAAAATTACATCCATTGAAATTGCGATTTTGTGGTTAATCTTGCAGCCCTAATGCTCCAGTCACATTGTCAAATAAGCCTCTCTGCAGTTTTTGCTGTGAACCTTCAGTGTGCAGTCTGTGCCCTGTGCCTGGCTCTCATCACATTATCACAGCCTGATAATTAACACTGCTATAAATACATCCAGACACGTGTTTCTATTCTATTCCCAACACTGCAAAGAAGCCGACATCACCGGCATTCAGAGGTGCACTATGTCACTTTACTGGGGGAGGGTTCGCTAGCAGATTGTCTCCATGGAGATGTTATTGCTTTGCCTGGTTCCAATAGGCCAAGTTACAGGTCAGGGGCCTCATTGATAAAGCGTAACTGCATAGGAGTTTTCCTAAACAAGTGCGTACTCCTAGTGGCCACGAGAGGGGTGCACCAGACACTCCACCACACAATCTGTGCGGGCACAGGCATTATTGTGTCCTTTATCTTGACAGGGATGGCCCTTAGGAGCATGCTCTCATTTACAAGAGCTCCCTGTTACACAAACATGTAATATTTTGGGTTGGGGTCAGGTTCGGACAGCAGTCCATGAGGTGCTTGTGTGCATATTCAGGCCACTCTGGTGTGTTGGAGCTTAGTCTTGTCTCAGTGTTTCATTAAACCAAAGCCTCGCTCGTGTACTCCGTCTGAGAGAGGAGTTTTTTCTCAGGTCCAGTCGCTGTTAAATCCTTTCACAGATTCAAATGCATAATATTGTCAAGAATAATGAGTGCTTAAATGCCCAGATCTAAAAGTGATTATTTCATAGGCATGATTTAGATAGTTAAGAAAGTTAAGTTTAAAACCATACTGCGTCATATTATAGGCAAGACAATGATATCATTTTGGTGGCAGACCCCCACCAGAAACTTTACATAATATTACATAATAGATTACAGATTAGTTTGTTTGATTTTTTGTCACCAGTAAATGGCAGATGTGAAACCTGTTCCCCCTCCTCTCTCCTGGCCTTTGCTCAGGCTCACCTGTGCTCTCTGCTCTTCTTCTGTCAGGCCAAAGCTGACACACCATCAGACAGTAAAAACACAGATAGCATCTAGTGGCGGTAGGTGAGAATACAATGCCAGATTTTTTGGTACACAAATCAAAACTAAACAAAAATAGATTCTAAACTTAACTTAATTAAGTATCACATTCCCATTTTGCAGTGAAGACCTAGAAACTCATCGAATACTCGTATTTTCTGCATCTAAAAGTTTTCTAAGCAAATGCTATTTCTCAGGTATACCTCATAGACATTACATGTCTTAATTACAGCTTTATTTGACCTGACATGTGTGAATACAGTGTGAAGGCACCACCTCCCTACACACTTTTACACATTTAATTGGACTGCATTTTGTACAGGCACCAGTAGCACAAAAACAACAGATTTTCCTCTTTTCTGCCTCAGTCTGAATTTATTTAAGACAATAAATTGGGTACGTGCAAATGTGTGGATTTCAAATTAGTGCCGATCTCGCCGAAGTATTAGACATGCAAACAACACTTGATCATCTGGATATGTCAGAATGCATTATGGGAGAAGTAGAGGATATGGAGAAGAGAGAAAGACAAGGATGAGACATCAGAGGAAGAGAGAAGAAAGGAGAGAATGAGATTGTGAATGTAGACTGGTGTGGGGAGATGCTAAAATAATCCAGAATCACATTGGATTGTAATAAATTCATCATGAAGATATGGTGAAATATATTTGTGGACTGCATATATGTGGGCTCCAGTTATTACTTTTCATGGACCTCATTTTGAGAACTTTTAACCATTCAAAAGGGATAATATTATTTTTAATTGTTAATTGCTATTTTATCACTCTGAAATCCATGACTAGCTGAGTGGTTATCATTTATTGATTATGACAAAAACAACAAAAGCTAAATTATGAAATATTTTGCTGGTTAAAAATCACCAAAATATCATTATAGTTCATGAGATTGGAATTCCATTGGACCTGGAAGTATCCAAAGCCAGGGTGATGACTTCATTACTTAACACTCCCACTGTCTGTATTCTATCTATGTTTCAGAATGATGGGAAAAAAAGAACAATTGTCATAGCTATTACCAATCTAAAAGATAATATTATATCTTTTGAGAACAAAAAAGTTCTCAAAATGTTAACAGAATTGAAATGCACCGATCCAGCTTTTTCACTTCCGATACTGATTCCAATACTTAAGTTTTTGCCAATACCCGAGATCGACCGTCACCGATACCAGTGTAGAGACTGAAAACAGCATTTATTTAATTATTAATTTGAAATTAATATTTAAAACACAAATAAAATAAGGCAAAACTGATGCAATCGTGTTATTTATCTCTCAAGCAACTACATAAAAACTTTGTATCAAATAAAACGTGAAATATTGGGAGACTTTCTGGACCAACTACGAGGAGTAAATAGTCTTATTACATCATTGTATTTGTCCAATCAGGATACTGAATGAACTGATATTTGGAAACCAGTATCGACCCAGCAAAATTTTCAGTATCCGTGCCGATATCCGATACCATCCGGTATCGGTGCATCCCTAAACAAGAAGATGAAAAGCATTAATATACCGATGAAGCAAAAAACGAAACCCACACAGACAGGGGTAGAACATAGAAACTCTGCATAGAAAGACCAAGGTGACCTGGGAGTCGAACCCAAAACCTTCCTGCTGAAGTGTGAGTGCTACCCGAAGAATGGGAAAGTTGGGCAGATGTAAAAACACAGAAAACCATCCTAAATATGCAGGATGAGAATTTCTGACCCTCCTTGCTGGCTCTCTCTGCTTACCTGTCTTCCTGACCCTTTTTTCTGACCCTCCTTTCTGACCCTCCTTGCTTGGGGCAGTGCTGTACTAGAGCTGACACTAGAAGAATAGGTTTTATTCTGTGTGGACACTTGTCAGGATCAGGGCCAGAGGAGACAGAGGAGACACAGACATACAGGGGGAGAAACATCTACTTAAGGACAAGTATTATGCAAAATGGAAGCAATGGAGAATGAGCAGTGTAGTGACTGCGATGGAGGGTTAGTCACACTTACCTATGTCTGAAATCTTTGTTTCTTTAGAAAGCCAAGAGAAAAAGAGCAGAGCAGAGGAGTTAGTCAGGAGAGGACATGCAGAGACAGACAAAGAAGTATTCATCAAGAACTGCGTTTTACGAACTACTTTTAGAGAAGTGTATAGGCTAATACTAATGCAGATTCTCAGGTTAATATGAACTCAAGTTTAACATTCAAAATGCAGTTGCAGAAGAAGAATAAATGCAAAAAAATCTCTTTCGTCTGAGAGTGGTCCATGGTAAAAAAAAAGGCTTCAAAAGTAGTCATTAGGACAATAAGGACTTAAAATCAAGACTTTTCAGCTAACCATTGTCTAGCAGATTAAATATGGCTTTTAGGTGGTCAACTGCCTTTGAATTTTTTTTTAATCAACATTTAATAAACTTTTACATGATGTACAAGTTCATTTACAAGTTAAATTTTGTTTAGTTTTAATGCTGAATATATAATTGAGACAGCTTCTTCTGGGTTGCCAGATTCTGCAGCCAAAACCATTACGTAAAGTTATGCTTGTACCAAATTATTAAAATCAGAAGCATCTGCAAACAAAAACTTCAGGGTTGGAGGTGAACATATCCATCTTAAAACATCTGACAAAATACAACATAAAAATAAGCCTACTAAGAAGGTCGCAATATAATGTCAATAATGATAGATCTATAGTAAATAGTAAAACCGAATTTTCTTCACCACAGCTCAGAGTAAATGTCTAGAAACAGAGTGAGGAAAGGTGGACCCAGCACTAGCCCGAAGTCCCGAAGTCACTGAAGAGGAAAGAGTTTTCAGATGTAGTTAGCCGTGTTGACTGTAGCACAGCGCCCACAATCGAGATTTAAAAAGAACCGTCTCCCGTCTCATCACTGAACTTTTATGTCTTTAAACTTTTGGCAGAGACTAGGGCAGTTCGGATGTTTTGAAGTGCAGTAGTGTAGTGTCCAATCTACTTGACTCTCTTTTCTCTCTTCTAAATATACAAATACATTACAAGTTTAGACATTAAGCAAGTTCATTTTAAACTACAGCTATGTCCCAATCTCAAACTTACTTTTTAATGAATTAGACTGTATCATAAGCAGAAACATAAAGGCTTAAAATGGAGGTTTATTTTTTACATTCAATAGTTTTGTGTTTGTGTTTTACAATTGTTGTTATTTCATGTTCTCACAGTTGGTGTGACATTTTTGGTCAGGTGATTCGCCATATTTACCGAGGGGAAAACTTCAATGCAAGTAATTGGCAACTTCACTCAAGTCCTCAAATTCTCCCAAAATAATGCCACAAATGACTTTAAATTGCACACAACAATAGATCGAAACACCAGGAAGCAATATGAGGCTAAAGATGACTATGCTGGCCGTCGAGCAGGTCCATATTCCACTCTCCACGAGCATTTTGGTTGTATTATATGACCATTTTTCTCTCTAAATTGGCCACTCTTGGTCAAAGAAATGACCGTGAGGGTGCAGATTCAAGTTGGTGGCTGCTGCATCTGTAGCTAATTTGGCTCAGTTTAGTTTAGTGCACAAATGCTGCTTAAAGTGCCAAAGTTGTAGAGTATACAATCAGCGTCTGTGTTTCAAACCTCTTCTGCTAGTATAAGAATAAATAAACTACCATTCAAGTTACACGCGAGGACTTGCTGTGAGAATACATATTGGCATCTCACTTTTGTGTCACATTTGCGTTAACTCTAACACCAGACCTTTATATTTACACTTCACCACACAGCGCTTGTTTTACACTGTCCAGACTTAAGTATCTGAACATCTCCAGTCGTGCCATGTTTCCTATGGGCTGCTGTCTGTTGTCTGACAGTGACAATGGAGCGCAGGGGACTATGTAACTCTTATAACTGTGGAAGATTTACTGTTTTTGCAAGAAATAAATCCACATATTTTAACAATATCATTATTTGTTACTAACTGGTTCTAAAAATATGTGTTTAATTTATGCTGACAGAAAAGATGCCAAAGTTTGTGCCAGTTGTTGTGTCATATGGACAGGCTCAGGGACTGCAGATGGAAAGTACCAGTATCCAAATCAGGTGTATTTGTAAGGTTAATACATTTGTACATCGTCCCCGACAAATAAAGAACAGACTTAACTAAACTAAACTATTAACCATAAATAAGGTCAACAAACAGCCAGTTCCACAATACAAACTTCCTTGTCATCCAGATACAATTTAAACCACAGATTTCAAATATTGCATGTGTGACAATTCGTGATATGCAACCGACTGATAACTACTGGTTCATGTTTGATGAAAAAAGCCTCTTACATGTAGCTGATTCTTACCTGAGCTCCATGACACTGGTGACGTTGCCTGAAGGGAAGATTCGCCTGATGTAGTTGAAATCTCCCACGAACACGCTCCCATCGGCCCCACACGCCAGAGCCAGAGGGGCCAGCAGCTTGTTCCCCTCCGCCTGCCCGTTACAGCTGGGGCATGAGATACTGCGTCTGCGACCGTTACCTAGAACACAGAAGAGATTTTTATTTTAGATTTTAAATATTCTGTATTACGCTAAATTGACTCTTGTGAGCTTTAAGCCATGTTATGATGCTGTTATCTCATCAAAAACATACCTAGAGTTGTGTTTTGTTTCATTCACACCTGTTTGACCAACGCTGCATTATTAATCTGTCTATTTCTCAAAAGCTCAAAATGTTCCACCTTGTGATGTCATGTAGCGGTAAGTTTCAAATTAGCAGCTACCTTTTACCTTTTGTTCAGTAGAGATTGGTAATTCCAGGGCTGAATGACATCACAAGGTGGAACAAGTGTTTTCTGTTTGAGAGAAGGACTCAGCCTAAATGTTTGTATTGATACCTGCTTAAACGAGTATCTAGTTTCAATACTAGTACTTTTGAAAACCCTAATTATACTTATACTTTTGATAACCCTCAAGTACAGAGAATCAACTCTCTGGCACTGTTGTTTCCCATGATTCTTGGTGAGCAATGTTCTTGACTGGATGACACTGAGTGGCCCTGTCAGCTTCTCAGTTAGTTATTACCCAACACAATGATTAGTAAAGAGGTTACGTTACTTTCAGTCTATTTTTTCCTCTACATTTACAGTACACTGCATAGTATAAAAGCCAACCAGATACAGGCCCTTTAAGAGTGGAAAAAAATGATGTTGTTTACAATTATGAAGCCACTTAAGAGCCACTTTGTCCTCTTCGAATTATAATGTTCTCTCTGTGTTCTGCCTGCTTCTGACATATTGAAGTTTAAAGTTCTGACTCATCGAGCACAATGGAATCAGGAAATTAGTTTTTGTGCATATAAATATAAAAAAACACACCCAACGTTACGAAATCTGAATACAGGTGTACAAAAGGTATTCAGGAAAAAGAATAAACTCATTTTCAACAAAAACATTAGATAGAACATTATAATTCGAACAGAACAATATGGCTTTTTTGAGGATTTGCGCACAGTGCTTATTGGGTGCCCTTAGTTTGCCAAAATTGAGAGATTTCTAATTCATCCACATGTACCGTAATTTAAAGATGTCTATCAGAAAGACTATGGAACCTTTCTGGTGCTGGTACGCTACCTGCTTGTGTACTGGTTAGATCTGTGAAGACGCAGCCATGCTCACTGTAAGAATGTGTGTGTATTAAAGTATTTTTAAGCTCTAAAATGTAGTACAGTAAAATTAATATAGACAAGCCTTACTGTGGAACATTCCAGGAAAAGCAACAACATCTCCATGGAGACAAACAACATAAACACACTACTAGTTATGTATTTCACATTTTAACATTTTTAAAGAGTAAAAATTCAAAAATATATAGGGCAAACAAATATATTAGAGTTTGAAGTATGAAGTAGTTTGAAGTAGTTGACCGCTGAATAAATATTGTAAAACATAGATGCAAACTCATCTGTCCTCCTCTAACTGCACAAAAACCTGACTATTTTGGAAGTGGGACCCTCCATGAGTGCTTTTAAAGGACAAGTTAACAGCAGAGACGCAGTGTAGCAGGAGTAGCACAGATGCACATTAAGCTGCCAACGCTGTTCCTCAAAAGTCCCGTTCATATAATTATTTAGTGTGCAAAAATTCACTGATTTGAGTTAAATACAGGGTACTGCCCACTACAGCTCCTAATATGAACCTGTCTGATCCACTACAAGCCAAGTTTAAAATGACATTTCGGAGATTTTGTGCAATATTTGAAAGTGGGTTCGCCTCTCCACAGATGTGACCTGTAATTTGGCAGTGTTGTGTCACCTGCTTGTCTCCATGGGCAAGTTCCACATTCCAGGGAAAGCGCTAAGATCTCCATGGGAACAAGCAGATGGCGGACCTTCACCTGAATGCATCTGTGCAAGTTTTCTGGTTGAGGTCACACTAATGCGTGTTATCACTTTGCCTGGGTTAGGGTTGCCAGGAATGTTCCACAGTATGATCAAATATTTATGATCAAATATTTATGAAAGGACATGTGTTTACTAGACTGAAGTTATTACATATTTAGTACCATAAACGACATACCTTTTATTGATTAAGACGTGATGATGATAATACTTCAAACCTCCATTATAATGCACAACATAAAAAAACTAAACAAAGCAGCAAAACAGTGGACTTACCCATGATGCTGCTGATGACAGGTGGCTGCTGGGATACGAACACGTTCTCACCGTTGCCCTTGTACAAGATCCCTGTGAAAGAAGAGAATAAGAATCAGGAATTGGGTATGTAAAACTGTTACAATGAAGTCTAGTGATACAAGTATAATATTCATACCAAGATCACCCGGGTTTTTTTGAAAGTGAAGCGCAGAATATTGTAATATACTTTGATTTTTATGAGCAAATTATGTTTAAACAAAGATGTTTTTCTTTTGCAGTACCAACAATATTTTGGTCAACTTTTGTTAAAGGCACCTATTGAGCCAAAAATTTACTCTTTTAAAGCTACAGTACATAATTTTCCAACCCCAAACAAAGTTAATGTTTCTATTGCTTCCATAAACCCTATAGGCACATGACTAGCATTCAAATAAATACATTTTCAGGCACGTGTAACCCTACTTCATATCTATTCTGACAAAGAAATGAAGCAGGGTTGGTCAGACAATGATCAGCACTGAACATTACATCACATTACACAACATCTTTTCTGGGTTTTCAGTCAATAAAACACTCGATAATTAATATTTTTAGAATTAAGCAGTTCACAGACTTCTGATGCTGCAGTTTTTAGTATCATTCAAAATCATTTTGAAAATGAAAAACTCATGTCAGCCACACTCCTTTGATCAAAAAGTATTTACAGAGGACACAGCCAAACTCTATGATATTTGGTCTTTAATCTGTAATCTGAATGCAGTCAATGAGATTACGCAAGCTTTTAACTGATTGTACAGACTTAGACCAGAGGAAAGACAAGGCTGTTCTCATTCTTTCTCATTCTTCAAAGTGAGACATCAAAGCGCGCCTCCTGTGGTGAAGTGAATTATTAACACGCTGCCGCCATCTTGGACAGCGGCGTCCAAGTACTTATGATTAGCTGGCATTACATTCATTAAAAATGAGTCAGGAATTTATACATTTCACAATAATATAAAATTGGGCCAATATTATGCAATGTAAGACTTAAATTGGGTAAGGATAGACAATACGTGGACTTGATTTATTATCGAAATCAAAAACATACCTGGAGCTGTAGTCTTCTCTGAGTCTAAAAACACTCTTTTCTAGTAATACAGGAAGTGCTCTGTTATGTTTTTAAACATCATACACCTTCACTAGAATCATTTTGCCAATTTCAGCTTTGGAGTTGTCAATCTCTGAACTAAAGGTAAAAGGTACGCAGCTGTTAACTTGAAAACTCCCACTACATGAAATCAACATGGAACAGAGCATTTTGAGCTTTGGAGATGTAATTAGACTAACAATAAAAGCTTACTCTAACAAGTGCGAACGAAACAACAGTCTAACATGGCTTAAAGCTCACAATTTCACAAGTAAATTTTTTAGGACCTTTAAAGATAAAACATATTTTAGATTAAAAAAAACTATTGTGAAGCAGTGTAAGTGAGGCTAGAAGCAACACCTGAAAAATACATAAATAGTCCTGAATACTTTTACAATTGTCTAGAACTAGTTAAAGACTACAATTTAAGAACATATTTTGTGTTGAAAATTACATATTGTAAAATAATACTCATAATATTTAATGAATAATAAAAAAGTATATATCAATTTTTAGTATTGTCCACTTCCAGCAAACAGAGGAAACTATCTCATAACATCAGCTGGTGGAACAGAGCATTTTGAGCACTTAAAGGGGAGACCGACTTGGAAAGTCCTGGCACATGTTGGATAGACTAAATAATAACATTTACAGATAATAATAATTAAAAACAAAACAAAAAACAATCTATGTTCCTGATCCTGAAGTTTTTGGTGGACTAGTGATCCAGTTGCCAGTAGACAGCGGGCAGCAGAGGATGTCCTGATATTGGGAGTCTAAACCAGAGGTATCTCAATGCTATGCTAATGTATTCCCTGTGATCCTAAATGCCCCCCACTGAGCGATCAGAGAGCCGGGCTGCTGTTCCCACAATGCAACGGGCCAAAGCCAAGTGGGTCATCACCATGTTTTACACTGAAGTGGTTAATACTGTGGGAGGATGGGGTTTGGTGGTATTGAGAGATAGTGTTTCTCATTAATGGACTGCATCTGTCAAAACTTTTTTAGAAAGAAAATATTTAAGCTTAAAGGGACACCGTGTAACTTTTTCTGCCACCTGCTTGTCTCCATGGAGATATTATTGCTTAGCCTAAAATTGTTCCACAGTCCGGTGTATATTGGCCTTTATTTTCTAATCTATTTTCTAATGTTATTTCCTCATCACAAACATACCAAGAGTTGTGTTTTGTTTCATTCACACACGTTTAACACACAAACCCTGCGTATTTAGGCTGAGTTCTTTTCTCAAATAGAAAAACACTCTGTTCCACCTTGTGATGTCATGTGGTAGTACAGGAAATGCTCCACAGTGTTTTTAAACACTATGCACTTTCAACTAGAATCATTTCGATAATTTCAGCCCTGGAATTACCAATCTCTACTGAACTAAAATGTAGCTGCTAAACTGAAAACCACCACTGCATGACATCACAAGGTGGAACAGAACATTTTGAGCTTTGGAGATGTAATGACTAATAGGATTACTCAGACTTGCTTGAATGAAACCAAACACAACTCCGGGTATGTTTTGGTTGAGATAACAACATTATAACATGGCTTAAAGCTCGCAAGAGACAATTTTGCGTGATACAGGACCTTTAAGGACACATCATGCTCCGAGCCCTGCCCTGAAGTTTGTAAAGAACAGCTCCAGTTTAATTCAAGACAATTGTTCCGCCCACCATGTGTGATATACCCCTCTCCCCCTTCAGTGTTCTGCATATCTCCCATTCAAAACACACCACAACTTCTGCTGCGAAGATGCTCTGCTTAAGTCTTCTTTTATCTCGGCGTGAAATTTTGCTATTGGCCCCATAGCTCCCGAAACACTGGTCCCCCCCTCTCTCTCTCCCTCTCTCCCTCTTTCTCTCCCCCCTTTTCCACATGCCTCGCTCGCCCTTTCATCTCGGCTCCATTAGAAGGTGCTGATTGATCAACAGAGGCCAGACCAGCAGGGGGGGCCACATGCTGCGCGAACGGGGCTCCGCGCAAACCCAGTGACATGTATGTGGGCGAACGTGAGAGGAGTGGAGAAGAAGAGATGGAGTCAGAGTGAGAGCAAGGGAGGGGAGCAGACTGAGCGAGAGACAGGATGGTAGGGAAAACGGGAGAGAATAGAAAGTTGGAAGAGGAGACAGAGAAAGAGAGGGGAGAGAGAGATAAGCGGGAGAGAAAGTGGGCAGAGAAAGACAGAGAAAGAGAGAGAGGAGAGATTGACAACAAGAGAAGAGGTCGGGGTTAAAGAGATGGAAAGATGGGGAGTTATAAAGTTAACGGAAGAAGAGAGAAAGGAGAAAGAGGTATAGAGAGAAAGAGAGAAAGTATAAAAGAAAGAAAGACATTGAGCACACAATAAAGAGACAGGGAGAAGAGAGAGAGGGGGGAAAAGGATGGATGGGGAAAGAACCATAAGAGAGAATGACAGGTAGAGGGGACTGAAGAGCTGCAGAGACGGAGGAGAAAGATAGAGGGAAAGAAAGAAGGGAGAAAAGGAGAGATGGAGAGAGAGAGTAGAGCTTTTGAGGGGGATGCTCCTGCTGTGTTGAAAGAGAGGCCAATGATGATAAGTGCAAGTACAGCTCTGACACTGTTTGTATATATGTGAGCGTGTGTGTGTGTGTGTGTGTGTGTGTGTACGTTTGTGTAGCATCAGTAAAAGTGAGTTTTAATTAGCAGATTAAAGGACGTGTGGCTCTGGGAGAGGACCAGATAAGACTGTAGCTCTGTTCGTTTGTCCTAATGAAAGCCCAGTGATGTCCTTGTGAACACACACATTTCAGCTTCGCAAAGGTCCAACGGGAGCTAAGCGGTGAGGGCGTTGGTAAATAAATAAATAAATAAATAAATGAACCCAAAATCTCTAAACAACGCATTCACAATCTAACGTTCACACAGTGGCGCGCACAATATGGCAGGTACAGAGAGAGGTGGGAGTGACAGGGAGATATAGGGGGAAAATAGGAAGAGAGAAAAGGAGAGGGAGAGAGAATGAAAGTAAGTACAGAAGGAAAATAGATGAAGAAGAGGTGAGCGAGAGACAGGGGGGGGGGGGGGGGGGGGGGGGAGCTAAGCTAAGAGAAACTGTATTTCGTTGTTGTTTTTTTACATGACTAGTAAGAAGGGAGATAAGGAGAGGGGGAGAGAGAGAGAAAGAAGAGATGAGAAGAGAATGAGTGACAGGTGGAGGGGCTAAAGAGATGGAGGGACAGGAGAGATATATAGTGGGAAATGAAGAAGAGAGGAAACAAACAAGAGAGCGAGAGAGAAAGGGAGAATAGGGCTGCAATGATTAATGGCCAAACCATGACAAGTCGACTACAAAAATAATTATAGCCATATTTTGATAATCGTAACTGCCATCTGGGCCATACTGACTTTAAAGCACATGCCTGACACTTTTTAAAACTGATTTACTAACATTATTAAACCAAAATGTCAGAAAAAGAAAAAAAAAAATCACCAACTCTATTCATGAATATTCTTTATCTGAAGATTTAAACCTTTTACAGTCCCTGACAAAAGTCTTGTCGCTTATCCATTTTGTAGAAACAAAAGCTTATAACCTGACTTTAAATTAATCAATTGGTTTTAGAAATGTCTCATATGAAAGCTAAAACCCTCCCAAATTATGCTCAATATACTAAAATAAATTTGCTTCACTGAAGAAAGATTGATCATTTAATGAACACAGAAAGGTTGTTGCCTTGTCATATGATGCACCCAATCCTAGATTACAGCCTCACCTGTGATCAGTTACTGATCAATCAATTAGTGGGTGTGTATAAAAAGAACCCCAGCACACCAGACCTTCACATCAACTGCAACTTGACCTCTGACAACATGCCTAAGATCCACCCTGAGACCAAAGCGTTAATTATCAAGAGGCTGAAGACCAGATCCACTGCTGAGGTGGCTGACACCTTCAATGTGTTTCAGCGTCAAGTACAAAGAATAAGAAAAAGATCTGAAAAGACTGGAGATGTTTTTGACAAGCCCAAGTCCGGCAGACCCCGCAAGACAACTGCTCGGGAGGACCGTTTGTTGATTCGAAAATCCAAGGCCAGCCCCTTTTCCACTGCAGCAGAGCTCCACCAGGCCTGGTCACCTCAAGTCCCTGTGTCAACCAGAACAGTTTGTAGAATTCTGTCTCAAAATGGCCTCCATGGTCGAATCAGTGCACAGAAACCAGCACTAAACAAAAGGCAATTAAAAAACCGTGTGGCATTTGCCAAGGCCCACAGCCTGCTAAAAGGATGGACACTGGAAAAGTGGCAGAAGGTGGATTTCTCAGATGAATCCTCGGTGGAATTACATCACAGCCGCCGCAAATATTGCAGGAGACCTACTGGAGCCCGCATGGATCCACGATTCACCCAGAAAACAGTTAAGTTTGGTGGCGGAAAAATCATGGTCTGGAGTTACATCCAGTATGGGGGTGTGCAAGACATTTGCAGGGTGGAAGGCAATATCAATAGCCTAAAATATCAAGAAGTATTAGCTACCTCTTACATTCCCAACCATAAAAGGGGTCAAATTTTGCAGCAGGATGGTGCTCCATCGCATACTTCTATCTCTACATCAAAGTTCCTCAAGGCGAAGAAGATCAAGGTGCTCCAGGACTGGCCAGCCCAGTCACCAGACATGAACATCATTGAGCATGTCTGGGGTAGAATGAAAGAGGAAGCATGGAAGGCAAAACCAAAGAATCTTGATGAACTCTGGGAGGCATGTAAGACTGCTTTCTTTGCTATTCCTGATGACTTCATCAACAAATTGTATGAATCATTGTCAAACCGCATGGATGCAGTCCTTCAAGCTCATGGAAGTCATACAAGATATTAAATATGGATCTCACAGCACCACTACTTAATTCACTGACGTTATGCAACATATTTTTGTATTTGAAGTAAATTATTTGTTCAATTTTCTGTAGGCGACAAGACTTTTGTCTTGCCAAAATCTGACCTTTCTGTGTTCATTAAATGATCAATCTTTCTTCAGTGAAGCAAATTTATTTTAGTATATTGAGCATAATTTGGGAGGGTTTTAGCTTTCATATGAGACATTTCTAAAACCAATCGATTAATTTAAAGTCAGGTTATAAGCTTTTGTTTCTACAAAATGGATAAGCGACAAGACTTTTGTCAGGGACTGTATTTTGTTCAAAAGTCTCAATATACAATAGAAATAACCATTTGACTAGTTCACTAATCAAAACATTGAATCGCTGACTAAAATAACCATTAGCTGCAGCCCTAATACACAAACACATGGAGCAAAGTGGGTCAAGTGTCTTGCCCAAGCATACAACATCAGTATACATTGCCAGTAGCAGAAACTGAGCCACCAACAGACGGACAGCAGTAGCCCAGCTGGTAAGAGTGTTTGTCCACTCATCCGAAGGTTGGCGGTTCGAATCCTGCTCTCAACATAAACATCATCGGTTGAATGGTCAGATCCAATGACCCACAGGTTGGCGGTGTGATTCAAGCTGATGTCTTTGTGTCCTTGAGCAAGACACTTAACCTGCCTCGCCCCTACTGTCTGTATACATTGATGGGTGAGTGGTTCTTTGATGTAAAGTGCTTTGAGTGCCTTGAAGGTGGAAAAGTGCTGTAGGTCTTTTATCATTCGGTCAATTAATCGATAGATATTGTCAAGCAAAATATGTTTTAGTCGCCTAATCATTATATTTAGTTTTTAAGGATTTATACATTAAAGGTGCATGGTGTAAGTTTCTGGTGGTATTGCTTCGTCTGGAATGTTTCACAGTATGGTATTAAACCTTTCTATTTTCATGGAGACCAAACCAGACCAAGTTACAGGTCAGATCTGTGGAGTGGTAACCCCATTCACAGTCAGAATGGCCTTTTCTAGGTATTTCTGAGCAGTAAAACCACTTGTAATTGAATAAATGTAAGGTAGAGCTGTTTAATGTCATACTGTGGAATATTCTAGGTATTTTGGCCCATTCTTCCATGCAGATCTTCTCTAGATCTGTGATGCTTTGGGGCTGTTGCTTGGCAACACGGACTTTCAACTCCCTCCACAGATTTTCTCTTGGACTGAGATCTGGAGATTGGCTAGGCCACTCCAGAACCTTGAAATGGTTCTTACAGAGCCACTCCTTGGTTGCCCGGACGGTGTGTTTGGGATCATTGTCATGCTGGAAGATCCAGCCATGTTTCATCTTCAGTTCTCTTGCTGATGGAAGGAGGTTTTTGCTCAAAATCTCATGATACATGGCCCCATTCATCCTCTTCTCAAAACAGCCCCAAAACATAATGTTTCTACCCCCATGCTTCACAGTGGGTATGGTGTTCTTGGGATGCAACTCCGCATTCTTCTCCCTCCAGACACGGCAAGTGGCATTTATGCCAAAAAGTTATATTTTGGTCTCATCTGACCACATGCCATTCTCCCAATCCTCCTCTGGATCATCCAGATGGTTAGATGGGCCCAGACATGTGCTGGTTTAAGCAAGGGAACCTTTTGAGCACTGCAGGATTTTAATCCATAACAACATAGAGTGTTAGTAATAGTAACCTTTGTGACTGTGGTCCCAGCTCTCTTCAGGGCATTCACCAGTTCCCCCCCTGTAGTTCTGGGATGATTTCTCACCGTTCTCAAGACCATTTGTACCTCACAAGGTGAGATTTTGCAGGGAGCCCCAGGTCAAGGGTGATGTTATATTTCTTCCATTTTCTAATAATTGCTTCAACAGTTGATCTCTCCTCACCGAGCTGCTGGGCTATTGTACATTGGCTCATTCCAGCCTTGTGCAGATCTACAATTTTGTCTCTGGTGTCCTTAGACAGCTCTCTGTTCTTCATCAAGGTGGATTTTGCAGTCTAAGTGTTTGAGGTTGTGGACAGGTGTCTTTTATACAGATAACAAGTTCAAACTGGTGCAATTAACACAGGTAACGAGTGGAGGATAGATGAGCTTCTTAAAAAAGAAGTAACAGGTCTGTGAGAGCCACAATTCTTGCTTTTTATAGCTGTTAAATACTTATTTTCCCTCCCATTATACAAATAAATTCTTTAAAAATCACACAATTCGATTAGATTTTTTTTTTCCACATTCTGTCTCTCACAGTTGAAGTGTATCAATGATGAAAATTATAGACCTCTCTCATCTTTTTAAGTGGGAAAATGGGCCCTCTCTATAACTGACTTTTGATTAGGTATTTTTAGCTTTTTTTTTTTTTTTTTTTTTTTGTATTTTCTGATATGTATATGTAAAAAGTCTAATTAAACTTATGATGTTTAATCTGCCTTTATATAAATACATTGTTTCCTACTACATTTTGAAGTGGCACCTGCGCTCCAAACTCACCAGAACACTTTTGTTGTGTCTTTGAGCAAAACTTGACACCAATATGAGCCATGGAATTTTTGAAAAGATTACCATCAACGCATCTCCCCTGTTCGTCAATTTGTTTATGCGTTTGTGTGTTAAAGCCTCTGTGTAAAGTTTGTGTAATTGTCCGCAGTTGTGTAAGCCCACAGCAGACAATAGAACATGAAGTGAGTGTGAATGGGTTTGAATGGTCAGATATGAAGAAGACTCTGCTCTGATGAGATGACCTTTATAATAAATGCCACAGTCTGCACCCACCTGCTAGTCATCAGGAACAAAATACAAAAAAGACAGACACCATTTTACTTAGTCCTGATCAGAAGATAAAAATGAGAGTTCACTGTAGGTGGAGTTTATATAATTGCTAAAACAATAATCAGCAACTGGAGTGACTTGAAATGGTGTGACTTATAAAACATGTTAAAAGTTTTCGGCAAATATAGCATTTTCAAAACAATAAAAGGTACCATGATCATCTAAATATGTTACGTGTTAGCAGTTAAAACCCCATAGAATTAAAATACCCCCTCTCGAGGATTGAACCAAAAACCGGTACCTGATTGAAAAACAATGAATCAGGAACATGTTTAGTTTGAACTTTAAGCCCCCAGTTTGAGGTAGTTGGTTTCTCATGATTCACACTAACAATTTACGTGATTAGACGTCAGAAGGTGACCCCGTCAGTAGCGTCTGTACTGGTAAATGGTCACATTTTTACACGGCGCTTTTCCACCTTCATGGCCCTCAAAGCGCTTAACGTCAAGGAACCACTCACCCGTTCAGCGGCGTACCCAGACGAGGTGGCGTGGAGGCAAGGGGGGGGTCAAGTGTCTTGCCCAAGGACACAACAACAGTAATCATCTGTGAGAGTGGGATCTGAACTGCCAACCTTCAGAAAAGTGGACAAACATTTGACCAACTGAGCTAGCGTATTGGTTATTACCTGAGAAAATGCTATTTAAACCCAACAGAATTTACTTTACAGTCTCACAGTTAGATGTACAGAGCATTAGGAAGCAGAGCGCATCCTGTTAAATGTGAAGGCTAAATCCTCATTAGCTTTGAGCAGTTTTTGGAAAATGAGAAATACTAACTAGTTTTTTGGGGGGGGTTTTTTGGCTAAAGTGAACTAAAGTTGGTGTGTTTGGAGTAGATTTAGCGTGTTGGCTGAGGTAGTATTCTGTGTGTATTCTTTGTGCTGTGGAGTAGAGCCTAGTGCACTGAGGCTGAGCTGTTCACTGTGGGGAATAATGGAGAGAGGAGCTTTACTGGTCACAACTACACACACTTTCTATCTCTCTCTGGCTCTCTCTCTCTGTCTCTCTTGGCACCCCTTACACTGTTGCTTTTCTTCTGTTAATCTTTCTCTCTCTGTCCCTCCATCCGACCCCGTCTCTCTCATTACCTCTCCTTCTCTCTATTCTCTCTTGTGTCTCTCTTTCTCTCTCTACCTCGTTTTCTCGCTCCTCTCTCCTGGTGCCCCCTTTTCTAACTTTTGGCTTCTCTTTTGTTGCCCCCCCTCTCTCAGCCTCTCATTTCTCTCGTACCCCTCTTTCTTTCGCACTCTCTCTATCCCCTTTTCTGTCTCTCAGTCTCTCTCCCCATTATCTCCCCCTCTCTCTATAGCATTTTCTGTCTGCCTCTCTCTTTATCCCCTTTTCTGTATTCTCCTTCCTTCTTCTCTCTCGTTCTTTCTCCCCATCCCCTTTTCTGTCTCTCTTCATCCCTCTCTCCTCATTCTCGCTCTCTCCTTTTTTTCTCTCTCTCTATCCCCTTTATTATCTCTCTATATCTTTCTTCTGCCCCCTCTCTCCCCATTCTCGCTCCCCTCTGTTTCTCTCTGAATCTTCTCCTCTTCTCCTTTCCTGTCTCTATCGCTCTCTTCCACCATCGCTCCTCATTCCCTCTCCCTCCCCCTCTCTCTCCCCATCCCCTTTTCTGTCTCTGTATCTCTCTGCTCCTCCCTTTCAATCTTCCTGTCGCTTCTTTTCTCTCTGTCTGTCTGTCTCTCTCTCTTCTCTACTCCCCTTTTCTCCCTCCGTCTCTCTCTCCTCCGTCTCTTTCTCTCCTCTCAAACACACATACACACACTCAGATCCAGGCATAAGGCTTAAGGAAACCCTCTGACACTACAGAAGAATCACTCGTTCATCAAAGTCCTTCCTGCCAAACCAGACACACTGTACAGCATAAGGAAGTGGTGCTTCAATGTCACGGCAACGGCTCTCACTGCACCACTGATCTCCACTACAAGGAACATGCTCCATTTTATACTTTGATGCTGCCATAGTTACTGTAATTTAAGGGTCTTACATTATGCAAAGTGAGTTTTAAAGGTGCATTGTGTAACTTTTCGTTTGGAGGGTCCGTCAAATGCTTGTCTCCATGGAGATGTTATTGCGTTGTCTGAAATGTTTCACAGTATGACATTAAACCTTTCTATCACCATGGAGACCAAACCAGACCAAGTTACAGGTCAGATCTGTGGAGAGACAACCCCGCATAGTCGGAATGCCTGTTTTTCTAGGTATTTTTGAGCTATAAAACCACCTGTAATTGATTAAATATAATGTAGAGCTGTTTAAAGTCATACTATGGAACATTCCAAGCAGAGCAATAACATATCCATGTAAACAAGCAGATGATAAACCCCCAAACACAACAAAAAGTTAGATAGTGCACCTTTAAGCCATGTTAGAATGTTGTTACCTCCTCAAAAACATAACTGGAGTTGTGTTTGAGTAATCTATTATTATTAATATTTATTATACTATTAGTCCGTTTACATTTCTAAAACTCAAAATGCTCTGTTCCACCTTGCGATGTCACAGCGTGGTAGTTTTCATGTTAACAGTTACTTTTTCGTTAGTTGAGATGGTCAATTCCAGGTCTGAAATTATCCAAATGATTCTAGTGGAGGTGTATGGAGTTTAAAAACACAGTGGAGCACTTCCTGTATTATTATTTTCACCATCCAAAAGATGTACTATTTTGTTTTGCATTGTTAATTGCTACGGAAACTGCTGATTTTATATCACTAAATCTGTTTTGGTCTCGATTATGTTTTGGTCTGTTTTTTCATGTGAACTAATGAGTACAGTGAAAAGTACACTAGTTTATTTTTCAACAAATATGAAATATTTAATTTTGCAGACAATTTTAATTAACAACAAGCAATGGTTTTAATTAGATTTTTCTTTTTTTCTTTTTTTTCTTTTTTTTTGATGCATTTTTGAAGACAGATCCAATTTGTAATCGGCCAGACTGTGACAAAATATTGCCTCAAGGTCTTTCAGGGACAACTCGGAAAAATTAATCGAACTTTTTTCAAAATGTTTTCACCCCATTTCACTTTTTTTAACGCACCTATATACTTATAATGGCATATATATTTTCCTTTAACTAATGTAATGTTATGATATTAACATTGGAGTAATTCTGCATTGCTCAAAACGCTAGTAATTCAGAATGGCTCCTCTATGTTTTTAAAGTCCATACACCTTCACTCTATTAATTTCTGCATTCACATTCCTTTCACAAACCAACCAATTTCATTATTAGCAGAACTATTTTTTTACTTGTCTTAAAAGGCTTCACTCCTCACTGTGCCATTAGCTGGAGTCCTTGCTGAGTGTGACTAACTGAAAAACTCTTGGCTAATGCTAGCTAGCTTGTGACTAATTTATAATGTCATTTTATGTGTGAGAGATTTGTTTAAGAGCACAAATCAGATCACTGGCTGTATTCCCAGCTAAGTCAGTTCTTTATGGTCTGATTGTGTTAGAATAAAGCACGGATTAAAGTCAGAGCAGTGCTTACAGTTAGCATCACACCCCGTAAAATTCATAAATCAGATTGTATTACAATGCAGCAAACCAAAGTTAAATGTTTGTATCCAAAAGCGCAGTTTATATAAAGTTTGAATGTTAGAATAATGGCTCACTAAACATTGCCGTTCTCCATTTAAAAGATCTAGTATTCAAATGAAAATCCACACTTTCTATAATAAAACACATAAGTAGAAGTTGTTCTTTTTATTAAGGTCCTTAGGCTATGAAGTAGTAGCATTAATTAGGAGCAGAGATACCACTGTTTTACTGGAGTTCTAAGGGAATCGCTATATCTATTATGCATTATTCTGCAGCGGAAATTAAATCTTTCACACTGAAGTTGGTCTATTTGGTTGTATTTTCGGTCTCTATGCATATAGTGGGAATTATGGAGTCCATTTTGTTTTGTTGTTTGTTAATAAAATAAAACAGAAGCTCTCCATGGTGGTACTCTGGGTATTGTTCAGTTCTTTATTTATTCAATTAAATACAGGTTTATTGTTGTAAGAATTTCAAGTCTCGTCTTGGCAATAGTTCAAGCAATGGATTTTTAAAAATTTGTACCAAAATGCCTCGCAACGCTGCTGAATCTGCATGTATAGCTAAGGAAGTAAAATTGAAGTACAAAGTAAGTACAGAGCAGTGGGCGTATGCCGGTGGCGGTGAAAACGGGCAATATGGCATCTTGAAAATAACTTAAATATGCACAAATCTCTCCAAATACGATGGTTAAAAGCACTCAAAAGTTTGCACGATGCTTTAAAGGTGCATTGTGTAACTTTTCTTGCGGTCCGTCAAATGCTTTTTTCCGTGGAGATGTTAATGTCCATCATTTTCATAGTATATTAAACCCTTCTATCTTCATGGAGATCAAACCAGACCAAGTTACAGGTCAGATCTGTGGTGAGGAAACACTGCTCACAGTCAGAATGTTTGTTTTTCTAGATATTTTTGCACTATAAAACCACCTGTAATTTAATAAATGTAAGGCGGAGCTGTTTAATGCTTTGCTGTGGAACATTCCAAGCAGAACAACGTTATAGCCATAGAAACAAGCAGGTGACAGTCGGAAATAGTGTTGCCATATTGTACAGTACGTCTATCTATTGTTTATCTAGATTTTTAGTTTGAGGAGGACTGGTGAAGAAACATGTATATTTCATGTATTTTAAAACAGTTATGTGCATTTTAGCCTTTTAAAATGAAATGTAGATAAACTGTACAGTCATATAAATACATAATAAAATAAAAATTGAAAAAAGGAAAACAAAAAAAAAATGCAAGTGGAACCCCCTCTGTTCACTGAAGATTTCAAAGGACAGTGAATGGAGTTCTTCACACTGGAGGTTAGTGATGTGGACAGTAATTCTTATATATAAATAATGCTAATTATTCTTGTGTTGTAACATAATTATTCTCTTCAATCAGTATAACAAACAACTAACATGCTAACAGTGTACCTCCTGATTCTCTGACAATAAAAATCTTTTATTTACAAAAGCACACCTGGACTTTTGTTTTATTCACACGTTATTCACACATGTTTGAGTTTTTCTATCAAAAACTTTTGTCCAGTTGACTGAATTTCAAATTTGCTAAGTAACCCTTTATTAAGCGGCACGGTGGCTGAGTGGCAACACTCATGCCTCACAGCAAGAAGGTTACGGGTTCGATCCCCGGGTCGCCCGGGCCTTTCTGTGTGGAGTTTGCATGTTTCCTCCCCGTGTCTGGATGGGTTTTCTCCGGGTACTCCGGTTTCCCCCCATCAACCAAAAACATGCAACACCCCTGTGAACAGTTTACCATCAAGGACCGTCAAGGAATTCCTCCCTCCCTCCTGTGGAATACTGCATCTTAAACCCGCTCTATTCAGTGAAGCTTTCATAGGACAGTGAATAGACTTCTTCAGACTGGGCTCCTCTGAAGGTGGGTGAAGTGGACAATAGCTCTCATATATAAATAATGCATTATTCTTGTTTTGCAGCTTGATAATATACTAGTCCAAGGATCCACTGAAAAAGCAAGAGCTAGACCAATCACTTAAATCTATAAATAAACATGAAAACGACACGGCCATTTAAATGTACAATAAACAGCTGGGTCCTGTCAGATGCATAAAAAACTACGTCTTGATGATGTATCCCGGAAGTTCCATAAGAACAAATTCAAATTAGTTCTCCCCTTCCTCAACAGTGACAAGAATGACCATGTTTTATGACAAGCCAAACTGACAGATTTACATAATACAAACGCTATGCCCAAGAGAAAGTGACTGTGCCTGATTTGCGTCACCATAATGCATAAACACCGTCCATGTATTCTAATAGGAGTGGCCGCTAACAAAGACATATGCGCTCGCTAACTCTCGGAGGGACAAACACGGATTGCGAGTGGGCTTTGCTGTCCCTTCCAGATACAAAATCGCGCCTACAAAGAGCGGAGTCCGGATATAGACAGAACAAAATCCCCAAATTACACCTGTGAATATGTGACAAGGTGTTGAAAGCCCAAGAGGGAGAGAGAGAACGAGGGGGAGAAGGGGGAAGTGATGGATTGGGTGACAGATAGAGGACAGCACCGCGGGGTGGGGGGAGGGCGGGGGCGGGGGATGCATAAAGTTACGGCATCCTTAAGCCTGGAAAATGCAATCTGGAAATATATTCTATGTATACATATGGAAGTGTAAGCATTTTATGTACTGTCCACTGTATTCAACAAGATGTATTCATGGGCTGCATTCAGAGCATTTTAAGACGTGAATAAAATACATACTGAAAACACAGATACACAGAGCGCAAGAAATACAGGTCAACAGTTAGAGTTTTGAAGCAGGTAGGTGGTGTAGCCATAAATAAAATAACATTCCTCAAGCAAATATAAAAGCTTGTGACAATAGGGCCTAACTAGAATATTGTCCAATTCAATTTTAACAAACATTTAAAGCCAGTATTACTTTTAGATGTTAAGCCCATAGACTGTATATATAAATGGACATAGGTAACATGCTAGCTGTCGTGTTCCACATACATGGGCGCAAAGTGGTTCCTTCGAGCTCTGGTTACAATTGATTTCTATTGCAAAATCTTCACCCCTCTCTCTGTAACAGCTGCTGTCAGACTCGTCATTTTGGTCTTAAAATGTTCATATTAACCCGCTCTACGTGATTCTGCTGTTTTTTATTTCGCTCTTTTGCCCCTAAATTAAGATATGAACATTAATAAAAGACCAGTCCAGTGCCTTCTTTCCCCGAGGTCACTCCTGCTAGCGTTGGCAGCAGTTTGATTGACAGCCTAGTTGCTAAGCGCCGTGTACCTTCAACTGCCTCGCTCTTGATTGGCTCTTTGGTTTATGGTCTGGTTATACGTTGCTTTTTATGATATGAGTAATAGGCTGACAGATGCTTACAACAATGTGCTAATGACACCTTCAGTTTCTAGTTATCTGGCCTAGAGGTATAATACTCCCTACAGTGGATGTGCAGGTTGTTCAATGGAGGCAACACTATTTAAATCATTATTTTGACTTTTCAGAAATACTATTTGAGTACTATGTGAGGAATAACCATGAGGAATCAGTGTTTCAGTTAAAATCTGTAGCAGTCTTTGTGAAGAGACAGGACAGTTCTGTTTAGCTGTGCATATGACTGAAAGGATTATAAAGTTAATTTTATCGCACCCTTTATATATTACTTTTGTGTACAAACTGGGCTGAAGTCTGGACATAGTTAAAAGATCAAAATTCTGCTTTCACTGCTCACGGTTGATGGTTGCAAATGTCGTCATATATTTTTGTTTTCTCATTTTTACTTTTTCCTCTCAGCCCAGACACAAAGAGTGCTGAGTCAGTGCAGACTGAATGAAAAACCAACAAACTGTGTGAAAGCCTGTTTAAACATTACACATTTCTCTGGGAGCTGCAGCTAATGGAGGCTCAGGGTGCACTGTATTCACTGGACAGAAAGTGTGGAACTAGTGGGGTTTTAGAGAGCTTTTTGGATCAGGATTAAGATAGCTGTGGTAGCGCTAAAGATAACCACAGCCCTTTTATTACATTACAGTCAGGAAGAAGTAGTGACTGAAATATAAAATGACTTATTGTTCATTTAAAGGGGCACTATGGAACTTTTCTGGCAGGGGCAGCCACAAGTCCCTTCTATGGAGTTGGTAAATTTCTTTGTATAGAATGTTCCACAGTTGACATTTTGCATTTTCTCAATTACAGGTGTTTTTAGCGTTAAGAAAAAACGCATTTTTACAATGAGCGGGGGTCACCTTTCCACAGATCTGACCATTAACTGGGCATGTCGTTCATTTGATGCACAATAATTTCCAAAGTTTTGTTATTCCACTGTATTTTAACTATTAAAATTGTGTGATAAAGTTAATAGTGTTCAATCACCGGGAGCAGTAAAAACAGCAATTACTGAGTGACAGTAGCTCATTTGGTAGAGTGTTTGTCCACTGATCTGAAGGTTAGTAGTCCGATTTGATCTCACAGTTGAATACTGTTGTTGTGTCCTTGGGTAAGACACTTGATCCACCTTGCCCCTCGTGTCTGTGTACACTTGTGTGAATGGGTGAGTGGTTCCATTCATGTAAAGTGCTTTGAGTGCCTTGAAGGTAGAAAAGTGCTACATAAAAATATGACCATTTACCAGATTCACTTTTATTAAACAGCCAGTAGCAGATTTTTTTTCCATGTATTTGAGCAAAACGTCTTGCCACTGAACAGATATATTGTACAAGCAGCTTTTCAAGGTTAAAATAAGTTCACTCTGTACTGCCTGTGTCTAATTACACTACAATGCATTGTATTGTCTGAGAATCAGGAATTAGCATGCTAGTTGTTGGCATTACCACGAAGGAAAAACTTCACTCTGGCCTCTGAAAGTTGTGAAAAAGAAGCAAAATGAACTAGTTCTGTTTTTTTTCCCTTCCTGTTTTTAATACAGTAAAAATCGGATACAGCGCCTTTAATGTTATTTCAGCGGAGGATTTCATACTTGAACAAACTCTAATTCAAAACAGTAAAAGAGATCATGGAGCATAGAGAGAAATGCACTTAACTCATCCACAGTGAATACTTCATTATTACATTTTCCAGTTTTCACATTTCAAGTTGTTTATCTACAGCGCAGACAGTCGGCCACATGTCGCAAATGAAACTCAGATGACACAAGTCAAAGGGAATGCAATAAAAGGCAGCAAGGCAAAGTGCTAATAAACAAGCTAGCAAATACAGAGTAATATGAAATGTTCAAATGAAAAAGAACGGGCTTTTTGTCACAAAGTTTGAGACAGTAACTTCAGGTATAACTGCTTTGGGACCAAAAAAGTTGAGTTCATTAGAGTTGAACTAGTTGAACAACAGTACCCGAATGAGATTTTCTAAGTATTTCCAAATATTTCTAACATTTTTTTTCATGTATTTCAGATTCTTCCATTTTTGATCATTTCCACCGTTTTGTTTTTTTTTTTTTGTTTTTTTTTAATTAAGGGAGTTGAAAGCAATACCTTTTATCCATATTAATAGTCCCAGAAATTGCAGAGGTACTAACCAAAACCCCAGACAAAACCTTTTCATTTTGACATTTGAAACTTATTCTTCTTAAGAGTTCTGATCATTTTAACCATTAACACACACACTCTCTCTCTTTTCCACCTTATGATGTCATGTGGTAATACAATAAGTACTCCACTGTGTTTTTAAACTCCCTACACCTTCACTAGAACCATTTGGTTAATTTCAGCCCCGGAACTGGCAATCTGTACTGAACTAAAGGTAAAAGGTAGCTGTTAACTTGAAAACTTCCACTTCATGACATCACAAGGTGGCACAGAGCATTTTGACCCTATGTAAAATAAACAAGGATTACTCAAACATGTGTGAATGAAGCAAAACACAGCTCCAGGTATGTTTCTGATGAGGTAACAACATTATAACATGACTTAAAGCTCACAAGAGTTAATTTTGTGTAATATAGGATCTTTAAGAATGTAATAATATCATATGAACTTATGAGCAAACAAAGACTATAAGAAGACACATAATTCTCAATTCTCATTTTCTTCCATTGTTCGATCAAAGCAGCACGACCATACTGTTTTGACAACTGCAGCAAGAAGTGCATTTTAAAACGCAGTTAGTCCTGGACATGTAATTAGCCAGCTAATGGTCTGGAGATGTATAGTGAGAGGAGTCCAAGGGAGAACCATAAGGAAGGCATTTTCACAGACTTACAGCTCATTTGCACAATAAGGCAAACATCTCCGGGTGTGTGCAAATGAAAAGAGTTCTGTCTAGACTAAAAATATATCTGTATTTTTGTTTTCGGAATATAAAATTTCAATTTGACAGAATCATAAAGAAAAGAGGGAATTTAAACAGGTAATTTGGATCAAGTTTGCAGCAGGTATAGGATGGCAATATGTCTTCATTTTCAAAGATGTAAATGGTTCAGTTTTATATATATATATTTTTTTAATTTTTTATTTTTAATGTAAGAGTTCATATTACTCATACCTGGAGTTGTGTTTTGTGTCAGTCACGCATGTTTAACACACAAACCCTGCATATTTAGCTTGCGTATGCATAGCATGCCTTAAGCGTTTAGTGCATTGTTCATTTGTAGGAAATGTGAATTAGCATGCTAGTTGTTATTAGCCTTACTCGGTCGGCAAAACTCCGCTCTGGTCTCTAAAAATTGTGAAAAGAACTTACAAACTCATCATGGTGAATAATTAGGATGTAGGAAGTCAGGAGTAACATTGGACCACTGCAAAACATTTAAACTAGTTCTATTTTTCATGTTATAAGAAATCAGGTAAGTACATGCTAAGCACAGTCAGTAGAGGGAATTGTCCAACACCCTTAAAAAATGATTCCCTATCTACTATTACACTGCATTTACCCTCTGGCTCTGTCATTTCCCCATATACATTGAATTCAAAGTTGTGCGTTAAGCTTATAATGAACAAAGAATACCAGACAACGATTTAGGGACGAGAGCTAAAATAGGAATATCTGAGAGGTACCAAAGTTCAACAGAAAGAGATTTTAGCCGCCGGCGCTGATTGCTGATGCATTTCCTGTTTGGTTGTCTTTGCATAAGTCTGACCTCCCGGAGCTAAGGTGCACACTTGAGGCGCACTTTAATTGAGCGAGTTTCTGTTCCATTGTTTTGCCTCACTCTGAGCTGCACGGAGCCTGTTGCTATGGGTCACTGCAGCAGCTGTTTTGCCAGAGGATGTGGATTGTAGAAATATGCTATAATGTTGTTTTTTTTTTACATATTTTATTAAGTTTAATACAACACACAAAGCACACAGCAGTCTGAGCACAAATTTCAGTTTCCTTCATTACACAAACATCTCTTGGTTAGGTAGTACAAACCTACAGCCTGCCATTGCACTGAGCCTGTACCTGTTTGTATAATGTTACTGAAATCATCAGGCACATAAGTCTTTCCATGGATAAAACTCAAAACATTTCTGTATACCACTGGCTGACAGTCGGTTCTATTATGTTTTTCAATATGAACAAGAATAGAGATTGGATAAGTTCAGAGTTACAGAAAATAGCCAATACTTTTGAAGAAGAGAGAGAGAAAATAAAAGGGTTGTGCCATCTTGAAAGATAGAGGAAGAAAATAGAAGAATGTTGTCATGCACACAACCAGTCAAAAGTTTGGACATATCACCTCATTCAGTGTTTCCTTACCTTTATGTATTATCTCATCTGTGTGAATCATTTTAAAGGTGCGTTATGGAACTTTTCTGGTAGAAGATCTGTCAAATAATTCTCCTTGGAGATGTTATTGCTTTGTCTGGAATTTTCCACAGTATGGTATTAAACTTTTCTATCTTCATGGAAACCAAACCAGGCCGAGTCACAGGTCAGTTCTGTGGAGAGGCGACCCCGCTCACAGTCAGAATGTCTGTTTTTCTAGGTATGTTTGAGCTATAAAACCAACTGTAATTGAATAAATGTAAGGCAGAGCTGTTTAATGTCATACTGCGTAACATTCCAGACAGAGCAATGACGTATCCATAGAAAAAAAAGCAGGAGACGAACCCCCAACCTAAAAGTTACATAGTGCATCTTTAAAGCTATTTAAAATAATGATCAAATGCCCACACAAATTACAGCAGCTACCCTGTATAAAAATGTTTGCACTTGTCTCTACAACATACTACATTATTACACAGTTTTTGTTCTCATAGTTAGTTGTTGTTAATAAATCTGGCATGACACGACTGCGTATACAAAAATGCATCCCCACAATATGATGAACACCCTAAAGCCTTCATTATAGTATAACATTTCTAGTGGAGCGTCCTCTACCTGTCTGCCTCCATGGCGACTTTATTGCTTTGGCCGGAATGTCAGGATTATGCCATTAAACTTGATCTATTTGCATAATTTCATTGCAGTTGGTTTTAATACTAAAAAGATCCAGCTTACACCGGCTTTACCAAATACAACCAGGTACAGACTGGTACCCGCGTGATTGATTGAATTTATTTATTTATTTTTATGACTACACTAGAATTCTAGCATTAAATTCTAATGCAGTGAAATAATACCATTAAATTAATATTAAACTATCTACTAGAATCTATAACTATTTTTTTAAATGTAACTATCTGTGTATCTATGGGGCTAGGGTTTTATATACATAGGCAAGGTGGGTAAAGTGTTTTGCCTAAGAACACAACAAAAGTGTGCTCAAGTGGGAACAGGATCATTGGTTGTCCTGGAGATGTTGGCCTCAAGTTGTTGTTTATCTTACCATCACTGGTGTCCCATGGGGGTTCCTCTTGGTGTTGAACGTAGACAGCTCTTGGCAGTGGTAACTTGAAGCTGACATTTGCAAACTTCTCCTCCAGATGATCATCTCTATGGTCACTGCAGAAGGTGTTTTTTCTTGATTGAGCAGTAGCGCCCAAGCTCTAGATGATCACATATCCCTGGTTACTCTTGGTGGGATCTCGGGTGCTCTTAAACATGTTGGCCTCAAAGCTGCTGTTTACCTCCACATCACAGCTGTCGCATGAGTGTTGCTATTTGTGTTGAACGTAGACAGCCTTTAGCAGTGGTAGCCTGAAGCAGAATTTTGCAAACTTCTTCTCTCTAAGCTGAGACTCCTCCAGTAGGTTTCTTCATTCTCAATACACCCATACTCCCTAGATAAGTGGAGGGAGTTACACTGATTTTGGGGTGTCTCCTTTGGGTCTTCTTTAGTGGGTGGCCACTGGGTCTTGTGCCCTGTCTGTATAGTCACTTTTGTCCTCCTCAAAGAACTCCATTGTTATAAATGGGTGACATAAGGCATCACCTGGTGTTATCCTCTCCCTGTAGTCTAGATTCAGAAGAAATTCACAAAGGCTCACAAAGGTCAGCCTGTCTCTGAATTCTGGGTTCTGGATAACTGGTGGGAAGGATCGGGTAGCTACATCTAAACTGACACCATGTAGAGGACCTAAACTGTTGAGTGGCTCCAAACATGTTTCTTTTTGGATCTCTTCTGGGGTCTTCAATTTCCACTGACCATCCTCCTCCTGGGAATTTGCCCTGGTCCAAAATTTCATTTGGAGGAAAACCTAGTGCATCAGTGATGGTCTTCTGGTTTTCATAAGGTGTGCCAGAGAAAGGGTGGACACATAGGTACAGATGGACTAGAATACAGCCCAGAGACCACATGTCCATGGCTTCAGACAGAGGCAGGCCTAGGCTAAGCCTTGAAGGCATTTGGCTAGTTGAGGCCATTAAAGGCCACCAGAAGCTGCTGAGCTGAGTCTTATCTCACTCAGAGGTAGGGTACCTCGTTTTTTCAACATGTCTTGAAGACTGATATCCATCATTTCAAAAACCAGGCATTTCTGGACTCCCCAAACAAAAGAGTCAATGAATTTGACAATGTTGTTTTTGTCAGGATCCAGCTGTCTGACATGGTGGAGCATGCATAGCTCTTCTCTGAAAGCCTCCTCGTCGCCCTCTTCGCCCTTGTCGCCCTCCATAATTTTGACTGCCGCAGCCTCTGGTGTGTGAGGCTTGAAGCAGTGCAGGACTTTTCCATAAACCCCTTCACTCCCTTTATTTGAATTGAATATTAAGATATAAAACATATTATAATACCAATAATAAAATTATATTTGATATTTAAAAAAAGACTTTAAAATGAATTGAAATATGTAATCGGTCAAAAGATGGTTTGAGGGATAAGGCAGACATGTGCTGCTTTGAATGTGCATTGACTTAAAAGAGCAGGCACTGGTTAGGAGCTGGACAATGTGGATGCATTTATTTTAGTCCATTTTTCCATGACCCTCTTCTCTATCACCTCTGTCTTCTGTCTCACTACAGTCAAAAGCTGTGACAAGGCTTTCTCTGCTCTCTTACCATGGCCGCAAAATTGAGAGGGTGATAGAGCCTTATTTGAATAAAATGTGGGCTAATTTACTAAACCAACCTACCCTGTACACATGTGGAGAAAAGCATTCAATTTGTGATCTGTGCCTGCAGCCTAAGGGCCTCAGTTATTAATCCAGGCACTAAACTGCCAGTATAAACTGAAAAATAGCTTTTGTTTTTCGAGCTCAGTTTTTAACATCACATTATGGGATTTTAAACAACTAAGAAGTGCAGAATGTCCAGTTCAAAGGACATAGGTAAGGAACTATTAGATTTTGTGAAATGAGCCATTTATTTTTCCTGTATCCATGGAGACCGTGCAAGAGGCTAGCTAGGGAGCTAGCTATGGACATTTGAGATGTGAAAGGCTTTTTACACCATGTGGCAGCAAATGTGGCAGTAGACCTTCCAGAGGAAATACTTTGAGGGAATGACCCATTTCATCACCAACCAAAACACCGGAGCTGAGCAAGAATGAGGCCTTTCTTGTTCACCTGGACCTGTTGTGATGTCCGGGTTGCATTACACTGAGGAGGGACACTTTTGGTTCTTCCTTTCCTCAAACTGTCCTGACAAAGATTTGCTGACCCTACCTGAGCAGTCCTCTTGTTAAACTGCACTGAGAACTTTGACTGAGAAACAAAGATGACTGAGCAGCGCAATGTAAATGTTGTAGCAACACTGTAACAGTTTGCTGCAGCAAAACTTGAATTTTCCTTGGGAGGAATCAAGTATCTCTCTCTCTCTCTCTCTTTAAAGTCATACATGGGACATTCCAGGCAAAGCTATAACATCTCCATGGAGACAAGTAGATAGCGGACCCTCCATCAGAAAAGTTGCACCATGCACGTTTAATGCAAGATTTATTGCTATGTTAACATTTTCATGGCAGTAATTACACTATTCATGGGTTTAAGCTTCCGGTTATATGCAACACTTTGGGGGCTTTTTCTCATTCAAAAGATGTAATATTTTGTTTTCAATTGTTAATCCCTATGGCAATGTTCCTAATATTTCATCATTTAGAAACCCATGGATACTGTTGTAATGATCTCAATCAAACTTAAAAACAGAAAAGCAGAAACATGCTTTTAATAGGACTGTATTAATATTAAATACCAGTAATGTCTAATGATGATTAATCCTTACCAGAAGTACCTATCAACTATAAGTAAATACAGCTCTGTCACCAGTTTTAATTCTTGATCAATTAGTTCTGGCCAAGGTAAATATAGCTGTAACAACAGCATGGAAACATCCGCAGTAGAATACCATAAAAAGCACCAGATTATAAAGTACTCCGGTCCTACCGTTCTGTACGTCCAGGATGTGGTGCTTGTCCAGGGTCCATCCTCCCATGTTAGAGGCGTCCAGCTCATAGCCCTGTAAAATGGCCGTCCTCTTCTCCCACAGAATCAGATCCAAACACGACTCGTACTCAAAGCCCACAGACACTGGAACAAAGAGGACAGGGAGAGTTAGTGTTATTTTGGCTACACTAGTTTGATAATTTAATAGTTTAATTTGACTTTAATTTAATTTGACTTTAATTTAATTTGATTGAATTGAATTTGGACAGTGATAAGGACAGTGTGTATACAGTAGTTATTGTGGAAATATGACTTTTAGCTTAGACACTTATTCCCATCTGTTGTCCCTACAGGCAGATAATAAAGTATATAGTATTTGCTATTCGTATAATATGGGATATTATGAGAACTGTGCAGAGATAGAAAGTTATTTTAGACTTGCATTGCTTGGCAGATGAAAAAAAAAAAAATATATATATATATTTTATTCCAGAGCCATTATTATAAGGTAAATTATTTTTACCAATGAAATGAGATGAAATATTCTTTTGACTCTGCATAACACAAGGCTTTCAAACCAACATGCAACAGTTGGCAAGGTAAAATAAGATGAAAAATATTTTTAATGTAAGAAAACATTTAATTATCACAAGTAAGCGATTTCTTTAAGTTTTGTGGTCATATCCGTATGGGAAAGTGAAATTTTCCTGACCAAAGCGAACACGCACAGTTAACCACCACATGCTGCCTCCCTCCCAGCCAAAGCGCCCTTATAAAAACACTGGGTCTGTTTGTCTCTGTGAGGTAGAAAACTCGTAATGTCAAATACAGGACCAATGCCAAACCACATAAAAACACACCCAATTTCCAAATCTGAGCCAAAAACAGCTTCCGCCATTTTCACTGCGTGCATATGGGACATTTGTATTATTATTATTACACTGTTGGACTAGTGAAGAAGCAAAATACAGTTATTCTGATGTAACATGGGATTTCATTTGACAAAGCTGTATCGTCTGGATATTTCTCTTAAGAACACATGTGGATATTGGAGTACAACATCATCATATTTGAGATTCTGAAAGCCTCCATATTGTTTTCAACTCAGTAATGCAAAACACATAATAATTAACGTTTCATAATTAAAATACCAGTCTAAATAGCAGGGAAATTGTATTTATCTTGAATTTGTCTTTCACTATGCATTTGAACACTTAAATTAGATTATGATGTAAACAGTGAAGAGGGGAGTATATTTGATCAAATCATTTGCAACATGGCTAATGTCAGCCACGCTAACAGATTTAGAGTGAAGTCAGAGGTGTACTGTGTAACATTTGGGGGGGTCCATCACCTGCTTGTCTCCATGGAGATGTTATTGTTTTGCATAGAATGTTCCACAGTATTTCATTAAACGTATTTATTGTTCATTTATTCAATTATAGATGTTTTAGCCACAATAAATAAATAAATAAATAAATAAATAAATAAATAAATAAATAAATAAATACCCTGAAACAGATGCATTCTTATTGTAAGTGAGGTCTCTTCTCTCCGTAGGTGTGACCTGTAACTGGCCCTGGCAGCATACCTGTTTGTCTCAATACTTTAAAGTTTAATGCCATACTTTGGAACATTCCAGGCAAAGCAATAACCTCTCCACTGATAAAAGTAAGTTAGAATAGTCCACCAAAATTGGCACTATTCACCGATCCAGATTTTTCAGCTCCAATACCTGTATTGATACTTGAGCTTTAATCTTAAGTATCTGCTTTTTTTCTTTACATTTGTATTATGCAACTTTTATTTATCCTGCAAGAATAAGCTTTGTATTATTTGCATGAAGAAAGCATTAAGAGACGTCCTACGCCTACATCAGCCAGTAAATAGTCTTATGGTATCAAATATAAGGCCCAACCAGGATATCGGCTGAACTGATATCATGGAACTGATTTCCTGGATCAGCGCCGATATCCCATAGCAGTATCACTATCAGTGCATCCCTAATAACCCCAATGTTTTTTTTATCAAATAGAGTAGAGAGCGCTGAGACCAATTGATTTCATATGGAGACATCCTAAGCAATCAGGATAACCTAAACATGCATGAATAAAACAAAATACCACCCCAGATATGTTTTCAAGTCCAAACAACATTATAGAAAACAATGACAGCGCAATAAAATGTATCCTAGTGCATTTTCCTATATAAGAATAAGAGAAAGAGAATAAATGAGATTAGGAATACTGTAGACAGATGGAGTATGTGTATGTGGAGAGAAAGAGGGACACAGGGAAACTTAAGAGCCATTGGAAATAGCAGTGCTGCTGGCATTTACTGCAGCACTGCTGTGAGGAGCAATAACACTGAGGTTTATGGGGCTTCTAGGGAGCCGTGCCAGTTTAGCATAAGGCTGATTCAAACAATGATGAAGAAGCATCGCAAATGTATTTAACAACAACAAATATGGGGTGAGAGATGGGGTGAGAGAGGGTTCTTCAGATGGTGACATTTTGAAATAAGTGAGGACGTAAATTTAAACTTGAACTATGTAACTTTTCTGGTGGAGGTTACGGGACCTGCTTGTCTCCATGGAGATGTAAAAGGCTCTGCGCACAATAGCACCCGGTAACTTCACTGTTAGCATCACTACTTCCTGTCCAGTTTTATCTTTATGTGGTTTTGGCGAGTCATGGTAAAATGAATAAATATAAAAGAGAGATAGTTGTGTCTCAACACTAACGCTAATGCTAATTTTGAGGCATAATAAATATTACAACACTGGCACAAATTGAAGTAATCTACATATACAAATAACGGGGTCGTCTTTATTTTAATTCATTTGAATTTTAATAGGTTGCTTATTTTATGTTTTACGACTTTAATAAAAGTGTCTAAAAGCCTGCATGGAAGTGTGGCTTTAAATTTATCTCCAACTAGACAAGTAAGGAATGAAAGGAAGGTTTTTCAAGGTATTTTTCTCACATTAAAAATACTTGTAACTGAATATATGCACATGGAGACAAGTAAGTCTCCACAAGAAAAGTTACAGAGTTCACTTTTAAAACAATAAGATGTAGTAAAGACTGTGTGATCTGTCATCTATTCCTTGGTTATGGTATAGCCTGGATTGCTCTACAGGGTCTATATGTCGCTATTTTCTGATGAATATATATAGACAGAGTAATAATAATGGATTACTCAAACACGTGTGCACACAACTCCAAATAGGCTATGCTTTTGATGAGGTACCAGCATCCATTTTGTGTAGTAGAGGACTTTTAAACGCATCTCTCTTCTTCCTTTACGAGAAAATTACAAAGTGAATCTTTAATTAACCACAATTATTAGCTCTATTATTAGCTTTATTATTTTTTGAGTTAGCACTATTTCTATATACTGACTAGCATTAGAAGTCCAACATGTTTTATTTATTATAATTTTCATGTTTTTGCATCAATTTGATCCTTTAACTGGACAAAGGACCTGTGTCAAAAATGACTACAAGATATCCTAGAAATACTTGACTGCTCCCCATTGACTTCCATTCAAAATCTCTTTTACATGTCATAATATAGGGGTCTCAGGAAGGGCCATGACGTGGGCGGTCACTGGAAATAATTACTTTAGCATATTAGCAAATACAAAAGGTTTCAATTTGAGCTCTGTTTACCTTGCATTAAAAGACTACGTGGAGATGCCAGATATTAAAAGTCAGTCATAAAAATGTCTTAAATTGTGGCCAAATTGGGTCGTAAAGTGAAGCAAAGTCAATGAAAACTGATTTATTGGGTTTTTACTTTCAGGACAAAATGACGAATAAATGAGCAGACTGCAGATGCATTTCACCTGGTTCATTTTACAGCTAAAACTATGCTATGACATTACCCATACTTCCATTGGGTTTTCATGAAAGACTTGAAACCCTGGTCTCCCACAGACTTTGATTATTTACACAGTCACCTTTCACGTCTAAGTGGTCTAATTTGTTTGACTTTAAGTTATTTATTCTGGCTTTTAAAATACTTACTGAGGGAACAGATTAAATCATAGTATTTTCTTTAATATTACGATGTGGTTATATATCTGTGTAATCCCTCAGTCGTCCAGGTATGTTCCGTAGTGATCCATGGGCGTCAGTGGTGGAACGGAACAAAGTAAAAGTAGTAAAGTTACTCTACTTATACATTTTAGGTATCTGTACAAGTACATCTTACTTTTACTTCACTACATTTGAGAGCAGGTATCTTTACTTTCAACTCCACTACATTTTTGAACAGGACTGAAAAGTTAAAGTATTTTTTTTATTATTTGAGATCTGCTGAAAAGGCTGAGGGGTTTATTTTTATAATTTGAGCAAACAAAAATACACAAATAAAAACAGCTAGGTAAAACAAACAAACAAAAGAAATCTATTTATTCAGTTGTTTCTGCTGAACAAAATTCATCTTTAACAAAATCATTACATTTGAAGTCTTATTAGACCTCACAATATGCAAAATACTTTTACTATTTACTCTTTAAGTATATTTTTAAATGGGTACTTTTACTTTACCTTCACTAATAGATTTCTTCATGCGATACTTTTACTTTTACTTGAATATTTTTGTCCTGGTATCTGTACTTTTACTTAAAACACAAAATCAAGTACTACCACCATTGATGGGCATATACTAGTCTACTAGTATGTGCTCTTATATTTGTTCTGATACAGCTCAAGATCATTCTAAAGTTATTCAAGAAAGGTTCATTTCTGTCCTGTGAATGAGACTTTTTTTGTATCGGTAATTGCTGAAATGAGTATCTAGGTTCAGTACTAGTTTTAGTAGTTTTCGATACTTTTGACAACCCTATTTTCCAGATAGTTTAATCAGTGGTGGAAGAAGTACTTGATTTTGTTACTTAAGTAAAAGTACAGATACTGGAGCAAGAAAATACTCAAGTAAAAGTAAAAGTATCACATGAAAAACTCTACCAAAAGTAAAAAGTATGTAGTGATTTTGATAAAGATTTGTACTGATATTTGTTCAACAGAAACAACTGAATCAATATAAATACGATTTGTTTGCTCAAACTACAAACATGTGCCAAATAAACCCCTCAGCCTTTTCAGCAGGTCTCATACGATAATAAAAATACTTTTCAGTCCAGTTAAAAAATGTAGTGGAACAGAAAGTACAGGTACTTGCTCTTGAATGTGGGGAAGTAAAAGTAAAAAGTATCCATTTTAAAATGTACAGATACCTTTTTTTTTTTTTTAAGTCCAGTACTTTATTACTTTTACTTTCCATCACTGTGTTAAATTGACAACATAACTAAACAGCGTCAGTGCATGTTTTTGTGACCTGCCAATGGGCCTGCAGACTGCCTGTAGTCATTTGACCAAGCGTTCTCCCTGGCACTTCCTGCTTGTACTCATATCTGGGTTTAATCACATTTTTGGCTAGCTCTCTCCATGCTGACCAACCTCCTCCAAGTGAACACTATCTTATGGGGGCTTGCATGGCTTTGATTACACGCTCCAAGTTATGGTCCCAATCCACAGCCAAAAACAGCTAAGCCAGAGTGTTCAAAAGACCTGGATGTGCGCCAAACAAAAGAAAAAGGTCTATTCCGTTACCGGCAGAATATTTTGAAGACTAACAATCGTGGTGTAAGTGTACTAAAATGGCGAGCGGAGTTGAATACTGTCTAAAAATGTGTGGCGTTTTATGATGAGAGAATGCATTTGATCCTCTGCAGACGCCATGAGTTTAATCGGGTAATTCTTTAAGGTTTTGGGCCACGGCGGACCTCAAGATGTTATGGACAGAGAAAGAAGAAGTCTAGACATATTTTACTGCCATTTTAATGTTAGTGGTTAAAAGTGTCAGATTTATAGTAGCAGTTTTGACAGACACTTATTAAAAGGTCCTCATTAACTATAATATTCTCAAGTCACAATTTGAATATTAGTAGTATATTAGGAGTATATTATATATTAGTATATTACAAACAATTAGGCCAATGTATTTAAACTGCTTTTGACCTGGTACTATGAATTACTATTACTATAACTTATTATCACTGGGGTGAAGTTAACTGGGGGCACTGCTCTGTCTCAAGGTCTGTTACAAGTTTTACCACTATAATACAATAAGTGCTCCACTGTGTTTTTAAAGTCCATATACCTTCACTAGAATAAGTTGGATAATTTCAGCCCTGGAATTGCCAGTCTCTACAAAACAAAAGGTAAAGGTTAGCTGTTTAAACTACTGTTTAATGACATCACAAGGTGGAACAGAGCATTTTGAGCTTTGGAGATGTGGACAGGCTGATAATAAAGGGTTACTCAAACACATACGAATGAAACAAACCACAACACCATTTGTTAACACAATCTGACTAAATAATATTACAGTCAAACACCTAAATGGGACCATGAACGCTTGTATTGACCACAGGCTAATGAAAATGTGTTGTTTAAATCTATGTAGTATTTTTATTAAACATTTCTCTATAGACATACATGCAGTACTGCCCCCTACCCCAGCATGATGTCACTGCGACGTATCAATAACTCATTACGACTAAGTGGGTACTCTGACTGCAACTCCAAATTTCCAAATCTGCAATAACAATATTATTCTGGCTAATCTCCATTGTATTGTTTTCCACTATTATTGGCTTCTACTATTTATGTAATGAGAAAGTACATGGAGTGATTTTGTTTGGAAAATTATAAATAAATAAAGAATGTGCTTAATGTTGGGGTTTTAAACACTTGTGAGAGAAGATTGAGAGGCTGAGGTGGTTGATGGTTCTGCTGCTACAATGGTAATGAAGGGGAGAGAGAGGCAATGTAATTCTATGGCAAAAACTAACATAATGGGTACTTATGCTTACGGAAATGAAATGGCTCAAGGGTGCACTGTAAGAGATTCGCTACATGCCAGATCTGTGAAGAGGCAAGCCCGCTCACATTAGAATGCATGTTTTCAATGAAATGTTGAAGATTACCCCATACGGTGGAGAAGTAAAGTTGTATTCATCATATTTTCAGCTGTCAGTTTCGAAAACGCCGCTTACTGTTATCTTTTATCATAGTAAAACACTCAATGAAAACAGGGAATGTCAATTATCTGAACAATGCCTTTCAGCGTAACGGCAGCATAGAGCTATCGCTGCTTTTGTTGTTTGGAAAATGAACTTGTAGTGTCTTTTAATGTATGAGAGAAAAGCTTATGTTGACGTGAGATCACAACTTTCGAGAATCCCTATAGTTTAAAGGGCCCATATTACCCCGTTTTCTGATCTATGTTATAATGTTGTTGAGTTCTTCTCTCAAACAAACAACACTTCCACCTTATGATGTCATGTGGTAATACAGGAAGTGCTCTACTGTGTTTTTAAACTCCATACACCTTCACTAGAATCATTTGGATGAGTATAGGATGGGATTTGGCGGAATGTTATTATTATTATTTTTTATTTATTTTGGGCAAATAAGCAATTTACATTCTTTTACATATACATATGACAAAAGTGCAATCATAACGGAAATAACAACAACAAAAAACATTTGCCCAAAAAGGAGTGAGAAGAAGAAAACTTATTTAATCTCACCCCCTCTTCTACTTTAACATAATGAGCTTTTCTTTTGCATTCTTCAGACCATATGGACTATTTACAGTGAGGACAATGAGTCACTGTTATAGCTTGGTAACATAACTATCATCATATTCCAATAATACAAAAGGATACCAACAATGGTAAAGAAATTAAGGATACCAACAATGGAAACAGACAGCAGATACAAGTAATGTAATGGACAGAACATATCAGCAAAGGTGCAGAAACAACAGCATAAACCAGCACTAGGAGGAAGTGTTGTTCTAATATTAAAACACTCTCTTAATATACTGTGACCAGACCATATGTTTATATAACAAGTTGAATTTATGGATATTTTGGCATTTCTTGAGATGTGTATCCAGACTGTTCCAGAGTTTTACACCACATATCGACACACAGAAACGTTTACGGGTAGTTCGAACATTGGGCAATTTGAAATTTCCAGACCCTCTTAAATTATGCGTTTTCTCTCTCATTTTGAACAACCTTTGTAGATTACTTGGTAGTAAATTGTTGAACGCTTTAAATAATATTATAAGCGTATAATATTTTACAAGGTCAAGAATCTTTAGGAGCTTGGATTGAATAAAAAGATTATGGGTGTGTTCTAAAAATCCAACTTTATGGATGATTCGCAAAGCTCGTTTTTGTAATATAATCACTGAATTAACTGTAAATTGGTAAGTGTTCCCCACAAATCAACACAATATGTGAAATAAGGGAGAACCAATAAACAGTATAATGTACGAAGGATCAAGGTAATACTTCACTTTGTTTACTATAGCAAGACTTTTGGAAATTTTTGTTTCGAAATGTCTAATGTGGGAATGTTTACTACACCAACAGCACAAATCAGCTCACCTTTTGTAGTTCCAATTAAGTCAGTTCTTTCTGGTCAAAACAAAGCTCAGATTACAGTCTAACAAGCCACAGACAGCGCATGCCTACAGTTAGCATCACACCCTCCAGAGAATATTGATGACATCAGCTGCAAAGTATCAATATCATTTCTTTCCACCTACATCACCGCAGTTTTCTCCAGAGGCAGTGCCAGACGAAAGAGTTCAGACGTCTTAAAAAAAGACAACATTCTGAAAAAACAAGATCACCAAAGACACTCTCCACTCCTCCATCTTATTACCAGGGCTGTCAGGCGGTTAATATTCGGCTATTCTTCTCCCAGAAAATGAAAAAAAATGAATGCTAAAAAACACACGGCCTCCCTGCTAGACATGCATTTCAAATATTCCTGGGGCGATATGCTTTTATAATAATGTATGAGGGCCAATCTCAGCCATGTTACAAAACAGAACAGTAAATCTTTTTAATGCCGTATGCAGTGTTGGTAATAACTCAAGAGGAAGTGTGTTCGCTCACTTGTCCCTCGTAAAGGTGTCGTGGAGGTTAGCGGTTAGCACATTATGTTGTAGCCATTTTCCTGTCAAAGCATTTTCCCAGAATGCATTTGAACTATGGCTTGAGCGGTTTGTATCTGTCTGTGACTATACAGGCTACTCAAGGATCTTTATGGTATGTTATTACAGAAGTGAATTAGATGTGTTTAACAAGGGATAAATCAGGTTTTCGCATTATATAGTATGTATGTTTATGAGTGTAGAAGAAGCATTAGGCTATATGGACAAATGTTATTCTTAAAATGCATGCTACAGTCACCTTGAAATAAAGCATGCATAGAATATATAGAATTATGGTATACTTTAAAGCTTCTATATTACACAAAATGGATTCTTGTGAGTCTTAAGCCATGTTATAACGTTGTTACCTCTTCAATCATTGTTTCATTCACACATGTTTGAGTAATCCTGTATTATTAGACTATCTACATCTCCAAAGCTCAAAGTGCTCGTTCCAACTTGTGATGTCATGTAGTGGTGGTTTTCATAACAGTTACCTTTTGTTTAGTAGAGATTGGCAATTCCAGGTTTGAAACCATGCAAATGATTCTGGTGAAGGTGTACGGAGTTTAAAAACACAGTGGAGCACTTTCTGTATTACCAAATCAAGGTGGAACAGTGTGTTTTTTGTTTGAGAGAAGAACTCAGCCTAAATATGCAGGGTTTGTGTGTTAAACATGTGAATGAAACAAAACACAACTTAGATCAGAAAATAGCATAATATGGACCCTAATAATTTGCACTAAAAATAAAAGAAAATCAATTAATCAAAAATGAAAAATTACACATACTTTTGTTTCAGTTAAGTAATTAATTAATCCATTAAGTTATTTTACAGATTCAAATATGTTTTAGATTGAAAATATATTGTTGGGGCGTTGTTCATTGCCTTTCACCTAGTATATTTTTTTAGATTCTTTGGTACAGCTTTGTTTATGTAGTGTTAAATCTAAAAGAATATTTGTAAAGAATTTTCACACATTAAAAAAAACAAAAACAAAAAAAAAACAATAATTATATGTGTTAAAATGGCACTTGAGATCAAGTCCAACTATGTCACCTACAATATGCCTTTTCAAACAATCAATTTAAGCGTCTTTGAATTACAGTGAAAAGCTCTATATGAAAACAATGTATTATTATTATCAAGTCAGGAGATTTTGACATTTGTGTTAGCGTCGCTTTGACTTTCATACAATTCATTTTTGTATAAAGCTTTCCAGCGATTTTCTCACTATACTGTGCAGAATTCAAGCATCTAAGCGTGACTAAGATAACACATGCTGGACTCACCCACAGCCTCGGACAGCCCGTACACCCTCTGTCCGTATGCGTCCGTCTTATCCCAGATGAAAGTGTAGGAGAGGTTTGGCTGAGCGGGGAACCACTTCTGGAACAGCCTCCCCACCACAGCGACCATCAGGTGGACCTAAGCACACATACATGGGGTTTCAGATCTGTGTCTATTAAGGTTTTCACAGTACGAAAATGTCAAACTAAATTTCGATTCTAAGGGAAAGGCTCAATACTTTCCCTTAGGCTCAATACAATTTTCTCATTACTTTTTTTTTTTGCAATACTGTCTATAATGTGTATATTATTTACATTATGTATAATTTTGCCAAAATGAATGAATGTTGATCCCATAGACTGTATAAACAAGTGGACTAAGTGAGTGTGACGTCATCTATAGCATTTAACTCCAGTCAAATGAACAGTTATAGGAGCAAATTTGAAGCCGGTTCCATATTTGGACCACTGGTTTAACCCCGAGAGAGAGGCCATGTTTTTTTCAGTAGAAAGAGAATTGGAGCCAGAGCACTAACTTCCTATTTGGACTGCGGCAGCTTGCAGGTTAGCCATGTCCATTTATATATATATACAGTATATGGTTGAACCTGATCCAACAAGAAATTCTGAATATGAAGTGTATTATTTTGTATACATTTAACATAGAGAACGAAAGAGGGAGAGACTCTAGATAAAGAGAGAAAAGAGAGAGAAGCTAGTCTGACCTTCATGAGGTTGAATGGTATGGAGGTCTGTGTCATGGTGACCTTCAGGACCGGCTTGTATCCTGCTGCTCTGGAGCTCAGGTACACCAGGTTCAAGTCACTGCCTGGGATCGACGTCTCCTCTTGTAACACCTGCAAAAGAGAAAAATTAACTGATCAGACTAAAGATCCAATATTACACTATTACATTTTGTTCACTAGAGATTGGCAAATCTTGAAATTATCCAAATGATTCTAGTGAAGGTGTATGGAGTTTGAAAATACATTCAAGCACTCCTTTAGTTTGAGAGAAGAACTCAGCCTAAATATGCAGAATCACAACTCCGAGTATACACTGCATGCATAATTATTAGGCAAGTTGTATTTATGAGGATTAATTTTATAATTGAACAACTGCAGTGCTCTCAGTCAACCTAAAATGTTAATAAACCTCAAACCTGAATATTTAAGAAATATTTAAGAAAGTAAAAGTGAAGTTTTGGCTTTGGGCAACTATTAATGGGCAGAAATATTACACAACTAAATGAAAAATGACATTAAAAAAATAAATAAAAAATCAGCGACCAATATAGCCACCCTTCTTCTCAGTAATGGCCCTAAACCTTCCATTCATGGAGTCTGGCAGTTTCTTGATCTGTTGATCGCAGCAGCAACCACAGCCTCCCAGACACTGTTCAGAAAGTTGTACTGTTTTCCTTCACCTCAAATCTCCCGTTTAAGAAGAGCCCACAAGTTTTCAATAGAGTTTAGGTCAGGTGATGAAGGGGGCCATGTCATTATTTTTTCATTTTTAAGGCCTTTAGTGGCTAAGCACTCAGTGGAGTACTTCGATGCATGTGACTGAGTATTGTCCTGCATAAAAATCATGGTCCTCTTGAAAGATTCCTCTACCACTGCTTGAAGAAAGTGTCTTCTAAACTGGCAGTTTTGGAGTTCATTTTGAGTCCATCTTCAACCCAAAAAGGTCCAATAAGCTCATCTTTAATAATACCAGCCCATACCAGTACCCCACCTCCACCTCGCTGACTTCTGAGTTGAAGTGGAGCTCTGTGCCCATTACTGATTCAGCCACGGATCCATCCATCTGGTCCGTCAAGAGTCACTTCCTTACCTTACCCATGTCTCTGAGCACTGAACACCTTGTACTTCTGGGCTCTCCACGTAGGTTTCAGTTCTGGAATATGACAGAGCTGGAGGATAATGGGTCCCTGGTAGCTTCATGTTTGATTCTTCTCAAATCTCTTGGAGCTAATTTGCATCTTTTTTCTCAACGTTTCTTGCGACACTGTTGACTATTTGCAACAAAACATTTGATGGTTCTGTGATCACATCCCAATATCTTTGCAATTTCAATAGTGCTGCATCCCTCTGAAAGATTTTTTGTTTTTTGGGGGTTTTTTTTAAACAATTTTTGACTTTTCAGAGTCAGTTAAATCTTTTATTTGGCCCATTTTGCCTGATGAAAAGAAGCTGCCAAATATTTCTGCACATCTTAATATAGGGTGTGGCAGTGGCACAGAAAGGAATGTGCTTACCTACTAACAGGAGTTTTGCTGGTTCAAATTCCACAGAAAACAGGGTGTGATTAGTCTATTGTGCGTGATTTATGTGGGGAAAAAAATCTAATTTTTGAAACAGGTAAGCACTGATCTAGCACAAAGCTGTATTGTTAAGAAACAGTTCTAAAAGTGCTAATGAACGATATAGGATTTGAATGCTAATTGCTAATTAAACAACCTAACCAATAGAGGGGTGTTTGTCGTTGTAACAGAGGAAACAACAAGAAGTGATAAATAAAAATGTGTTAAAAAAGTAATTATTATTAACAATATCAGATTTCAGTTATCTGCAGTGAAATAAAGTGTATTCAAAAGTGATATGAAGTTTCAAATAATTCAGTAATTTCATAGTTAATGGAAGATAAGATGCTATTCTAAATTGGTACTACAGTAGGCTCAGAGGGACAAAACTCAATTGTACAACACCCCAAAAGTAAAGACACCAGGGACACTAGGGAAGTAACAAAATACATGTACCGAAAAAAGTATTCAGAATACTTTTTTTGAGTAACTGTATTCTGGTACAGGTACTCTTTCATTTGGTGGTATTCAAAATTCTACCATAAATTCAAAGGAATACATGGCTGTACTTAAATTACATAGAGTACTTAGATTATCCATCATAATATTGATATTTTAGACAAGATTATCATTCTTGTAGTGCGTGCATGTGCATTTGTCCCTTCTTTAAGTAGCCATTTATGAATGCATAACAAATTTATGGTGTTGAATGTTTTTTACACTATAATATAATGCTGTAGTAGTATTACGTATTATTATGACGAGTATTATGACGATTCAGGATAAAGATCTGCAATTGGTCCATGCAACAGAATATGCTATAAAATACATTTTAATTGAAGTATTCCGTATTCCATTTACAAAAAAAATCTGACAACCTTTGCGACTGCGATTACCCTTGCAATTTCTGTTCAACGTTCACAATTTAATAAAGTAGAATTGACAAAAAGATTGAAATATGAACTGATAAACTAATACAGAAATCACATGTAATTTCCAACATGTTTGAACAGATCTAAACTAAAGGCGTAGCAGTTTTTATGCAGAAGAAGATATTATGAAGATATGATGGTACATCAAAAATTTCAACCTTTGCAGTTTGCTAATTGTGTCCATTCAAACTGCAATTTTGATTTGATTTTGATGAATCTTTACAGCCCTATCATTGAGGTGTGTTTTCAAGGTTTTTCTAATTTGTTCTTTATGATGTATTTCCAGAACAAGAAAACCATTGAACACATCCAACACCCGGGAGGTCCTTCCAAGTCCAGTCGCGCAAACAAAGCCCAGCCTCAAGCCTGTCAGTGCACAATATATTGCTGTTTACCTGAATGTTTACACTGATTGATGCTCGGAGCTTTAGAACACAATAGAACTGTGCCCTCTTTCACCTGGCCTTCACTGAATCCATCTGTGAACCATTTTAAAGTCAAGAATTTTGTGTTAACCTCAATTACAGCTCGGAGAAAAGCTGACGAAAACATCGCCAGTTCTCTGCAATAACATTGGTCATGGACATCTGCTGCTTTGGTGAGTCACTATTATTCTAGCCTCAAACAAGATCACGTCCAAATTGTGGCAATGATACGAACTGTAGTTTTTGGCGACTTTCAAATCCAGAAAGAATCAAATCTAATAGCTTTGACAGCTCATTGCGTTTTTTTGTCCGTGCAGGAAATCACTTCATTTAGTGTTTAAAAGCAACATTTTATTTGGAACATATTTTTCCCCTTATTGGAACGCTCGCAAGCAGTTTCAGGGTGTCCATTACAGATTTTCTCATTTGCTTTGTCAAAACTCAAAATGGGATTGTCACAACATGTTTGATAGCTTTTCGTATTTTGCGAAAAGAGCGTCACTTAGCCCAAACATTTCAGATTCAAATGACAGTTTTGGAAACATGATTAGAGGCGTCCAAGAGAAAAGAGGTTTTGTAAGAATGCTACAAAGATATATGATGATCATGGAGGCCAGTTTTGAAATGTAAAAAGTTTTCATAACAGAGATAAGGAGAATTGTACAATGCAAACAGTGAATTCGTTTACCGTTTAAGCTCATGGTTCTTCTCTTACAAATTATGAACAATACTGGGTTTGCATAAAGGCGTCTCCAGATAGAAGTAGTCAAAATATACTCAAGTGTACTGAAAGATAATGACCTAAATTATTACTTTCACAGTAAAGCTTTCTATCTTCATGGAGACCAAACCATGAACCAAACAGGTCAGATCTGTGGCGAGGCAACCCCGCTCACAGTCAGAGTGCCGTTTTTTGTATGTATTTTTTAGCTATAAAACCTCTGTAATTGAATAAATGTAAAGTGGAGCTATTTAACTATTGAAAAGTTACATAATGCACCTTTAAAGGTCCTATATTATGCTAAATTGCCTCTTGTGAGCTTTAAGCAATGTCATAATGTTGTTACCTCCTCAAAAACATACCTGGAGTTGTGTTTTGTTTCATTCACACATTTGAGTAATCCAGCATTATTAATCCGTCTAAATCTCCAAAGCTCAAAATGCTCTGTTCCACTTTGTGATGTCATGTAGTGGTAGTTTTCATATTAACATCTACCTTTTAGCTTTTGTTCAGTAGAGAACTGGCAATTCCAGGCCTGAAATCATCCAAATTATTCTAGTGAAGGTGTAAAGAGTTTAAAATGGAGCAGGTAATGCCAACAGGTCCAGTTACAGCTCACATCTATGGAGAGGCAAGCTCGCTCAGAATAAGCAAGCTTGTTTGTATTTCCTGGTATTAAAAACACCTCTAATTGAATAAATCTAAAACGGTGGGACACTGCATTAAAGCATATCTCCATGGAACAAGCACGTACCAGAAAAGTTCCACAGCGCGCCTTTAAACCGTCTGCATAGTACCACAGACTTGTCGTGCATTCGGCTGCTGTAAGATCTCGCTATAAACTACACTCAGAGTGAACATCAAGCTCTCCTCTTTTCCTTTGGTGTAAAATACATCCGTGCAGTGCTTTTAAAACGGGGGCGCGCTCTCCCTCTCCAAAGCCCGCGCCCCTGCACCTCTGCGGGGGGAGTCTTTGAAGGACTCCAGCGGACAGCATTTTCACACACTACTTATGGGTGAAGGGCAGGCTCAAGGACTCACTCAGATCTGGTCTTGGATTTTAGTGGGGGTTACAACTACAAAATATGATGATACAACTTTAAGAGCAATCAATACACCAATACACTACAGCTACTATAAAGACTACTATTGCTACTTCTTCTACTAATACTACTACTACTACTAGAGAGTACTTATGGGGGAAGGGCAGGCAGAAGGACTGTCTTGAGGGTGGCAGATGCAGCTTCTCCTCAACCTGTCTGTACCTGCCGCACAGATGTGTGGAGGGACACTGTATCATGGAGGGTGGGATAAGGAGAGATATAGAGGCCACAGAGGAGGACAAATGTGCGCAAAATGAGATGAAACTATTTTTACTAAAACAAATAAGCTATTGCTCCTTTACGGACAGCAATGACGACTGCTACTGCTGCTACTACTACTACTACTACTACTACTACTACTACTACTACTACTACTACCACCAGAGAGATCCGAGCCCAGAGTAACCCAGAATAACTCAGTGATAAAAATGCTTTTGTTTGTCAGAGAATCCTGCCTCATTTACCACCTCTACTACTACCACTACCACTACTAACTACTACTAATACAACTACTAGTACAACAACTACTACTACTACTCCACAGGCTAAAGAAATATAGTTACAGCTTCTACAGCCATACAGCAACAATGCCTAGGCTCTTTAGTTCTTTTGTCTCCAGATAATACAGACAACAAACAGAAGTGGGAGGAAGGAAATATTTATGAACAATTTGTACAGTACTAATTGTTCCCACATACCTAATAAGGTAAAATGCGGTTAACTTGTACTGCTGAGTAATAGAATAGCAGGCCAAATATGTGCTAATGTGTTTGGATCGATGTTACATAAATGTTGCTAGTTTACTGCTGAAAAAACTTTTACTGATGAATTTCTGTCTGAATAAACTTGCACTCAGATTTGACAGTGGCACTGTTCCCACATTGTGTCACGGTGTTCTTTGAAGAATTTTGATTATTTGAATAATATGAACATTGTATTCATTTTTTTTTTTCTTCTTTCTAAATATATTTCCTTACTATCAACAAATCTTGCCAGTAGACAAGTCTGCAAAGTTTTTTTATTTCAATATGCAATTTAACTAGTTGTGAGGAAAGGGCATCTGACATAAAAATCTACATAACCAATATGGCGAAATTTGACATAAAAGGGAACAGCCAAATAGCAAAGACATATGAGGTGAGGCGAGTGTAGTGTCTTGCCCACGGGCTCAAAGGCAGTCTACATTGCCATTAGTGGGAATTAGTGGTTACTAACTATATGGTAAGGGGGACAGAACCTTTTTAACATGTAATTAACCCACTGATTTGTTTCCATAGCACTTATAAAGAGTCCAAAAATAACTAAAAATCTGACCTACTTTTAACTACAACACTGTTTTTTGTATCTTTTCATTTCTTTTCAAATAACTTATACCTCTGTTAATTAGTGAATGTTTAATCTAAGATGGATTAAAAATCTCTATCAGACCTAATTATGTACATTATCTTGTACTTTCATCTTTGTACTTTTTGATTGTGAGTTGCTATTCCCATGTTAATTAATATACTTTCATCTAAAAAGCACTATAATTATCTCCATCTGATCTCTAGTTTACAGCAAAGTGACAGTATTCCCCAAGGTTGGTCCCTACCCATACAAAAAAAAAAAAAAAAAAAAGAAATTGACCTAATTTAAATGTGTTACCTTTATACTCCTTTTATATATTAAGTCAATGTATATATAATAATACATAATCTTAAAAATAATATATATAAATAATCTTAAAATAATTTGCTTTGAATTATATTTGGAAAAAAAGCAACATAATATATTCAAACAGGGTCAAAACTCCATATTTTAAGTGAACCGCTAGGTCAAAATCTGGGTCTGGCCCTTTGCTCTTTCTTAGCCCCTTCATTCACACAATATGCAAGAAAATAAAAGGGGAAGTCTCCTGGGACCCAATGACCATGAAAAGGACAAAAAAGGGAAAAAAAAAAAAAAAAAGAAGAAATATCTCTCCAGGGATTCTGACATCCGCGCTCCTCAGTGGTATATTTTTCAACTGCGCTATTGCCTTTTCATTAGGCAGGCATTTAGTGTTCATTACAGAGCCATTACATCCCCTTTAAGACTGGCCTTTCTCTGGCCTCCTCGCTAATGGACTCGGCACCGGCAAAGGCTTAAGTAGCCGCTTTTCCATTGGTGTTTGATCCGCACATGCAGCCTACACATGCACGCACACACTCGCTACCCACTCCCCTTTAAGGAAGAAAAACCCATACACACACACAAGGCTTACATAAAACTTGTCAAATTAAGTATATATTATGGATTTACTGTGAGTGGTTGTAAAAGCACTACAAAATTGAATATAAGACTTAGACTGACATGGATTTTAAACAAGTGATTTGTGTAGTTCAAATTTGTTTTAATTGTAGTCATTATAGACCATAGACTGTATAAAAAAGTGGACTAAGCGAGTGTGACGTCACCCATAGCGTTCGGTGCCACTGAAATGAAACTAGTGATGCTAGTGGTTACAGGGCGAATTTGGAGCCAGGCTCAGTATTATGAGCAGGATTTTTTTGATGGACAAAATTGCGGAAAAAAAAAAAAAATACCAGGATCATGTAGAGCGAGTTAATATGAAAATTTAAAGACCAAAATGAGAAGGCGCAGCAGCAGAGGGACGACAATATTCCAATGTAAGTCAATGGGAGCCAGGATGAGTAGGAGCCGGAAGTGCCCACATGTGAACTTCCTATTTGGAACACAGCGGCTAGTGCTTTAACTATGTCCATTTATATATACAGTCTATGTTATAGACAAAAAATAATGTAAAAAGTAAGGCTGGTTTCATACACACTGCAACATTTCTTTCTAGGCACATTTATTTGGCAAAATGTAAATAAATAAATGCATAAATACTTTTTACATCCTAAAAAATACAAAATAAATAAATACATACCTTTTTTAAAATATATATATATTGTAAGTTGAATACACTGTCAATGTTGGTCAATTTTATTTTATGTTGTTTGTGTAAAAAATATATATTTTTAAGAAACTTTGTGTGTGTGTGGGGAGGGGGGTTCTTATTTTATTGCCATTTAATTTACATTTGTTTTACTATGGCAGGTGATTGCTGAAGTCTTAATAACACTAATACTAATTCAACAGTGTTATAGTCAAAAGTAGTCAAATCATATTCTGAATCTGAAATTAAGTCATACCCTATTGATTTCATTTTTACAGTGTTCTTTCCACAGCTGAAACTAAGCAACTCTGGCTCAATCTTGCAATCATTAGACACTTGGTTTTCTTTTTTCCCCCACACAAAGATAACACACCAATTACTGCATTCCTGCATGATGAGTGGCTTCAGCCCTGGCCAAAGGAAACATGCTATTAGGCTTATAGGCAGTTAGAAGCAGGAGCAGGGTGGAGCTGGTTCTGCTTTGTGTGTCTCTCCAGGCCACAGTCCCTCAGCTGTGGTCCTGTGTTGTTCTAAGAGACATGGGGCGGACTCCATCTTTGTCCAAAATGGAGTGTGTGAACATTTAGCAGTTTCTTTGAGTTGTTTAGTCGATTAATTGGTTCACTGAGATAATAAGGATGCATACAAAACAAAAGAAAGGTGAAGTTAGTGAGTGAGTTAGCCAAAGATTTGATATTTTTTGGTATTTATATGTTAAAAGGCAGATTAAACTCATATGATTAAATTCATATGTTTGATTCATCTTTTTTTTGCAGTTCTCGTGAGTGCAGTTGGGGTCAGATACAAAGAGATACGTAATCATTTTGAGAGCTTTTGCCACGCCCCTTTTTTAGTTGACTAATAGACCATTAACAATGTGTGAATCTCAATCTCTATTACAGTTTGGTGAATTGCTAAAGTGTGTTCCTGACTACGTCCAACAGCTCAGAGCTATTTTCAACATGAATGCACCCAATATTAGAATTAAGTATCAAGTCCAGATGAAAGTCAGTACCCACGAAGATGGAGATTGTTTAAAAGATTAGCAAGTATAAAACTTCAAACTCAATATACATTATACCCATAGAAACAACTTTGGATTACTTTGAACTTATTTTAACTCATAGATCTGCAGGTTTACATGTGTGATCATGTTGTTAAGTTTAAAAGTGCACTGTTTATTTAAAAAGGACTTATAACACAAAATCAGCTCACCTGTTGTAGCTCCAAATAAGTCGGTTCTTTATGGTCAGATTGTGTTAAAACAAAGCTCAGACTAAAATCTAATTTGAGTTACACAGCTTCAAACAGAGCAGTGCGCTAGTTAGCTTCACGCACCAGGGAATGTTGATGACATCAGTTGCAAAGTACCAATAAATAACTTTTCTGGTGAAGGGTCTGTCACCTGCATGTTTCCATAGAGATGTAATCACTACACAAATTACAGGTGAAATCTTTAATCAGTAAGAATGCATGTCTTCAAGTTATTTTTAGGCAATACAATCACCTGCAATTAATGATATAAATGCTAAAAAAATAAAAAAAAATCCATGGAGACACACAGGTAGCAAACCTCCTACCAGTAAAGTTACATCCTGCACCTTCACATCTACAATTCAAGATTAGTATTGCTTAACTGATGAAGACATTCCTTCATTTCCATGTAAAACCGACACTGTTTTATTTGTCCATATAACAAATGCAAACTTAGCATTCTCTCCCTCACACGCCGACACCTCCACAAAACCATTACTTTAGATCGCACCACATTTCAAACTGGACATAGTTTTTTTTACGGTTGTTCCCAAGAACCTTTGCCAGTGTATCTAAAACGTACTACCTTTAAACTCACCAAGGTCAAGGCTAAAATCCAAATGTCTGCTCTTATATTTGATATTTTTGGAGTATAGGTTAGTGTGGTTGTGATTATGGTCCATGGGGTTCACTGTAGCGTCTATAAAGGTTGGTAGTTCAAATCCTCATCTAGACAATTTAAATTCATTGTGTGTCCATAGTCGACTGCAGTTACTTCAACTACCTTGATTGTGTGAATGTAAGAGAACAATAGTGGGATTGATTGAATTGAATGGACAACCTGATTGCACAATGCGCCAAATTGAAAAGCAATAAAACAGTATTAAGTACACAGTTGCAGTCTTTAGCAGGGTATAAATGTTCTTTCTGCTTCAAAAGTACCACAATGACAACAGTTAAGCAGCAGTACAATGCAATCCAAAGACTAAACAATGCAGTTCTCCATACCTGTGTCTCTGGGATGATAGGGCCATCTTCAGATGAGCTTCTATAGAACGTGGACAGAGGTGATGCAACAATGACTGGGTTTGGTCGGATGAAGCCACTCAGATCACAGCTAGGGATGTCATTCTCCTCCTAGAAAAATAAGATGATTGAAATGTAAAAAAAAAAAAAAAAAAAAGTATTATTTATTGTACAAATTTTAAGGCTACAGTAACACTCAGCTGTAACAAATGGTTTCTCCTAGCAAATAGTTTGAGTATAATAACTATGTAAATGATAAAGGGTGGTAGTCCAAGAACTGATACTTGAGGTACACCTTATTAAATGGAAGATGGGGCTGAGCAGATGCCATCAAATGAGAAAGAATCTGGAATTTGATACTGGATGATAGTTGGCAACATTTTGTGTGTGTCTGTGTGTGTTCTCATCCCGCAACTTCAGTCATTTAATCGAATGAAGTATAAGCTGTCATTGTGGAAATTATGATGAGTAAGGGTTTCTAATTCAGTTTCAAACATCGGGTGGCACTGATAACAAAACGCCTTGGGGTAAACTGGCAAGGATGTGGCTTTCATTCTGTGCCTTTGTTCTCTCCACCACCAATCTCACTCATATTGATAGCTAGGCGAGAGAGGTGACCTATCTTGATGTTGCATTCATTAGAAATAGTTCAAGAATAGTACTTACTTTCTTCATGACCAGTGTGTCCATCACATAGAAGACATTCCATGGCACCCACACTGTCCTGTACTGCGTGAGGAATGGAGCACGCTCAAAACTCAGGGTCAACGAAGCTCCCCCATTGGCCAAGAGATCGAACCTAAACAAAACCAATGAAAAATACAGTCAGTCTCTCACTTATTATGCATATGGGTTTTAAGTGTTGAAAAGAAAAGTACAAAAATACAGGAATTGTCATTTGTTTTTTGCTAACAGTGTGGTTGCTGGGTTACCTCTACATATGACATATCTGCTGCCAATGTCCAACCTGGAAGTAAAATTAAAATTTGCAGTGCTGGCCATGCGGGCGAAAGTTAATTTTTGACAATATATGTTTTTCAGATTAAGGTTAGGATTAGGGTTAGGTTCAAAATCAAAATTTGGAAGTTTTGATACTGGTTGATCATTGGAGACATTGTGTGTGTGTTCTTGTCCTGTAACTTCAGCCATTTTGAGTGAATGGAATGTATAAGATGTTGTTGTGGAAGTTAAGATGAGTACGGGTTAATGATTTTTTTTTACAATCAGGTTAAGGTTAGGATTAAGATTACGGTTATCTTTAGGAGCAGTTAATTTGGTTGAGGTTAAAACATAAGGACAGGTTAGCTAGAGGTCTTGACAAAACTGCAATGGAGAAAAAAAAGAAAAAAACAAAACAAAATTGTAATTATAATTAGGTTAACTGTGTTTTAATGAAATGAGTAGTGTAACATGTCACTTTAAACAGCTCATATAATCCTTATTGTAGCAACCATCCAGAAGCCGTGAGCCTATTAAAATTGCACATCTGCCCTTCTGATCCGTGTGCATTGTTGACGTGTAAATTGCCTTGTCTAACTGCATGTGTGGATGTTGATTTCCATTCTGATGTATGTGCATATCATTACGTCCACATATGCTTTAGCTGTGTGTTTAGGAGCCCTTAACCTCCTGCGCGTGAGGAGAGTGGGCGTGCGTGTGTGCGTGTGTGTGTGTGTGTGTGTGTGATTGATTGTGTTCATGTGAATCTAATGCATTTTAAAAGAGTCTTTGCTGTTTGCGCCTCCCACACACAACGCCAGGAGACAGACAGGAGAGCAGAGACAGAGCCAAGCATATGTTTAGTGAAGTAGCCATCACTTTGCTGAGCTGGTGTTTGATTGCACAAAAGTGTATTCGATATATTTTCATTCGTGTGTCTGTATAGTCACATCATCATGGCATAAGGCCAAATGGACAGTTATTCACCAGGACATTTCAATAATAATTCAATAATCACATCTGTCAGTCTGAAGATAGCTGGAGCATAAATGGCTGTATTTATTATTCACCACTGGCAATTTTTGCTGTTGTAGGTATGAAGCTCCTATATTATGCAAATCGAGTCTTGAGAGTGTTAAGTCGTGCTATTTTGTCGTTACCTCATCCTAAAAATACCCTGAGTTGTGTTTTGTTTCATTCACACTTGTGTGAGTAACCCTGCTCTACTGGGCTATCCACATGTCCCAAGCTCAAAATGCTGTTTAAACCTTGTGATGTCATGAAGCAGTAGTTTTCAAGTTAACAACTACCTTTTTACCTTTTGTTTAGTAGAGACTGGAAATTCATTGGCTGAAATTATCCAAATGATGCTAGTGAAGGTGTGTGGAGTTTAAAAACACAGTGGAGCACTTACCACATGACATCACAAGGTGGAACAGAGTGTTTTCTGTTTGAGAGAAGAACTCAGCCTAAATATATGCCAAAATATATGTTAAATGTGTGAATGAAACAAAACACAACTCTGGGTATGTTTTTGATCAAGAAACAACATTAGAACATAGATCAGAACACAGTGTAATATGGGCCCTTTAAAGGCTCAGTACCGGATTCTTAAAAACTTGAAAAATCAGAACTATTTCTAACGGTTTCCAGTGGTCTTACGTTATTCCTCAGTTACCTTATGCATTTTGGGCGTCCTAATTATTCACCAGTTTATAAGCTCTTTTTACAGCACCTTATAATTAACCACCAGACCAAGTTGCAGGTCAGAAGTATTTTACAGCATTACAAACACCTGTAATTGTATAAACACATGACAAATTTGTTTAATGTCATATGGTGGAACATTCCAGTATAGAACTTCCAGTGTAATTTAATTATGTTTAAAAAAAAAATCTATAAAAAAGATTTCTGGATAGCAGGTTCACAACTTGTTGGTATTCAAAACAATTTAAAGTGGTGAGATGGTGAATGCTAATGTGAATTTGAGCATCTCTAGGTTTGTCAGTGGGAGGTACTTTTGCTCTGAGCCCTTTCTGTAACTTTGGTAAAGTTGCAGAATATTAGGTGATATGAATTCAACTATATTCTCCATACAACTAAAAATATACTGGAGATGTTTTCTTTTACAACTTCTGCAACAACTTTCAAACTACATGTATCTGACACGATTCCAATAGCACACTGTATTTCAAATGTGGTTCGATAACAGTGAGGACGCTTTGGCCTCAAGTCAAGTCTGAGACACTAATGCATATGTGAAACTACATAACGCAACAGACTAAAGAATAATAATAAAAAAAGTTTATTCTCATAAATACTGTATACATTACTATAAAGTTTTGACTTGTGTATAAATGTATAAGTGTATAAATATAAGTGTAGTGTATAAACCACACATACAGACATATTCAAATCAAATTTTACTTTTAGAGATAACAATCATAATGCTGATTATAATGACCAACTCGTGCTTTAGTCAAGAGCCTCACACGAGTCTCTCATTTGTGTTGCCAGTATCAGTGCTGAGTGCAGGCTTCATACAGTACCTTTAAACACTAAATGGACAAATGTTTCTTATATTTTCGTATTGCAGTGAGTTTTGTTGTAATAATAATAGCATAGAGCAGTCATACTCACATGCCATCCTTGCGCGTGACGGTGTACCCATGTTCAGGGTAATGGACGAAGGTCACATTGACTCCGATGAGGGGCGTCCCGTCAGCTGTGAGCACCTGGCCCCGGATTATAGACACCAAACTGTGGAGGGGAAACAAACATAGATGGGATAACTCAAAGGATTAACTACATTTGCAATATTTTTCATATTTTATAACCTGTTGACAACAGTGGGAAATATGTGGTGTTGAAATGGCTAATTTATATGGCACTAAGAGATCGAAGATTTGCAATATAAAGCTGTACTATGTAACTTTTCCCGTTGACAGCATGCTACTTGTCTCCATGGAGAAGTTATTCCTTTAATGGTAATGTTCCACAGTATGACACATTCGTCTATCTCCATGATACAGCCCTAGAAAAGTTACACAATGCACCTTTAGTGACTGAAATTGGATTAAGAGTTTGGCAAAGGTGAATGCACCTTAGAAACAATTTTCATATACACATTTACTGGTAAAAGTATGCTTGAGGAAAACAAAAACTACTCCTGCTTTGTTTCTTTAGGTTCAAACAGATTTATTCCAATGCGTGGTACCACTTTATAATAACAATACTTTTAATAGCCTTAATTAAAAAAAAAGACTTAATGAGCAAATTGTTTATTAAGAATGATTCAAACTAGGGTTAGCTCTTGGATATTAAGAAACTATAATTAAGTCTTGGTTCATGTTTTATTAGGGCTAATTACAATGTATGTTTTTATAGTTATATATGGTTCCTATATCACAGATTGATAACATTATGCACTCACAAGTATCATCCACACAATCTGACTTGTTGACTTTTGCTATACGTTCACCTTCTCCACCTCCCAGAACTATCTCATTTGCATTGGGTTTTCTTTCTGCGTGGGGCGTCTCATTGTAAGAGCAGAGAGCAGTGATGCTTGACTCCAACTCAAAACATTTGAGCAGAGCTGTGGGAGCAGAGTAATAGGACAGCGATATTACCAAGCGGGCCACCGTGGCACCTCTCTCTCATTTACATATCTGTGCGCGCTGCTGCCTTCATCAGACACATTCAAGTGAACTGGAGGAGATAATGACCAGAAAAGACTAGAGCGGGTGAGGAAGAGGGGCGATGAAGAGCTTCTCCACTCATTCTTCAACCTGCCATATAGATCCAGGGTGTTCCTGTCCACATGAGACCTTTGATTTGACTCATGATGGATTATGATTTGCGGTTACATTCATGCATCATTTTGACGTTACATTGGTGTTTAAAGGGCCCATACTACCCTATACTCTGAGCTATGTTATAACGTTCTTTTGTTTTATTCACGCATGTTTAACGCACAAACCCTGCATATTTATAATAGGAGGAGTTCTCTCAAACTGAAAACACTCTGTTCCACCCTGTGATGTCATGTGGTAATACAGGAAGGGCTCCACTGTGTTTTTAAACTCCATACTCCTTCACAAGAATCATTTGGATCATTTTAGAGCTGGTGTTGTCAATCTCTACTGAACAAAAGGTAAATGCAGCTGTTAAATTGAAAACTACTGCTTGATGACGTCACAAGGTGGAACAGAGCATTTTGAGCTTTGGAGATGTGGACAGACTTATAATAAAGACTTGCTCAAACATGTGTGAATGAAATGAAACACAACTCCAGGTCTGTTTTTGAGGAGTTAACAACATTCTAACATGGTTTATGTGTAATGTAGGACCTTTCACATTGACTACAGTAAAATTCCAATTGGTTTCAGATGACCTCATGATTCTATAGTCCAATAATATTTCATACAGATGCATAAAAAGCACCTATTTGGCCTGTCCTAAAATACCACTGGGACAACCTGTCAAGTGCAGTGCGATAGAAGCAGTACTCTGGGACCCTAATCCAAATATTGAACCAGGATCTTGGTTAGAAATACCTAGGTGGCGGATTAGCCCTAACCAATACAGAAAACACCAGGATTAAACAAAACGGGTTAATATGAACATTTTAAGACCAAAACGATGAGCCTCACTGCGGTTACAGAGAGAGAGGTCTGACAGTTTTTCACTGTAAAGTCAATTGGAGCCAGAGCAGATGGAGCCAGAAGCATGCCAATGCTCACTTTAAATTTAGAACGTGGCGGCTAGCAGGTTACCTATGTCCGTGTATACAGTCTATGGACAAGAATGCTAACCACTCTGCCACTGCAATGCCAGGTATTTCACAACCTTTGATTAGTAGACATTTTTCCATTATGCTAGTGAATTAATTTCTTATGCATGCTATGATGAACTGAGAGAATAATTTGACAGGATACAGACATTTAACTCCAAAAGTTAATCATTTTAAGTAATGAATGTATTTAAATAGATCTATTAGATTAAATAGATACAAAACTTACACGGATGTGCATGTTCAAGTGTGATATTTTAATATGAAGAGTTAATTTGTAAAAATGTAAAAAAGAAGAAAAAAAAAAAAAAAAGGGGGGCCTGCAATCCACTCTTTGCACAGACATTTATTTAAAAAACAAACCTATTTTAGCACAATACAAATATGATTCCATCCCTCTTTGCCTTGACTCAATCCATTCAATGAAATTCACATATTAAAAAAAAAAAAAGAAAAAGAAAATTTTCCAAAGCTGAAATGTCTGTTTTTGCCAGTGAACTCTTGATAATTTCTTTCATAAGACCTTGATGCTGCTTGGTCGATGAAAAATAGTGAATCACTTGATATTTTTTTCTTTTTCTTCTTTTTTACCAATTTCAAAATGATTAAATCTCAGCATTCAAACTGGAGCACTGATCGGATCAAAGCCTTTTAGATTTCTCCTGATCTCATTCATGAAGCATTAACCACTCGGGGAGATGTGTGTAAATATTCTCAGAGCAAATCAAACAAGTCATGGGATTATTCAGATTCAGATATTCAGGTCTCTGTATTGCATTCAGTAGGACATTTAGAAACAATGTCAAGGAGATGCCTATTTTGCCTATTTAAATTCAATTTTATCGATAGTTAAAATCCTGTATTATAGCCATAGACTGCATATACAAATGGACATAGCTAAGCTGCGATGCCATGTTCCAAATAGGAAGTGAGCATGGGCACGCTTCCGGCTTCATCGACTCCCGTTCACCTTGTACTGAAAAACTGCTCCTCTCTCTGTAGCTGCTGTGAGCCTCATAATTTTGGACTTAAAATGTTCATATTAACCAACTCACTCAACCCACATGATCCTGGTGATTTTATTTCACTATTTTGTCCGTAAATCAAGATATGAACATTAATAGCAGACAAATCAGGCGCCTTCTTTCCCCAAGGTCGCTATCACTAACATTAGCAACAGCTTTGATTGACAGCGTTGCTCCCTCCTAAACCACTGGTGCGGGTGGGAAAGAGTGTTACCTTCAACATTCACTCTGGATTGGCTCTGTGGAATTCCAAATATGGAGCTCCAAATTCGCTCCCATAACTGCTAGCCTTGACCAGCTTCATATGTCTGGAGCCGAGCAGTATGGATGATGTCACACTCAGTCCACTTCTTTATAGTATATGATTATATTTCCAGCATTTGCATAAGAAATATGTCAAAATATATCAATTTTTAGCATACTAGCTCAAAATCTGCAGTTTACTGACGCTAACCAGCCCCAACTGAAGATTACATGCAGGTCTATTAGAAGCACATCTTATTCTATATCAGACTGAGACTTGTGTTTTGTCACAAGACCCAAATGTCCTCACTTCCTCCAACATGACCACACAATGTCACTTTGCTGCAGGGCTGATCTGACATAAGCCTTTAATAACTCCATTGATTTTATCCCATGAGTTACTTACATTATAAAGAACAAATTAATGTCCAGGTATGTGTGAACCCTCCAGCACCAAACTCATAAATGCTCCAAATAATTAACTACCATCGTTCAGAGTAGAATCCATGAGGACAAAAACTGCATTTGGGCTGTGGTCGAGTATTCCACTGTAGGATCATTACAGAAAAATACTAAAACGAAGACAAAAATCTACAAATGAATAAATCTGTCTGGTTTCGATTTTTATTTCTTCCCCAATACAGATATATTGTATAATTTTTACCTATGCGGAAACTTTATTTTGCTAAACTCAACGACACTAAAAATATGTTTATTTTAAATGAATGAACTATGTTTATGTTTTAAAAATGAATAATTTAGGTTCATAAGCACAGATTTTAACTAGATTAAATGTGAATTATGTAACTTTTCTGTTGGACAGTTCACCACCTGCTTGTTTCCATGGACATCGTTATTGTTTTGCTTGCCAGCATAGATGGTCATGGTCATTTTTATAAAGCACTTTTCCACCTTCAAGGCGCTCAAAGCACTTTACATCAAGGAAAAACTCACATTCACTTTGGGAAAGGGTGGTTAAGTGTCTTGCCCAAGGACACAACCAACAGCATTCATCTCTGGAAGCTGGAATCGCACCACCAACCTTCAGATCAGTGGACGGACACTCTACCAACTGAGCTACTGACGCCAAGTTACCGGTCACAGTCAGATTAGTGGAGAAGTGATCCCTCTTACAATAAGAATGAATGTTTTTCAAGATATTTTTTAGCAGTGCCAACACCTGTAATTGAATAAATGCAAGATAACTGTGTTTAATGCCATACTGTGGAACATAACAGGCAAAGCAATAACATCTCAGTGGAGACAAGCAGATGGTCGACACACTCGAAAAGTTACTACTGAATAGATTTTTTTGTTTTGTTTTTGCTGTGAAAACCATTATATATTGGCAGGCTTCAATATATTAAACTTTGAGATGTATTTTCCGACCACCATCTAACCACCACAAGCACATGTTAACCTATTTCTCCTCAATTTATTTTATTTTCTTTCTCTTGCCATGAATGAACGCACTGTACGCACTTGGTACATTGGGGTGAAATGGGCAGTTGGGTCATTTTGGACAGAGCTGAAAGAAAACAGGAGGTGGTCAGCGGAGAAATAAAAAATAATAATACGAGCACTATTATAAAAGCAGGCTCAAAGCAATTTCGCTGTATTAATTTTTTAGAAGGTGCCGCGGGCCAGTCTGCAACCGCAAACACCTCCTGTCACTGTGCGAAGAACTGATGTAAATTGGTATTGATTTAAAATACAATAGAGCTTTCATAGATCATTTTAGTTCACTAACTTTGTTCAATTTGTGCATAGTAGTTTTCATGTCCTCTGGTTGATGCATTCAAGGGATCATTATAATACTTTAACTGATCTTCTGCACGCTCTTTCGCTTTAAATCTCATCTTTGGTCTTTCCTTAGGACTCCAGTTTTCTGTAGATCTAACTTCTCCATCCCAAATTGATATCTGCGTTATTCTGGTTGATCTCCAACCAACTCAATCTAGAAATTTTACCTTCAAAACATCCAATATGAATTTTTGTTGAGATTCCTTAATTAGTAATTCTTCATCCTGGCATGTGAAATCAGTTCTGTGCATTTGACCCATTTTTCAGGTCAGGAGAGGTGGGTAACCGCACTGCATTACCCATCTCCAGATATTGAGCTGAGTTTGGAGAATTTGCCAATATTACGCATGTTTTAGGACGATAAGAGAGACTGGAGCACCCAAAGGAACCCCAAAAGAAAAAGGGAGAACATTCAAACTCCCTAATTGGTCTGGGAATCAAACTTTGGAACTTAATGTTGTGGGGCAAGCCTGCTAACGACTCTGCCATCTATGCATCTAAACCATAAGGTAATGTATTTAGCTTCTCCCTTTTGGTAACTGCAATGTCCATCTATGTATTTCATTATCAGGTAAATATATATGGCATTTTGTTTTCACCTCCAAAACATGAACATTTTTGTTGTTATAAATTGGTATTGATCCAAAACATAATGCAGTCTCCTTCGCTAATTGCTACCCAATAATTTCAGTGTCTGCTATTAAGCGCATTTTTCCATCCGTTAAATGAAAAGAAATATGTTTTAAACCAACACAATCGATAAAAAAATGCATTCAAAACTCTCACTGCAGTCTGTAAGAGAAAACATTTTTATTACCAAGCTGTGGCCTCTGCTTTTTTATACAGCGTTCAGGCGCATATGGAAAAATGGGACAAAAGCGAAGCAAATAGCGGCGCAGAATCGCAATCATGTTTCACTAGCCCAGCCTTCACCACGGCAACGCTTATCATACTTATTGAATGTCGAGTTGAAGGAGACAGGTTTTTCTGTATACGCCATAAGCAATGTATTTGTTTGTTTTTGTTTATTTATTACAAATTTATCCAGACATAAGATGAGCTGTCAGGCCTATAGCGATGGTGAATAACACTGAGGTTAAGTTGACAGTGACCCAGAGCCAATGTGGAATTATTACGAGTCAAAACAAAGAAATGACAAACATGATGAAAGGCAGGCTCAGCTCTGACTGAGTTACTCTGAGAAATAGAAGCCATTTAAACAAAGTATTAAAAACTAAACTACTATATTTACAGGATAGAGGCTATATCTATATCTATCTATCTATCTCTCTATATATATACACATATGGGCTGACAATTGAATAGTTACCAAAACTGCCATACGATTTAATGTATGTTTGTATGTTTAATGCATGTTTAATGATTGTAAATGTTTCCGTACCTTCTGTTGAAGGGGTTGTCCCCGGTGATGACGTGCGTGGACTCTGGACCGACCAGGAAGTGGATTCTCTGGTAGAACGATCTGGCAGCCTGGAGGAAACAAAGCAGGTTTTTATCAAGTTTGAGAAAAGGTATTACAATAGTACATGTGTACTCTACTGTAGTGAGTAGAGTACCTGTTGCGAAGTGAGTAGCTGTAGTGAGTAGAGTACCTGTTGTGAGTAGAGTACCTGTTGTGAAGTGAGTAGCTGTAGTGCGTAGAGTACCTGTTGTGGGGTGAGAGCTGCGGGGGACTGGCTGAGCACCTCAGCGGGGTCTGGAGATCCTTTACAGAACTGCTGTGTCTGACAGGACGGCTGCAGACAACAGTCCGGGTCCATGCAGTCCGCCAGCCCATCTGAAATATTCACATATACTTCACTTTTTTTTCTTCATTGAGGGTCATTTACTGGCAAAAGTATTTACATATCAGTATTTGTGGCTTTCAGATTTCTGTATATGTAAAATTTCGAGGACTTTTCCCATTCAAAAGATGTTTAATCACCATGGCAACCTCCCTAATTTTTTACCACTCTGGACCAGTGGAGTTTGTCGTATGTCACCTGCAGGTCTCCATGAAGATCTAAAGCTTTGGCCTTAAAGTCATTCATCTCAGTGGAGACAAGCAGGCGACACTATCTGATCAAGTAACGGGTCAGATCTGCGAAGAGGCAACCCCACTCGCAGTAAAAACGCACCTTTACATTTACAAACACCTGTAACTGAACAACTGTACGAAACGTTTAATGCCGTACTGTTGAACATTCCAGGAACAGCAATAAAATCTTCACGGCGACAGGGAGGCGGCAGAAAAACCTCCACCAGATTGACATAGTGCAACCAAAATTGTAAATCTTGCACCAAACTAAATGTAACCCGTGTACTTTTACTACAACTTGAATATTTTTTTGAATACGACAAGGAGAAATTCAGTTTGTCATGGACGACTGAGGGATTTTACGTATATGTACGAAATACTTCCACATATGTTTCTACAATCTAACTGTGGGAAAAACCCTGATTTATGGATAATAATCTGCTAAACCCGATCACTGCTCTACAGGGAAAGGATGGAGGGATAAAGGGAAAGAGAAAGAGAAGAGAGAGCGGGGGATGAGGCCAGAATCAAAACAGGAGGAGACGGAGAAGCACCAGAGGGATGAGGGACCAACGGAGGATAAAGTGGGATTAGGAATAATTATAGATGCAGGAGGGATGCTATAAGGAGACGGGGAGGAGAGACGGGAGGACTAGAGGAGATTTAGAGCGATGAGTGGACATTAGACTTACAATGGACAGAACATGGAGAGAGGAAAAGAGATGTAAGAGCCTTTGTTGTCACAGAGAACAGGCGGTGACAAATGAGACGGTCTGCGGGGTGAGACGCTAAACGTAGGTTCATTTTCGTTTGGTCATTTCAAAACATTGTACAAAATGAGGGTGTTTAAATTGCGTTCTAACCAAAGTATTTTACCTGTAAATATAAAATTCTAAACACTAAATTAAAAGTCTTATATTACGCAAAACTGACTCTTAGAAACCTGGAGATGTGATTTTTTTTTCCTTTTACACATGTTCGAGTAATCCTTTATAATTCTGTCAAGCTCAAAATGCTCTGTTCCACCTTGTGATGTCATCAAGAGGTAGTTTTCAAGTGAACAGCTGCCTTTAAATTTTCGTTCAGTGAAGATTTGCAATTCCGGGGCTGAAATTCTCCAAATGATTCTACTGAAGGTGTATGGATTTTAAAAACACAGTGGAGCATTTACAGTATCGGCATGCGACATCACAACAAAGCGTTTTCAGAGTTTGTGCGTTAAACATGTGCGAATGAAACAAAACGCAACTCCAGGTGTGTTTTTGGTGAGGACATAGATCAGAAAACGGTGTAATACGAGCTCTTTGAATGTTAATCGTCAACTTTTTTTCCATTTGTTTACAACATTTAAAAGTGTAATCCTGCGTTTATAAAACTTTAACCGTTGCCGGGAAGAAGTAAAAAGAAGGGATGCACCAAAGAGACAACGAAAAGACAGAGAGGAGCAGATGAATGGAGTGATAGACGGAGGAATGCGGGCTAATAAAATCTGTTCTGCCATTCGTCTCTGTTAGTTTCTAAAAGCCAATTGTACATCTGGAGACAAGCCACGGGAGACATACAAACTTGAACTTTTTTTCCCTTCTTTTGTCTTTTTTTTTTTTTTTATGATGACTGCACCTTTACGTTTCAGCCTCCATTAAACTTTACCACGGTTCACTGCACAAATTGCACCAAATTATGGACAAATTGTGTAACAGTGAAAATCACAAAGCGGGTTTTTGAATGCAGAGGGGGTATTTCTTTACATTATAATTGTTTTCATGTCTGGAAAATGGCAGTTGTACAAGAATGTGAAGTTTAATCGTGGGAGTAGAGCTATTTGGTATTAAGCAGAACCTGGAGGTCTAAGGTTAGATTTTTGTACTGAACATTAAAGCCACACTGCGTAACTTTCTGGAGGTGAAATAGAAACTTAAAACCACAGATACATTTTATGCCTTACAGTGGAAGATTATAGTCAAAAACGTTTACAGACATACAGCACAACGCCGCATGTTTTTCACTGCAATAAAAACATACATACAAGAATGCATTTTTTTGGCTAAAAAGTTACACACTGTGGCTTTAAATACGATGCCTTCTTATTAGTTTTCCTTTTGTCACCTTGGGTTAATGCAATTTTACTATTTGGTTTTAATAGAGCTATTCAAATCTGTATTTATCTGGAATATTTTTAAGAATAATTTTGGGTATTTCTGTTGCAACTTTGAAAACTCTCCATTGTTACAGAAGATCTATATTGTGTCTCCATGGATCATTATGATATAATTTGTACATTTAGATTTGATTAATATACTGTATTAAAACTTTGATAGCGCAAAAGTGCAGCAGTAAAAATTCATAAATATAAAGAAACTCGTAAATGTCATCCCAACAAAGAGGCGTGAAGTTGTTTGCACTTCCTGTGGATGACCGCACATCACGCTAGCAAGATGCAGATTTTTTTTACTTGTACTAAAATAACTAAACATTGCTAATGAACCCTGCGTGTATCACCGCTTAAGAAAATAAAATTGTAGAATGAAGGACGGCAATATGGCGTCTTGAAAATAAGCGATTAAAGGTTGCTCTAATCACTCCAAATACAACTTATTAGTGTAGAGTAAGAGAGTATGCATAAGGTCATCTATCCGTCATCCATTTATTTATTACATTGTGCACTTTAGTTATCAGATCAACCATTTTGTTTTACAGCTACCTCTTAGAGACAAATCTTGCGAGAACCGATTCAAAGCGTTTAAAGATGGCGAGAAAGGCATTCAGTCTATTAACTTTGTAGAGAAGACTGAATGGGGCTTCCTCACTGTAGCCGTTATAGGACATATAGTGCACTGTATACGTTCCCTGCTGTATTGACAAGGACGGCGGTATTTCAGAGTCATTGGAGCTTCAAAGAGGCGTTTGAACTTTGGAGCTGAGAGTTCATTCACATCACAACATCAAGGTGCCACGCTACGTCTGAAAAGTCACAGTCCATCACATGTGCAAGGGAGGGGAAATCCATCTACTGATCCTGCTGCTGCAACACGGACTTTAGCTATTTCAGTAATGTGTTTGATATAGAGCCTTTTTTTTAAAACGGTTTCGGAATAGAGCCAACTGGAATCTGGAATGAAGTGGAACATAATGTAATTTCAGTGGGTAAATTTGGATTAAACACAGAATGTCAGAAAATACGAAAAATGAAGTGGGGATTGGCAAATGAGGACCACATACGTGTGAGTGAGGTCAGAGCGCAGTTTAAAGACATTTACAGTTTTGTTTCAAGTTATGTAGTTAATGGGAGATTATCACACACTTTTTATGAAGAAAAAATCCTGATGTTTATGGTTTTACTTGACAACTTACAGAAATATACCCCGCGCAATACTTTTTTATTTTAACTTCGGACATATACATACTTTGCCACTTAGTGAGAGTTAAATACTATTTTGAGGCTAGAATTTTTTTCATTTTTTGTAATAGAAAAGAAAGCAAACTGTTGAAAGCTTTACATTTTTTATGTTACATTTAAGAGCAGCATCGTCCTATAGGATTTCTGCTGAAGGTGGACTAAGGAACCTTTTCGGTAAAGGTCCCCTTGCTTGTTTCCATGGAGATGTTATTGTATTTTTTTTTTTTTTTTTTTTGAGCAAGGTACATTACAAACAAGGATATGTACATGTACATGTTTGGGACCATTTCTGGTGCTCAAAAGGAGTAGGTTGAAGTTTAAAAAAACTACCCTAATTGTTTTACCTTAACACGTGGTTGACACTTTATATATATATACATATACACATATACATACACGCACAAATATATTTTCGTTTGTGGTCGTACAAACTTATAATGATAAAGAAGGCACAAAAGTTTATCATTTATGATTGTACAAAATAAACATTTTTTTTTCCATTTATGGTCGTACAAATGAATAATAATAACAAAGGCAGAACAGTTTATAGTTTATGATTGTACAAAATTAAAAAAAAATCAATTTATGGTCGTACAAATGAATAATAATAACAAAGACACAAAAGTTTATCGTTTATGATTGTACAAAATTAAAAAAAATCCATTTATGGTCGTACAAACTAATAATAATAACAAAGGCACAAAAGTTTATCGTTTATCAAAATAAAAGTATCAAAATAAAAGGTAATAATAAAGAAAAGCATGTGTTTAGTTAATAGTCAACATCTTGTGAAGACAATATCTAGTCTTCTAGGTATTTCTGTAAGATTTGACTTTTATATTGTTTTTTAAAGTGCCCCAGGTTAGTTCAAGCTTTGATATGGTCGTCTAAGGTATTCCATAAGTCTACTCCACGTCTGGTAACACACATGCTTTTGAGAGTGGTTCGAGAGAATTGTTTTTTAAAATTCATTTGACCTTTCAGGTTGTATTTGAATTCATTTGTGCAAAACAGTTGTAATGTTATCTGGGAGCAGGTTGAGTTTCACTTTAAATAAGATTCGGCATGTTTTGAATTTTACCAGGTCCCCAAATTTCAGTATCTTTGCATTCGTATGTTCTCTATATCCGACTAAGTGAGCTATTCGTATTGCTTTTTTTGTAATTTAAATAATAAGTCTGTGTTACTTTTATAAGAATCTCTCCAGACCTCTACACTGTAACTTAAATGGAGTAAGATAAAAGTACAGTAGATTGTATACAGGGCTTTCTTATTTAGGAGAAATTTAGATTTGTTCATCAAGGCTGTAACTTTTGCAATTTTGGTTTTAATTTTATCAACGTGGGGTTTCCAACAAAGTTTGTTACATCACCAAATGTGTGGTCAAGTACTCTTTCACTAAACTTTGAAGGTCCTCGACTGAACACAGAACTGTTGTATCGTCCACAAAGAGAACGAATTTAAGTTTTTCAGACAGTCAGTCATTTCAGTCATTTATATATAAAAGAAATAATTTGTGGCCTATTTGTTTTGCTTAGAATGTTCCACAGTAATCCACACATCTACATCGAGAAGAGCATGTGACGCCCCACATGATTACAGATGAATATACGTTTTTCCAAGTATTATTTTAGCAATAAAACTACAGTAATTGAACAAATGTAAGACTTAAGATGTAAGTTCAATGCCAAAGCCTTTAAAAATATTGTGATCTTAAAAACTCGATAACTTAGAAATCATATTATTTTTATGTTAATGATTGGATTTTGTTTGTGTTTTGATCTTGTTCTATGTACATCATCTCATAGATAAGACAGATTCCAAAGACTGGAAGGAACTGTATGTAATTTGCCCTCTTATGTTTTTGTTTTTAAAAACAAATCAAAATCTTGTTTACATTTCTTTTAAGTTTCATTCTAAAAGTGAAATGTGAAGAGAGTCTTTGCCCACTTGAGCTAAGCAGTGACCATCCTCTTCACTTGACAGACTAGACTGTCGTCTAATTTTCCATGTTCCCGTCCCCCCCTGGGCGTCTCACACTTGGAGCCAACAACATGTCCGCCGCCTGTCCATAAATAACCCCATCTACTCTCCATCTCGCTCTCTTTCTCCCCATCTCCCTCTCTCTCTCTCCCTGTCTCCCTCTCTCTTTACCTCTATCTCTCACTTGTCCCTCATTCTCCATCTCCCTCTCTCTCCTTCTGTCTTGCTGTCTCTCTCTCCTTCTCTCTTTATCTCTCTCTCCTTTTCCTTTCTCTCCCTCTCTATACCTCAAACTCTCATCTGTCACCCCCTCTCTCTCCCCCTCTTTCATTTTTTATCTTCTCTCTTTATCTTCTCTCCCTCTCTCAGTCTCTCTCTTTCACTCTCTCTATCCCTCTCACGCCCCTTCTCTCTATAACACATGTCCACACACGTACCGCCTTCGTTGTCCTTGCCGTCAGTGCAGAGCGTCTCCATGGCGACGTGACACCCGGCTCCTCGCCACCCGGACTGGCAGATGCAGTGCCACCCACTGGCCTCCAGGGTGCAGCGTCCGTTGTTGTTGCACAGACCCGGGCAGCCCTCTGAAGTGAGGAGAAAGACAGAGGGGGTAGTTAGCGATGAGTTAGCGTTAGCAGTAGCATCGCACGGATAAGGAAGTTTGAGGCTCAGACAGGCTTTGACCAGTAACGGTGTGAAGGCTGAGGTCAAAGGTACTGGAGATGTGACTAGATGGATGTTGAATTTGAAAAAAAAAAAATAATTGAAATGACATTAGCGTTAAAGGGCCAATCTGATTTTGGACTATGCGTTAAGAACATGGTTTTGTTTGAATTGAACTATTGCACCACAGCACAGAATTAACTGGGATAGTCTCATACAGCTGTTTCCATGTGGTTCTCATCATTCCCCGCCCCTTTTTATTTTCTTACTGTCAGGGTTACTGTCAGGCTGTTGCTTTCCCATGATTCTTATTAAAGTGATGGGCGATACCAGTGATATATGTATTTTTTATCTTATACACAGTATACAGATACCAATTTTATATTAAAATGCACCGAAACTCCTTTACCAGCTGAACAAAGAAAGGTCCCAAGTGATCAGGGGTTTTGCCAATTTTAAACTTGATATTTAAACCTATAAACGGACCAACTATTCCAAATGAACTAAGGTATGTTTATTGTCCCTATAGGGAAATTGTAACTACTAATACAAGAATCCCATGCATTTCAAAACATGAGATCTAAACTAAAGTTACAACAAGATTTTCCAACTAAAAAAACTGATATTTTGTTCTTTGCAGAAGACGTTCTACTATCTAAATAAAAGCAGCCTTTGTGATTTGAAAACTGCACCAACTCATATTGCGATTTTGATTCACTAGCATGGAGTATTGGACTATGGCACCTTTGGGACTCACAAAACAAAGAACTTAAACTGAAGCGTAACTTGAAATTCCCATATTTTTGCTTTAAAAGTTGCACTGTCTCCAATTTATATGTGAATACCATCAGTGATTCTCCCCAGTCCATAGACAGCAGCCTCGTGGAGCCCGTAGTGGTCAAAGCCCGTACTTAGTGAGTGTTTTTAGCCCTATATTTAATGCACCTCTCTCCAACAAATGGACTGACAGACTGAAAGACAGAGCCAGAGACAAATCAGAACAATCAATACCAAACAATACGGACATTAAGACAGCTTTCAGTGGAATGCCAAAGATGTTGTAGTTTCACATGAACGCTAAGAATCCCTATAGGGCCCAAATTGCATCGTAAATAGATCTATGTATCATTCTCTGTGGGGGAAGAAAAATGTTATTGATGATGGAGGACAAAAGCAAAGAAAGAAAGCGAAAAAGAAACAAATATATTTATAATTTGAGGGCCTGTTTGAATCTCTTTGTCTAATCTCTGAGTAAATTTTGCTGAGAGAAGCAGGTTAAATAATCCATGTGAAAACACAACATGAAGACAGGAAGAAAAGCCAGCACACAAAGTATAGGGAGGACACAGGGAGGACTATTTGGTTTTGGCCAAAAAAAAAAAAAAGCATGCCTCCGAAATGCTATACTTTATGCGGCCGCCACATTTGAGACAAAATATGAGGCTGGCTATTCGAAAACAAAAAAATAAAACAGAAAAAAAAATAGATAGAGTGTTTTTCTGAAAACCAAGCAAAGGGTATTTGGAGAGACAGAGGAGAGAAAAATCGTGAGACAGGGACAGCAGCTGACTTCATTGACACATACATATAAATAGACATATTTAAGACAGGCTTCTGGATGCAAGACAAACAAAGCATATTGGGTATTGTGTATTTGAGTGGACGAAGAGAAAAGTGAGTGCATTTGAACTGTGCAGAGGAGAGAGTATAAGTTACAAAAGGTAAAGCTGGGACACTGGAAAATATCAGATAAAAGCAGTTTGACAACTTGAACAAAATGGGAGTAAATGGAAGACTTGGAACTATCTCGCAATTGTAATTCGATAAATCATAACGGTTGACTTGTGGGATAAACTTCTTTGACTGTATGACAAAACTGATTCATCCATGGGTTGCAGTTTCATGTTTATGGTGCCATTTAGAGGACTTTTCAGCATTCAAAAGATGAAATATTTGAACTGTTACTACTTTTTTATCACTCCAAAACCCCTATGTTGATAATGTTAAAAGATACATTACAATTAAACATTTCTTAAAATCTCTTATGGTAAAAGTTACAACATTTTGTCATATTTCACAGTAATAGAAAGTTCAAAATGTAAACCCTAACCAACCAAAGAAGTTAGAGATAAATGGGTTTGCACATTGAGCAGTCACCCTATAACCAGAAGGTTGGTGGTTTGAATCTAGCTTTAGCCATTATGTTATTGTATCCTTGGGAATGACACTTTACCCAACTCAAAATGTCCGCCACATCCATCTCAATCTGCCTGGGGCGGCAACAGAAGTAAGGAGTGAATGATTAAAGGCGCAGTGTGTAACCTTTGTAGTGGATGGCCCGCCACCTGTTTGTCTCCATAGAGATATTACTGTTTTGCTTTGATTATTCCACAGTCTGTAAATAAATTAAGTAATCACAATGGAGACAATTTAATGGTCAAATCTATGGAGAAGCAAGCCTGCACATGGTAAGAAGTCATGTTTGTTTGGGATTTTTGAGCTATGAAACACCTGCAATTGAATAACTGCAAGGTAGATATGTTTAATGCCCTACTGTGGAACATTCCAGGCAAAGAAATAACATCTCCATGGAGACAAGCAAGGAGCCTCCACCTTAGAAGTGCACCTTTAATGAATCTAAATGCGTACTGTTGCGCACTGCAATGTGCTATGCATAACTGTTTTACTACCATTCCTGTGTTTTTTTTAACGTAATTAAATATTCTTTTTTTTTTAATGTCCTCCAAATTGTTTAGTACAACTTCGCAAATTGTATTCTGCAAGGGGCGACACAGCAGTCTGCCAGCAATGACTTTTTGTAACATATATCTTGATTTCCAATTGTGAAAGTGCATCGGTGCATTAATTTTATCATTCCGTTTTCATGTGTGGCGTATCTAAAAGACAGGGACAGAATAATGTAACCAGAAATACAAATATAACTGAAACAAACAAGCTTGGACAAAGTCAGAAAGACAGTCGTCGTGGAAACACAGAGAGAGAGAGAGAGAGAGAGAGAGGACAGGAAAAGTGGAATGGGTTGAGACAGGAGTGCAAAAAAGTGATTGGATTTGGGACAGCCTTGAATCAAGTCTTTGGTATTTGAATTACCTTTATATCCTGAGAATAGGAGAGGGCACGGGGGGAGAGAGGGAGGAAAATTAGGGATAAAAAACGTAAATTGAAAAAACTAAACAAAAAACAGCACTGCCAAGTACACTACTGTATCTGAGATGTAATAAGGGTTTATGGTCAAAGACAAAAGGGTAGAGGAGGGAGCGGGACAGTAGGGGGCAGCGCTGAGTCAGGACCACAACACTACGGTGTCATTCAAGAACAAGAGCAAGAACAGAACAAGAATGTTGTGGTGTAGAATATTCGTAGACAGTTATAGATTTGCATTCAGTACAACGAAACACATGTGGACGATGTTAAAGAAATGTTTTTTTGTGATTGTCAAAGCTCAAATTTGGACCATGATTATTCACAACGCAAGATGTGGTCTGGCACTTTGTAGCACAGCAGCATAGCAATTTTCATATTTGTTACAGCGCGTGGTATTGAATAAGTTAAAATTCCATAATAGTGCTTTATATTCATGGACATTATCAAGCTTTTGGATAGAAGGTTTAGTTCTTATACTGTGGTTGAGTAATGTTGTTTATTCATTCTGTGTCCCTCTTTAGGGTTGATTTTACTTTAATATTTTGATCATTTCTGCGTTCAAACTTCCTTCACTGGTTAAAGAGCCCATATTACTCTATTCTCTGATCTGTTATAAAGTTGTTTCCTCATCACAAACATACCTGGAGTTGTGTTTTGTTTCATTCGCACACGTTTAACAGATAAATCCTGCGTATTTAGACTGTGGTCTTTCCTCAAGTGAAATAACACTCCAACTTGTGATGTCATGTGTTAATAAAAGAAGTGCTCCACTGTGTTTTTAAACTCCATACACTGGAATCATTTGGATAATTTCAGACCTGGAATTGCCAATTTCTAGTGAGCTAAAGGTAAAAGGGAGCTGTTAACTTGAAAACTACCACTTCATGACATCACAGGGTAGTATAGAGCATTTGCACTTTGGAGACGTAGGTAGATTACTCTGCATGAATGAAACAAAACACAACTCCAAGTGTTTCTGATAAGGTAACAGCATTATAATGTGGCTTAAATCTCACAAGAATCCATTTTGTGTCATACTGGACCTTTAACCATCTTCAAAGGTAGCAGCTATTGTTTTTAGCCCAATTTTAACTTATAAATACATAAAGCATAAACATAAAGCCAAATTTAAAGTTTGCACTGTGAAACTTTTCTTGTTGGTAGTTGGCCACCTGCTTGTCTCCATGAAAACGTTACTATTATTGCATTGAAGGTTCCACAGTATGGCATATCTTACATTTATTCAATTGCAGGTGTTTTTATTGCTAACTTGAAAAACATGGCTTTCTTATTGTGAGCTACCGATGTGTTCAATGTCAATCTGTGTAACATTCCAGATAAAGGAATGACATCTCCATGGAGACAAGCTGACAACCAGAAAAGCTACATAGTACACCTTTAAAAAGCCATGTGAAAACTGCACTTTGACACTCAGAATCCTCTTATTTGAAATGACAAACCGCCCCATGGTATTTTTATTGCAGCGGTGACAAAATCTGTGGATATTGGGCACAACACGATGAAGTGCACTTTCAGGTGTGGATCTGACAGTGAGTCCGATTAGTCTGGAGTAAACCTGTTCTTACCTGAGCACGAGAACAGTGTACATGACAGAGGCAGCAGCCATTTCACACACAATGTTCATACAAAAGACACAAGCGTTTAATGTCTGCCCTGAGCTACAACTACACTTTCTAATGTTAAACTTGTAAGAAATGTAGTACTGAATTCATTAATGTAACAATTATATTCAATTATTGACCTAATTTAGGGTTTAATGACTAATCCCATATTTTTTCAACTAATAAATAAAAAAAAAAAAGTGAAAATGATGTTTAATATATATGGTCCTGTCAGAATCAGTATAATTTCAAAATATAATAAAGTATAAATGTGGAAATCGTCTGGTGAGGGTCTTTATGGACACATTATTGCTTTGCCTGGAATGTTGCACAGTATAGCATTAAGCAAATATATACTGATTTCAATGATATTGATAAGTTAATGCCATACTGCGGAACATCCTAGACAAAGTAATAGCATAAAAGAGACAAGCAAGGGCTACCCTCCCTTCGCCAGAAAAGTTACAAAGTGAACCTTTAATGATTTGATAAATTATTTCGTTTTCATTTCAATTTTTACATCTGGCATGAATAAAATACTTTATTAGCTAACATAATTAGCAGTAGTGTTGTGATAGTTATATACACTACTTTATTTCTATACGTTTACTACTTTCTACATTTGATATACATACAGAAAACATCAAATATATGACGTAAGATGCATGGAATTATGTAGCAAAGAAAAAAAACTACTAAAATATGTCTTTGTCGAAAGATATTATTGCAGTTATTTAACTGTTTTTCTTTACTAAATAATTCCATACATCACTTATATATTGCTTCATATATTTGATGTCTTCTGTATGTATATCAAATGTAGAAAGTAATAAACACATAGAAAAAAAGCATTGTCCAAACTTGATTCATAATTGCATATATTTTTTCAATTATTATTTTTATTTCTTGAATCATTACAAAACTATCTGGTAAAACTATTGAAAAAAAGTAGGTCACGGGTGTGGAATCTGGCGTAATTCATCGGCCGACACCCAAAGACCTCTGCTAACACTGTACACAGCTCAGTGCTAAAACACATGCTAGCGCTACATGTGATTTGTGACCGTCGCGTGGCTTGACCTTTGACCTGCGCAACGATGCATTTAAAACAACTACAAAGTACAGGGGAGGGAAATTTATGCTTTTAAGTGCTTGCACATCTGGCTACAATGTGTGCCCGGCCACTTCCTGAACGCTCTGCTTGGACGTAGTGATACTTTAACATGAGATACGTGCAAAACTATGGACACAAATGAGAGCTACATGTGAAAAATGGGTGCTTTTCATCTTAAAAGAATAGACTGGAACATGCATCTGCAGCTGATGGTTCCAACAAATGCTTCGAATATGACGAAATAAATTACACAGAATGCGAGAACACTGCAAAACGTTTGATTGAAAAAGCTGGGGAGATGTATTGATTTAACAAGCTTTGACTTTGACTGCCAATGGATGAAGATGTGTTTTCGTGCTATTCAAGCCAATTCCAGAGACAGTTTTTTCACAGTATTTCACTTTTTTATATGAAGCACCGTACTGCAACAAAACAGACGTACCAACGCGAGTTAAAACTACTTGAAATTACTATATTCATTTTAAGTAATTTGAGTAGTTAAGGCAATTAAATTGTCGATTCTATTTAAATGTATTATGTATAATTTTTAAATAGATCTCTTAAAGGTGCACTATGCAATTTTTTGGTCAGGGCTCCTTCACCTGCTTGTTTCTATGGATATGTCATTGCTTTGTCTGAAATATTCCACAGTATGACATTTAACAGCTCTATGTTACATTTATTCAATTACAGGTGGTTTTACTGCTCAAAAATAGCCAGAAAAACAGGTGTTCTGACTGTGAGCGGGGTTGTCTCTCCACAGACCTGATCTGTAACTTAGTCTGGTCTTCAGGTTTGGTCTTCGTGAAGATAAAAAGGTTTAATACCATACTGTGAAACATTCCAGACAAAGCAATAACATCTCCATGGAGAAAAGCATTTGATGGGCCCACAAAAAAAGTTATACACTGCACCTTTAAAATCTAACTTAAATGCATTTTTAAAAAGGTGACATGATATATTCAAATAGAATCCATGATTTCAGACAGCTTTTAAGAGTCCGTTTACCTTTCCGATCTAAAAATCCTACAGGTACAGTCTACTCAAGATATTCAAGTAATTTCAACTCAAGTATTTTCATTTCTTGCAGTGCAGTCTCCATTTCCATAGCGATTAAACGTGTGTTCACTGACAGGCAATGACTAATAAAACTACTGCACGTTGTCACACATGAAATCATAAAAAAAAAACACAACGAATCCTGCTGCAAAAAAGTGAGAGATGACACAAAAATAAACAGAACAAAAAACACTTTTCATTTTAAATAATGAGTTAAAGACAAGCTTTTACTTTGAAGCCGCCGTAGCTTCACTGAACAAGAAGCAAAAAGCAAAATGGAGGAGATTGCGAGATGGGGACAGACGAAAGTTTACCGTACCTTTGACTCGTATGTCCGGGTTGTGAGCTTAAGGAAACAAGGAGGCAAGAAAGGATAGAGAGAAGGAAGATAGAAAGACACAAAGAAAGTATTTAAGTACAGTATGGGGATTTGAATTGAATGAACTGATAAAGATTATAATTTTGAGATATCAAGTAATAGTAGAAACCACAGATACCAATACCAGTATAATGAAACTTGTAAAAAGTAGTTCCAATATACTTTACAGTATACACTTAAAATGATCACAGACAGAAAGAAAAGACTGATTTATAAACAGTAATTCAAAAGAAATTTACATTCATTTAAATGCACATTCTGTTCAGCATCATCCTGGAATTTCAACTATATTCCAAAACCACAGACTGTATAAAGAAGTGGACTAAGCGTTCAGCTCCAGTCAAATGAAGCTCACAAGGTTAGCAGTTATTGGGGCAAATCTGTAGCCAAGTTACATATTAGGAATAGGAATTGATTTATGAATAAAATAGCGAAATAAAAACACCAGGATTACGATGAGTCTGACAGCAGCAGTTACAGAGAGAGGGGCGACGTTTTTTCAATACAAAGTGAATTGGAGCGAGAGTCCATGGACCCGGAAGCGTGCCCATGCTCACTTCCTTTATGGAACGTGGTTAGTGCAGTAGCTCTGTCCATTTATATACAGTATACAATCGAAGTTTCCCTAATGTCCACCACAGCGGCAAAACCATCTACATGCTCAGTCTCTCCATCTCATCTCATGGGTTTCAGCTTCCTGTTTGCAGGCGCCATTTTGAGGACTTTTCACCATCACCATGTTCTATTATGTATTATAAACGCATGGATAAGAAAGGTTAAATTTCACTTTCATGACAGGGTGCATTATGTGATTTTATGGTAAGGGGTTCAGCACTTGCTTGTCTCCATGGATATCTTATTCGTTTGCCTGCATGTTCCACATTACGGCATTAAACTGATGAGCAAGCCAAGTTCCGGTTCAGGTCAGATCTGTGGAGAGGCGACCCCACTCAGTAAGACTGCGTGTTTTTCAAGGTATTTTTGAGGACTAAAAACAGCTTTAATTGAATAAATCCAAACATCTCCTTGGAGACAAACAGGTGGCGAACCCTTCACCAGAAAAGTTACATAGTGCTTCTTTAAGCCTTCAACAAATGTCCCTGCTTGTGTGTCAATCCTGGTTTAAGCACAAGGAAAAACGCAATTACTATGATGGGAATAAATTGCAGAGGTCCGACATCGTTAATCAACATCACTAACAAGGAAATTCAATTAGATATGAGCTGCTAAGTTACACAGGGAAATATAGGGCAGAATAAATCAGCGGTCACTGCATTGGCGCATGTAGAGATCATATTTTCTATTTTAATTAAGGCTAAACTCTGTCAGATTTGAAAGTCAAGGCCTTCTCACAACAGGGTTCAGTAGCGCTTACATTAACATGCTACTCCAATGATGAAATACTACTATACCCGTAAGATAGTGGGTATTCAAATAATGGCTGAATAAAGGACTCATTTCAATACCATTTTCAAAGGTTGCTTAACAGAGAGTGCTATGATTTTAACTGCGACTTCATTTGCATATTTTAAGACAGAAACAAATATATAAAAATGATCCACAAATAGTGTTTTACTCATCCTTCAGTCCTGTAAAATCAGCCAATATTGTGCATGTTTTGGGTTGGTAAACTTGAATGGAGTACACGATAAGGCAATAACAAACTAGTACCCACATGATCTGGGAATCAAACCAGGGATCTTATGGCGTTAAGGCAAGTGTGCCAATCCCTAATCCACCACTGAGGTATTGCAGTAAGAAGACCACATACCTTGTTTGGCTAACTCAAAATTGTAACCCCAAATGTACATATATTTTAAAAGTGAATGCTCTGCTGTGTTCAAATCTTTCACATACACCAAAACAGAACTGGAACCATATTTTGATTTAGGTTTAGGTTAAACAGTGGGCACTATGCAAGTTTTTTTTTTTTTTTTGAGCTTTCTACCATGTTATAACGTTCCCTCGTCAAAAATATGCCTGAAGAGGTTTTAGAGTAAGGTTACTTCAAAATATATTACTCATGTAGAAGTACAAAGTTGTGGTGCAAGACATTACTCACAAAAGTATTTAAGTGACAGTAACTTAAAGAGTAACTGTTATATTATAAGTTATAATTTGTAGTTAATGTCATTTTTTAGAACACACCATTACATAATCCAGGAAATCATGTCTGAAGAAGCGGTGCAAGAAACACAAATGTTCAAATCATTTCATATTGTCAACATAAAGCTTTTGAGTAGACTTACTCAAAGTGGGAAGAGTAATCAAAAGTTGTACTGAAGTAAGAATACTGTTACTTCAATAAAAATAGTACTCACGTAGGAGGAAAAGTGTGCTGTTAGTAAAGTACTCTGAAAAGTGCTCAAGTTTTACCTACGCAATTAAAGGTCCTATATTACACAGAATTGACTCTTGTGAGCTTTAAACCATATTAGAATGTCTAAAACAGACCTGGAGTTGTGTTTTGTTTCATTCACACGTTTGAGTAATCCTTTATTATTAGTTTGTCTACATCTCCAAAGCTCAAAATGCTCTGTTCCACCTCGTGATGTCATCTAGTGGTAGTTTTCCAGTTAAGTGCTACATTTTACTTTTAAATCAGTAGAAACTGGCAATTGCAGGGCTGAAATCATCCAAATTATTCTAGTGAAGATGTGTGGAGCACTTCCTGTATTACCACATGACATCACAAGGTGGGACAGAGTGCTTTCAGGTTTAGACAGAAACACAGCGTAAATATGATGGGTTTGTGTGTGTGAATGAACGATGATGAAGAAACAACATTATAACATGGATCGCAAAAGAGTGTAATATAGGTCTTTTAAATACCCTGATACAAAGCTTTAGAAAACACACTATAGTGACCATAGCTTTGGCCTTGGTACTGCACACATAGCAGAGAGTCCGGGGCACTAAATGTTTTTCCTTGCTAAAAACTCAACTAGCCAACCGCACCACCCTCACCACATGGTCTGGATTAGCTAATGTGTATTATTGGAGCCGATTCAGAGGGACCTAAACTAAACTGTGTGCCTGCTTTGAGTCAACTGGTGGTACACACAGCACATAGAGCACAGGGTAACGCCCAATTTGGCTCAAAGAAACTGTTTTCCAACTGTAAGTAATCCAGTGGTTTAAACCTATGGGCAAATCCGGATAGACTGCTTTTTCATGTCAATTAGAGACCATCAAATAGACTAACAATTTGTCTAAAAGCATCTAAAAGTTTACGATGGAATGGGGAGGAAAATCAGACTGTGATCATTTGTGGTTTTGTACTTTGTCTGGAATGTCCCACGTTATGGCATTAAACGTATCTATCCTGCATGCATTCGACTGTGTTTGTGTTCTCATTGCGAGAAGGGTCACATCTCCCCAGATATGACCTGTAAGGCGTCGTGCTTGTTTCCATAGAGATGAAGAAGTTTAATGCCATACTGTATTACATTCACAGTGCACCTTTAAATTATGCTAGATGTTATTGACCAGACATGTTGGCTACATTTGTTAAGCCAATATACATATTTTTGGAGTATTCTGAAGGTCCATCTTAACCAAATGGCTGGCCTGTTTTTAGTCAAATTGTAAAACCACAATAACCTTGAGAACTTAATGTGTATTGCGGCAAGTATAAGTGTTTTTCTGTAACAGTAGCTCAAGTGGTAGCGTTTGTTCACTGATCCGTAGGTTGGCGGCTTGAATCCCGCTCTCAACATAAACATCACTGATTCAGCGGATCCCTGCTGCCACATCTGAATGCTGCATTTACCATTTCTGTCACCTACTGCCTAAACGGGCAATATAATAAAAATACTACACATTTATTTCAAGTTTTTGGGCAATATCACCTCAATGTTATCAACTCAAATACCATCACTAAAGTTATTCTTCCATATATACTGTATATGCCAATAATCCACACAATAAGAATTCTGAGGTGTTAGACCAAATTGCTAGCCTGGTTTTACTCCTATAGTCACCCCATAGTGATGACTTAATGTGTGTTATTGGAAGAAAGACTGAGGCACCTAAAGTGAATTGTTGCCTGTTTAAAATCAGTAGAAAACCACACAGGAGACTGGAGAGCTCCCAGCCTGGCTCCCAGACACTGTCCTCCCAGCCACAAATGAAGTCAAGCTATTAGCGCCTAATTGGGACTGTCCTGCTTTGTGTCTCCAATGTAGGACCAGAGACAAGCCAAGCACTACAGAGCGGCCAATAAGAAAATATATCTGTGTTAGTAGTAGTAGTAGTGATGATAGTAGTAGTAGAAGTAGTAGTAGTCGTAGTTTGTTGCTTGTACGTTGCTTGTTTACATTCATAGATCATTGGAATGTACTTCAGAATATTTTTATTAAACAAATACTAGTATTGTAAAATAATTTTCAAAAATCTAAAACAATACGATTTTCTATCTGTTTTGTTTCAATAAAAAAAAGAATAACATGACATGACATAACAATGGGCTGAAAAGATGCATGTGAATAATAGTTTTCAACCTCACAATCTTCTTAAACAAGTTCGAAGACACTGAATCAAATAATCTCGGCGCAATAAGTGCATTATTAAAGTTAATGATTTCTTATTTGTAGTTCAAGTATTGCATAATAATCCTTGTATACCGCCGTCACTTTCCCCCTCAGACAGCTGTCCCATCTGCAGACAGGACAACAGCAACAGTGGTAGTAGCAGTAGTAGTAGTAGTAGTAGTAATAGTAGTGATAGCAGTACAGGATCTATCCCATATTCCTCTCTCTCTCTCCCCTTTCTCCTCTCTTCCCTCTCTCCTCTCTCCCCTCTCACTCCTCTCCCACACAGACAGTTTGTCTACTAAACGTTGTGAAACCACCCCCTCCTCTACATCTTTAGACTTCTCCTCTTCCTCCTTTGTCAGCGAGTGCAGACGTAACAATAACTGGAGCCAATTTGCCGCTCCTGGGCCGCTGTACTGTAAGCTAGCTGTCCAATACTTTGACAACAAATACCTCTTTAAGGGAAAACCGAGCTGCTACCGCTAACCGCTGTAGCTCAGAAATCCTGCAACTTTAACCATGGATTGTTTATTTATACCAGTCAGATATGTCAAAACTGCACTTAGGTTTGTGTCATATATATATATATATAAAAAAAAAAAGAGAAAGTTGCATATAACATTTTGTATATGCTATAACTTGGAGATATTTCACTTCAGTATAGAATTTGAGATGCTTAAAGGTCCTATATTTTGCAAAATGTAAGCCTAAGAATGCTGTTACCTCCTCAAAAACAGACCTGGATTTGTGTTTTGTTTCATTCACACGTTTGATTAATCCTTTATTATTATTAGTCTGTCCACATCTCCAAAGCTCAAAATGCTCTGTTCTACCTTGTGATGTCATGAAGCTGTAGTTTACAAGTTAACAGCTACCTTTTACCTTTTGTTTAGCAGAGATTGGCAATTCCAGGGCTGAAATTATCCAAATTATTCTAGTGAAGGTGTAAAGAGTTTAATAACACAGTGGAGCACTTCCTGTATTACCGCAGTTTTCCATTTGAGAGAAAAACACAGCCTAAATATGCAGGATTTGTGTGTTAAACATGTGTGAATGAAACAAAACACAACTGCAGGTCTGTTTGTGATGAGAAAACAACATTATAACACAAATAAGAAAACAGTGTAATATGAGCCTTTTAAAGTTTAATACACTATGACTTCAATGCTATGCTGACTGATTGAAAGTGAAAAATGTCCATTATATATTTCAATATCTTTATGATCTTATTTGACAAAAAGACAGACTATATATTTTGGAACAATGCAAAGCTCCTTGATGGCAAATTTGTCCAAAAAGAAAAAAAAAAGTGCTTCATCTGGACAATGTTTTTAACCCAAGATTCATTTTCTGTAGATTTGATTTTCTATACAGCGATCTGCTCTTTCCATAGTTACACACAGCACTCTGACATTTACTGTTTGATGTCCAATTGAAAGAAAAAAAAAAAAGTACAGGGCTGTATAAAAATAGAAATGTCTTATGTAGGGTACTTTACAAAACAATCCAACTGTACGAAGGTTGTAACTACTACTACTGATCAATTTCTGCTATTAGTGGTACTAGTGGTGGAACGTAACAAAGTAAAAGTAGTAGAGTACTATACTTAAGTATAAATCTTAGGTATCTGACTTTACTTAAGTAGATGTTATAGTGGATACTTTTATCATGTTCACAATTTCTCAAAGTAATAATTTACAAAGAAAAACAGATCAAATCTTTATCAAAATCAATACATTTGAAGCCTTATAAGACCTCAAACCTGCGCGACATACTTTTACTTTTTACTTTTTAAGTACATTTGTCAACTGATACTTTAATACTTTTACTTACATAGATGTTTTCATGTGATACTTTTACTTTACTACTTGAGTATTTTTTTGTTCCAGTATCTGCGCTTTTACTTAAGTAACAAAACTGAGTACTACTACTAGTGCTATACTATACTATATTCTCCAATACAATGACAATATTTCCTGTGAACCTTTGAGACAGATGTACTTTTCTTCTGTACCAGTCTAATTGAAAAGCACAATGATATACTATTTAGCTGATCACCAACTTGTTTATGAAACTTTACGGCTGTGCTGCCAAAACGCGTCTGTGAAGAATAGCCAGGGGAGCAATGTGGTTTGTCGCCTTTATTTTGCATATTTAATTTTAGCCTTATTTATATGCAAACAAACATGCCATGACACATCTTTTGTCCTGGTTTTCAAGAACAGTTTTAGCGCACTAGCGTCATCTTGTTTTAGCCCGAGCACTGACAGCGGTTTTAAGATTTACTGTCAGAATAAGAAATTACAACAAAAATAATCACAAAAAAGAGCTCTGTCCTTGTATTTGGAAAAAAAAAAAAAAAAAGATCTGGTAATCAAGAAGTGTGTCTTAGCATGCTAGTTGTTAGTTTTAACCTGACGGCAGAACCCCACCCTGGTCTCTGAAAGTTGTGAAAAGCGATTTAAAACTGAAATTGTATAAGGGAAGTGAGGAATAACTTTGGGCCACTGCAAAGAATTTAAAGTGAAATAGTTCTGCTTTTCCACATTTGTAAAGAGAGAGAAAAAAAATCAGCCTTTAATACTAATCACATAAATATATCTGAAATGAATTAATTTAGCTATGGATGGGCATCTGTTTGCTGCTATAATTCCTAATCCTTTGTTGGCATCATTATACGCAGTAGGCATAATGAGCCATAGCTAATCTATAGGGCTTTATTGTATATCTAGGTATATACAGGCTGAAAATTACAGAAAAATGTATTTTCCCAAACAAAACCAACTTGTTACCAGTTTTTCAGTCCAACAGGAATAAAAGCATTTGTATAGTTTGAGTTTATAATATGAATTACTGAATTAATTCTGGATTAAAAAAAATAGGGTACAAAAAGTCTTGTTCCATTAGTAGATCATTTTCCTTGTCAAGTGAAATGTAAACTTAGCGAGCTTGTACTTTTTGCAGTGTATGAGACAAAACACAACTCCAGGTAACAACGTTCTAAAAAGCTCACAGGAGTCCATTTTGCGCAAAATAGGACCATAAGAAAAAATAAATCAAATAAAATTACAGTTGATTTTTGCTGCTAAAAGAAGACAGAAAGTTCATACATTTTATTTTCATGTAGATATACAGCTTTATCCATACACCATGCAGTAAATACAAACACAGAATAAACTTAAATAGCTTTGCATTGTGACTCACCGATATTGCAGTGCTCTCCAGTCCAGCCCTGGTCGCACTCACATTTGCCCTCCTTACACACTCCGTTCTTGGTGCACAGCGGGTGACAGGCTTTTTGGTCGCACACGCTTCCCGTCCAGCCCTCCTCACATCGACACACTCCTCCATAACAGACGCCATGGGTGCCACAGTCCACCTCGCACACCTCTGCACAGACAGGGGGCAGTAGAGAGCAGGGTTACAGGTGATGTGTAATGACTCAAGGTGCGAAACATCTGACGCTTTCTCCTTGTCATGGATTCACGTTTGCGTACATTATTTGGGCTTGTGACAGGTTGGATTTCTCATTTTACTAAAACACAGTTACGTAGGTTCATTATATTTAAGATTTTAGGTTTTAAGGGCTGAAAATATATGTTTACACAAAACATTACTTGTTAAATTATTTGCCGGTAAATAAATTTTGTAATAATTTTTACATGTGTGAAATGTTAATTTGAATCTAACTTAACACACAATTGTGGGCCTTGTTAAGTTTTTTTTTTTGTACGTTGGTATTTGAGAATTGGGTGTTGACCACATAATCACACTGGTTCAAAAACTGTAGATTGTATGTACATTTTTGGTTGGTGGTCCGTCACTTTTTGATTCAAATGTTCCACAATATGACATTAAACAGATCTAACTTGCATTTATTCAATAGCAGGTGGTTTTTCTGACTGTGAGCGGGGTTGCCTCTCCACAGATCTGACCTATAACTTGGTCTGGTTTGGTTTCCATGAAGATAGAAAGGTTTCATGAGAAAAGCAGGTGATGGACGCTCCACCACAATGTACCTTTAACATTCCTACCTGAGAACACAGAACTATTTCAATACCATGACGAGTAAAGTGATTCTTGATGTTGTGAGGAGACCCACGGCGTGCATCTGCTTTCCTCTTTACTTTAACCCCCCCACTGAAAAAAAAAAAAAAAAAAAAAAAAAGAAAGAAAGCCCTTGGTGGAGACATTATTGGGATTTCCAGTCATACAAAACAGTGTTAAACGCAACATTGACTTTTAAGTGAGGCCTGGTGCAGACAGAAACAAGAAGACCCAGACGAGCTGATCAAACACAAATGAAAAATCAATCTGGACTTGGGCCCTGTGTCTGGTTCACCTGTCTGCCCCTGTCGGAGTAGCAGACAGGGTAAAAGCCATACTTACTGGATGTACACAGTCTTGATATGAGTGCAGAGCTGTCCATGCACTCTTGAAAATACCATTAGCAGTTTGTTTTCCAGAGACTGTGGGATGATTGGGTTATAGGAGGTGCATTATATGAAGAGGGAGCAGCTGCTGTGGTGAGTCGAGCGCTGAATTGTAAGAATGTGGTTTTCAAAGTTTTCCACAAGATACACTAGCACTCAAAAGTTTACATTTTATTTATGTTTCTTCTTTATTTTCATGATTATTTATATGGTGGATTCTCATTGAAAGCGTCAAAACTATGAATGGACGCATGTGGAATGTAGCAAACTCAAGTGTAGTTTTAGAATTTAGAATTGTTAGTTTTAGTTAGTTTGTCTGGAATGTTTCACAGTATGGTATTAAACCTTTCTGTCTTCATGGAGACCAAACCAGATCAAGTTACAGGTCAGATCTGTGGAGAGGCGACCCTGCTCACAGTCAGAATGCCTGTTTTTCACATGTAATTTCAAGAACACCTTATGCAAAATAAACTTTTCAGAGCTTTTAATCATGTTATAGCTGTTCCCCCTCCTCAAGCTTAATAACATATATTTTGTTTTAAACGCTGTATCCGTGTTTCTTTTGAGTGCGTATCATTTTATGAAATCATCCCGGTGGTATCAGTGAGACAAAGCGGGCGTGTCAGCTCGTATGTGTGAATGTAGCGATAGGTGCACACTGCCCCGGACTCACACGATTGGACTGATTCCAATGGAGACATGAGAAACTGTCCGTGTGTGTCTCAGATAGACAAACCCTGCTCTCACTGCTTTCCTTTAGGACGAGTATTTTAGGACGAGTATTTCACTTCAGACAGGGCGTAAAGGAAGCCACAGAAGAGCGTTTACATTTTATTTAGACAGCACCGCAGAGGCCCTTGGACAGGTGTCTGTGCAGATGCCTGTGCGTCTGTCTGCAGAGGACGGCTTTCTGTGGTGTGCGCGATATGAGCCATGTTCACACTGGCCCCAGCAAATCCGTAACACTGACTCTGTTCGTGATGATGTTTACAGCGATGTCAGCTCCCACTGGGCACTGCATCTTTCTAAAGCAGCAGTCTGCGGACTGTTTCTTTAACTAAATCATTTCAGATGACTATTGCGATTTGTGTAAATAAAAACATAATGATCCACGGGTGTTGTACATTTTAACTATATAGCAAGCTCAAGCACAAGATGTGATCTTTAATAAATGTAAGCTAGAGCTATTTAATGTCATACTGTGGAACATTCCAGGCAAAACAATGACATATCCACATAGAAAAGCATTTCACGGACCCTCCACCAGAAAAGTTACATAGTGCACCTTTAAATATATATATATATTTTTAATAGTTAAATACATAATTACACACGCACACACACACACACACACACACACACACACACACACACACACACATATATTAAATGTAGAAAGTAGTAAACATAAAGAAAAATTTAAGCTGCCCACAGTGATAATGGCCCTCGCCCTATTGATCAACCGTGAAAAATGTCCCATGTCCGTAATACATTTTTTTTGCTTGTAGTCATTCATAGAATTTAATCCCCAAATTTGGTACAAATCTGATAATGTTAACATTTCATATCTATGGTAGGGGGCGCTATAGTGTCACCCTCATTCAAGGGGTGAAAAATGTGATTTCCTACCGAGAAAAAAAAAGAAGAAGCCGGCAAAGAACAATATAATAATAAATAGAAAACATTAGCCATGAATAGAAAACATCAACAGGATCTTCCACCCCTGGTCCAGGACCTTCCATCCCTGGTCCAAGACCTTCCACCCCTGGTCCAGGACCTTCCACCCCTGGTCCGGTCACTCCGGCTCTGGTCAGGGCACTCCGTGAGGAGCTGGAGCGAGCAAGGGCCATACTTGCAGATGAGGTCCAAATCAGCAATTCTTTGGACCACAAGCTTAAGTCTCAGGAAAGAATCGACCCAAAAAAGACTTGGAGTAGAAAAAACTCAATGATTCACTCCAGAAGAAAGACGAGCAACTGCAAGAGCAGATTAATGTTCATAAGGAGATCCGATACCTGTACAACTCTAAAGTACAGGAAAATGTGCAGCTGAAGCAAGAGCTTGCAAACTCCAAAACGGTCAGGAATAAGACTGACAATTTGGAGATGCAGGAATTCAAAGCTTCTCTCCAGAAGAAAGACAAAGAGCTGGAAATCCAAATAAATGCATACAAAGAGATCTGATATCTATATAACAGTTCCGTGAGAGAAAAAGTCCAGCTCAAACAAGAGCTATCCAGCACCGGTAAAGTCCTTGAACAGATGAAGGAACAACTTAAAGCACAGGACAATGTCATCGCTGATATGAGAAACACAAGCAGGTCGGATCCAGATCCCTGAAGAGACTCTCAAACCACTGGTTTTGGAGTTGGTGGAGATAAAATCCACAAAAACAATGAGAAACTGTCCAGGAAGGTGCAGGAGCTGTCTTCTGCACTCTTCTCAGCACGAGAGGAGATATGTCTCCTGAAGTGTTGTTGTGAAAGTGAGAAAGCACAGCCTCCAGCCGCCCAAAAGGGGTGGACGTAGTGAAGGAGCAGAGGAGGGTGCTCCAGCGCTACTACCAACGCTAAAGCCCCTCCAAACTTTACCCTTTATCCTTTGCATTATGAAAAATAAAACAAAAATTGTTTTAACATTATGTTGTTCTCTTAAATGTGGTTATTCATGTTTATTGTTTCGGATGTCAAAACTTGAATTCACATGCCAGTCACAGCTGCAGTTACTTGATTTTTATTAATTGGTAAAGTGGAAATAATATATGGAAAACATGCTTGTATGGTAGGAGGCACTATGGAGTACACTTTTATAGTATAGTATATTCAGGCCGAGATTACGCATTAGTGATTCAAATTTTAGCATGATTGGTCTGAGCATGTGCGTGTAAGATATTTTAAAATATTTTTTGGAGGAGTCTTTGCTTGCCAATCGTGGAAAATTCCCCATGTCCGTAATATAATTTTTTGCTCGTAGTCATTCATAGAATTTAATCCACAAATATTGTACAAACCTGATAATGTTGACATTTCATTTCTATAGTAGGGGGCGCTATAGACTTCATAATCCATTACATTTAGGCCAGGATCACACAACTGTGATTTAAATTTGAGGGCAATGCCTGTGGCCGTGAGAAGTAATCAAAGAAACACAAAATGAAGGTGTTTTTCGCTGACATGCTACAGGCAAATCGTAAGGATTATCACAAAAAAACTGACACTTTTTGTGAACCTATGTCTCTAAATGTGACGTGCCAAATCTGAGCTCATTTGGACCAAAAACCAGGGACTAGTAGCGTTTTACAACCACGCAGTCAAAACAGTGTGTATGGAGTTTAAAATAGTGCAGCACTTCCTGTATTACCACGTGACATCACAAGGTGGAACAGAGTGTTTTCAGTTTGAGAGACGACCTTAACCTAATTATGCAGGGTTTGTGTGTTAAACAACACAGATTAGAAAACAGAGTAAAATGGGCCCTTTAATGAGGATTGCAAAACTCATTAGCATTGGATTTTTGCGTCTGCATGTCCACTACCACGACTTTAGCCACAACTGCTCTGGCACTTACAGTAACAGACAAGACTACCAATCTGCGGTCAGCCTACCATTCACAGACTACGTAAAGCTGGAAGACACAGAAGTACAAAAACCAAAGTACACTTGTATTTGACTGGTTTAAAGTACTTTTGAGTGACACGTTTTCCATTCAGTGGTTTTAAGTTGCCAACACTTATCCAGGCTTAAGTGAGATGTGCAGAGCCAGAGATGTTAAAGGGATTTTCCATTTTTCTGTAAAGCTACTTAAGATACTTTAGATTTATGTAAGCACACCACTCAATTATAAAGCAAGAGTGGTGGTCTGAAGTGATGGAGTGGCAGGTTTTATTTTAAAATAACTGAAACTAACATCATTTTATTGTTAAAATGATTATGAATAGACATTTGAGCAACAACTTTAACTGTGGATTAAAGTGTCAGGGTTTAGTTTTATTTTCTAACAGTAAGAGGGTGAGTGATTGGAGTCTTGCTTGCTGCACAGTGCCATTGTGTCTTTGAGCAAAACACTTTAATTACATGAATGAATGTGATGTGTGTTTGGTGGTGGAGAGTCTGACACATGCTTGTTTCTGTGGAGATGTTATGTCTTTGCCTGGAATGTTACACAGTATGGCATTAAGTGTTACTCTAACATTACAGGTGTTTTATTACAAAACAATTGATACGTTGCAGGGACATCGCGCTGGGGGTGTGCCACATAGCTGTGTATGGCGGAATTTGCATCAGTTGCCATGGTGAAGCAATGCACACATTAGCAAACACGGGCAAAAAAAAAGTTTTTAGATGGCCTGAAAACTCAATAAAATAAAAAAATGGATTTAAACAGTACATTTTCAGGAACCTGTGATCAAGCGTGTTGAAGAGTTTTGATTTTTAACAAAAAGGTGAGACTGACTAACTGAAAAACTGTTGGCTCGCTTGTAACGGTAATATTATTTGAGAGAGACTTGTTTAACAGCACAAACCAGCTCACCTGAGTCAGTTTCCACATCAGATTGTGTTGAAATAAAACTCAGATTGAAGTCTAACAAACCTCAGATAGAGCAGTGCTTACAGTTAGCATCACAACACCATGACATCAGCTGAAAATGATCAATATATTGAACAACATACATTCTTATTGCGGATGGGATTGCCTCACCACAGAGCTGACCTGTAATGTCTTTTCTGACACTGGTGGGTTAAAATAAGTCTTAATTCGTCCCACTCCATTTTGAATTTTATTGTCTTTTTATTTGTCAAACTTGGACTCAAAGCGTACTGTATTCTCCTGTGTACGCTCTTCATACCAATGAACATTCCAGGCTAAGAAATCAAATCTCCATGACAACAAGCAGGTGGCAGACCGTCCACCAGAAAAGTTACAGAGTGCCCCTTTAATAAGTGAATTTTAAAGTTCTTGAACACGTGTGCTTGAGTCAGCAGAGGTCAGGAGTCAGTCAAACACAGAGACACTGGTGAAGACACGGCTATTCCTGTTCCAGCGTGTGACAGGCTCGGAGCAGCTAATTGGACGTGGATGTGATGGCCATGACAACATAAAGCTAGCGCACACACACACACGCATTTTTCCATCTCGGGTTTTAAGGCTAGCCATCTGTTCCTGTAATCTGCATTAAGCTTTTCAAAAGTATTGAAAATCAGATACTAATTGATATTAAAACTAGGAGTGAAACTAGATACTCATTTGATCACAGATACTGAAAAAGTCACCTTCACAGAACAGAAAAGAACCTTTCGTGAATAGTTTTAGAACGATCTTGAGCTGTAATAAAATAAGTATAAGAGCAAATAGATTATTACACACCCATGGACCACTACAGAACCTACCTGAGGGTTTACACACACATAAGACCACATGCTAAAGAAACTGTCGCTATTTAATGTTGAAAATCAAATTCTAAAGATTGTTTTTTATTATCATCTTCGTATCGGTATCAATATTGAGTATCGAGTCTATTCCTTAGTATCTAAAGTTTGAATTTGAATATCATGACAACACTAGTCCGCGTTCCTCATCACTATTGTTTTATCACTCCTCAAGCAAAACCCTGCAGATTTGTTCAGTTCAGAATATTTAATAGTTTTGACTTGTCTAGAATTATTTTAGGCAAACCTAGATAATAATAATAATAATTTGCATTAGAATCACAGTTGTTTAAAAACACTGCATATTATTTCAGCCAAACTTTTCATGCTAGTAGGATAAGAAAAGTGCACTTTCTAGATGAATTATTTTAAATGTCAGTCATAAAATAAAAACTGTATCAAGTCTATATAGAAATGTCCTTTAAAGGGCCCACATTACACTATTTTATGATCTATATTATTATGTTTTTTCCTTATCAAAAAACATAGTTGTGTTTTGTTTCATTCACACATGTTTAACACACAAACCCTGCATATTTAGGCTGAGTTCTTCTCTCAAACTGAAAACACCCTGTTCCACCTTGTGATGTCATGCGGTAATACAGGAAGTGCTCCACTCCACATACACCTTCACTTGAATCATCTGGATAATTTCAACCCTGGAATTGCCAATCTCTACTGAACTAAAAGTAAAAAGGCAGCTGTTAACTTGAAAACTACCTCTACATGACATCAGAAGGTGGAACGGAGCATTTTGAGCTATGGAGAAGCAGACAGTTCCATATATCTTTCTTGCTTTATTTCAGTCTCCCCCTCCTCCCGTCTCCTCTCTCCATTCTCGTTCAGTCTCTATCGTTTCAGTCTCTCCACCCCTCTCTCCTCTTGTAAAACATATCCATGGAGCATTGCTTTATGACGCAGTAAAGACAAAACTATAGAGTAGAGCCCACAGGATTACAGTGTGCCTCTGCTCTGTCCATGTTCAACAGTAAAAAGGCTGAGAATCACATGCTCATGTCTTCAGTATAATACACTTAACCACTAAACTTGTGCAGATTTTAAGTGGAACTAAACACTGAATCCACTTTTTTGCTACTGAACTGTGCATAGGGATGGGCAGATATGGATTTTTTATTTTTATTTTTTACCAATATCCGTTTTTTGGCCTGATAATACTGATATTATTTGCCGCTATCAATATTAATCTTTTAAAATCCATAGTGAGGCCCAAAATTTACCTTAAGTAACAATTGCAACTTTTCACTTTTCACTTATTTCACTAACATAATGTTCTTCTATCTCCATTTTGACTCATTAGTCTGCTCAAAAAGAGAACTCAGACACAGCAACAAAAATATCGGTACAGATATCGGCTGATACTGATACTGGACCAATATATATCGCCCATCCCTAACTATGTATAAGATGTTTTTAGTCATTTTTTGGCAACTTAGGTAGAAACTAAATTAATTTGCAGCTAAATCTAAGTGTGTGCTGCCTTCAGGTAGTTGGTGATATCACAAAAGACTACCCTGATCACAGAACTTTTGGATGTCTTCACTATAAAACCTTTGTCCATCTGACAGATTCGTTTTTTTTTCTTTTGCTATGGATCCTGCCTGGACGACTGAGTTCCTTATACGTCCAAACCAGTGTTAATTTTGACAAGAAATTTTAATTTAGTTTTAGTCTTAGTCTTTTGACTAAAATTACTTTTAATTTTAGTCTAGTTTTAGTCATCAGATTTGTTTTAGTTTTAGTCTAGTTTTAGTCGACTAAAATGAAAACAGTTTTAGTCAACTAAAATGAAAATAGATTTAGTCGACTAAAATTACAATAGATTTAGTCGACTAAAATTACAATAGATTTAGTCGACTAAAGGCTTTTCACACGTATCAATTTTTACCTTTTACATTGAACATAAAACTATACTTTCTTGAAATTGAGATATTAATATGCAAACATTTCACACTTTATATTTAAACACAACTGTTTTTATTGAAAATGTGTTTCAATGTTTAAATGGAAAAGCAGTAGCAAACAAAGCACAAAGACAGTATAAATTATTGCTGTCTCTCTTTATGACACCAGTGTAAACCACATCAATAACTGTCAAAATGATAATTCACAGCTAAATCCAAAATATATTTAAAAAAAAATTAAAGTGCAGGTGTCAGGCCCTTTTGCCCTATACAGTTTGGCTCTTTAGCGCAGCGGCCGCTCGTTCCTCTCTCTTCTCCTGAGGAGTCCTGACCACTTATTCGTCACCATGGATCTATTATTCGTCACAGGTTATATTTTCGTTTCGTCTTTTATTTGTTGACGAAAATGTCCGTCTATTTCGTCATCGTTTTAGTCATTTAAAAGTAATTTTTATTTAGTTTTCGTCTCGTTTTCGTCCGCAAAAAACCTTCGTTGACGAAATAATTTCGTCATAGTTTTCGTCAACGAAATTAACACTGGTCCAAACCCTGTCCCTTCTCACTCTCGCTCTCCCCTTTAGTCCTTCAGGTACTGCCCAGTGTAGCAGCTCTATTTGAAAAGTGTTTGTGGGCGAAGTTCAGCCACACTTTAAAACATATTTCAAATGTATTTTTATTGTGACAGACCTTGTTTCTCAGAATTGTAACGTCAGATCACACTTGAACCAGACAGCTGTGGCCCATCTCCCTCACTCGCTGGTCAGACATGTTGAGAGCACAGCGTTGTAGTTTGAGCCTATTTTTTATTGGCTGTGGTGTAGTTTTAGCAGCGATTCTGAAATGTTGAGAATCACAGTGAAGCTTTTAATGCGTCTTTGGTCTTTGAAGCAATTACTGACCTTTTAGACAGAGAAGTAGATAATGTGTGAGAGATATGAAAGCTTGGGAACTGGATGTGTACAGTACAACTTAGCTGGAAAATAATCACCCCGAGACACCAAATCCAACAACAAAAAACACAAATCTCTTCACAATAGTGTGTTTACATTAACATTTAGCATAATCTGTTTTCCTTGAGCAATATTGGTTTAAATAGAGCATTAATAAGCCAATAAGGTATTCTAGATATGTGTGAAAATTAAAAGAGCAATCTTGTGATGTGGGTTGCATCAGTATAATGAACTTTATTATTGTACGGTCATATATGGTCACTGAGTATCTCCTATTATCACGTTTGTTTATTTCAGTGACACCTGGGAAACTAAATAGATTTTCTTTTTTTTGCTTTTCAGTCATGTCATTGGACCTCCTTGGTCCAAACAAGGTTCATAGCGTAAGAAGATTGAATTCTATCAACTGGACAAAAGTTTTTGAAGTGGTGAATATGTTTCATCACTGTTTTTGCGTAATCATTCGTGCTCCTAATGGGTCATCTACACACTCCACATTCATAATGAGGGGGGAAGTGTCTTGCCTAAGGACACAACAAGCGTTTACACTAGAACTACTGTCCACTGGTCTCCCATTCCAGTACTAATCAGGCCCGTCTTGCCCTGCACACCCCCTGGTTCTGAAAGTAAATTTGTCATTCTTTGTATTTTATTATTAAAAGTTTGAAAGCTTCTGTGTTGTGGAAACTAATGACCACAAGATCTAATTGCATTTAAAATCAGTTTCTTAAACTTTATACACTGCTAAGTTATTAAAGCATTTAGCTGAATCTTGAGTTTTAAATGTGCTTTTTGGAATTAAAACAACCGAGTTATGGTTATAAGACAGTCACCCCATAGCTGGGTAGTCTCTGTGATGCCTCTGAACTCCTAATATTTGAATTTTTCGAAATGTCTATTGGGAAAATTAATAATGGATGAATTTACTTCTAGAACCAGAGTGGACATACATAGAAGTAGGACTTGAAACTGCTGAGCTCCTTGACCTCCATGTTTGTTTTGATATGGACAGACCATGCATTTCTCTGATTGGCTGTCAATCACACCCATCTGAACCCATAGCAGAGGCTCAAAACATACTGAGCAAATCTAACAACTGCACATCTACACAATCTACACATTAAGGTGTATTTAATCCATGTAATCTATGTCTGTTTCTTTTTTTTCTACAAATATTATTACCATGATGAAAATCTCTGTAAAGAATTTAAGATTACACTATTTTCTGATCTGATGTCATAATGTTGTTTCCTCATTAAAAACATACCCCGAGTTGTTTTTGTTTCATTCACACATGTTTAACACACAAAAGCTGAATATTTAGGCTGAGTTCTTCTCTCAAACTGAAAACACTTTGTTCCACCTTGTGATGTCATGTGGTAATACGGGAAGTGCTCCACTATGTTTCTAAACTCCATACGCCTTCAATAGAATCAATTGGATAATTTCAGCCCTGGAATTGCAGATCTCTACTGAACTAAAGGTAAATGGCAACTGTTAACTTGAAAACTACCACTACATGACATCATAACGTGGAATAGAGCATTCTGAGCTTAACTCCAGGTATGTTTTGATGAGGTAACGACTTTATAACATAGCTTAAAGCTCACAAGAGTCAATTTTGAGTAATATATGTACTTTAAATTAACCAATTTATGTCATATTCTGTGTTAATTGTGTTTTCTTTCTATATTCATAAAAAAAATACTGTATACATGTTCATTATTTTAACTAAAAAAACTAAACATAAAACTGGACACATACCCAGTGAGCAGTCTGGTCCGGTCCAGTTTTGGTCACAGGTGCAGGAGTTGGTCTCTGCGTTGTAGGTGCCGTGGCCGGAGCACTGGTCGGGGCACATGGCTTTGGCGATCTCACAGCTGGCCCCGCCCCACCCCGGCTGACAGTGGCACTCGCCATGGATACACACGCCATGGGCTGAGCAGCTGGGGTCGATGCAGTCCACTAGAGGGAGACAAACACAACATGAGCCAATGTCAAGTACAACATCAGACAAAAACAAATACACAGCGTGAGCAAAATGTGAAACCATTTTTTTTTTCATTAACTAAAGACAATATTTTGAAAAGAACTGACATAATTAATTGTGCACTATACTCATTATTTATTTGCTGTTTTATAACTTGAAGAAATGTACACAGAATAGGCACAGACACAGAGAATGCCTGGATTTAGATTACTAATAAACTAGTTTAAATTTGCACTATGTAATATTTCTATTGGAGAGTGCGCCACCTGTTTTATTTCTTTGCTGAACGTTGCACAAACTGCTATTAAACGTTTTCATGGAGACACATTAACACCACTAGGCCAGGGCAGGTCTGCGGAGAGGCAAAACCCACTCACACAGTTAGAATCCATGTTTTGTTTGCAATAAAAACACGTAAAAGAAAAATTAAAAAAAAGCAAAATAGATGATTATTTTTGATTTATACAAAAGTTTTGACAGGAAATTGGTTGATAGACAAAGGTTTACACCTATAACAAGCTGTCAGAACCAAGAATATAGAAAACCAATTGAACAGACTTTAAAATAGCACAGCACTGAATAGAAATATCCACTGGGAATCAATCCAACCCACTCCAGCCTCCAACCACTTTTCAGAAAGATGGAGAACATTTAAGAAGAAGAAAATATATATATATATATACATATATAAATGTAGTAGTATATACAAAGAGCTGTACAAGATAAAAATGAAGATGTTAAAATGCCCTTAATGATCTGACTCACTTGAAGTTTGCTGCCAAGAAATAGAACGTATGGACTTGTAGATGTCTGTATCACTCGACTCTGGAGAGAATGTGCCCAGAAAACCATAAAACGTCTATATGTGATGAACAAGGGAAGTGTGTGAAAAATGAATGGAGTGGGATTAGGGTGATTTAAAGGTGTAAAATGTATCTTTACTGGTGGAGGGTCTGCCAACTATTGTCTGCAATGGAGACATCCTGTGCATGAAATGTGCCACAGTTTGGGATTTATCTTATCTGTCGTGTATTTATTCAAACGTCAGTGCAGTAGGTGAGACGCTGCAGGTGAATAGAAGAAAATCTTAAATTTAAAGATATCATTTTGAAACTTCTTCTGTTACTTACATAAATGTGAGAAAAAAGTATTTTGTCATGTAATATTTTCATGTAAAAACAAGGCATTTTATGTGTATAAACGGCCAAAATTGAACATTTTGGCGATATTCAAAACAAAGAACCTGGTTGCTTCTTTTTGTTGACATATTAGATACTAAAAATATAGAGAGGAGGAGATTTTGGATATTGTGTTTAGATCTGATGCCTTTTTTTTTTTTTGTTAAAACTAATAAATCACACTGAAAACATCAGAATAGGTCAAAATCTTGTTAAGTACGAGGTTATAAAGTTTGGTGTGTGTAGGTGCCATCGTGTTATTATTCCCCAACAGTGAAATTATTCCATTGAAGTATCATGATATAACATCAAATTGTTTCTATCAATAACTCTGTAACAGTCGGCTGGGTTCTTGATCCCCAAGCAGGTGAATTATACCATAGAAAACACACAAAAACACAAAATAAGTTGAACTATACGTGTTGAAATGTTTGGTTCTGACAGCGGGAGCCGGTCCTGTTAGCAGCACCTTTGTAGTCTGTTTACTGGATATGCAAAGATCAATTTCACACTGCCCTGCTGGACATGTTTTAATGATATGAGCTCTGGTTCCCTCCTATTGTTTCCCATATTATCCAAACCAAAGAAAACGCCTGCTTTCTGAACCTAAGTAATATGGTTTATATTAGGGTCCCTTGATCGCCCACATGTACAGAGAGAGATAGGCAGCTGGGGTTAATAAACGCTAAACCTGATTGGACGTTTCCTGGTCTATAGCTGCTTACAGACAGAGAGGAAGGGGCTGCTAATCAAAGCTGCTGTGACAAAAGTGTTTTTTCACTGTTGAAACTGTTCCTGGTACTTTTTTATTACCAGTCTCCATTTGATGTGTGTTCATAGTAGTGTTTCAAACTCGATTTCAATACTAAAAAATAAACTCAACACTTAATACTGATTCCGATACCACGATAATAATATTATCAGTGGTCCGGGTATGTTCCATAGTGCTCCATGGGCATATACTATGAGCTTTTATGCTTGTTCTGGTAGAGCTCAAGATCATTCTAAAGACATTCAGGAAAGGTTCATTTCTGACCTGTGAATGTGACTTTTTTCAATATCGATACTTGCTCAAATGACTATCTAGTTTCGATATTAGTTTTAGTATCGATTAATATCTGATTTTAGATACATTTGTCAACCCTAGTTCATACAGAATGACAAACTGCGGCTACATTTTTACACTATTTTGTATCTAACCGCAATTAATATACACAGACTGTTTCATCATCTTGAATCAACTAATTAAGTTTATGTACCACTGATTTTCTTCTAATTTACACATTTATACATTTTCTTATACAACGTCCCTGTTCTGTGATGGAAATAGAAAACAGCTTTTTTGCAGTATCAATAGTTTGCTACTCATTATTCTTCAAGGTCTTTGTCAAAACCAAAATTTAACCAGTTTCCCAATCTGAAACTAACCCTGAAAAAAAAAAGAAGAAAATACTATTTGATTTTTCATTTTACTCCTCAATTTAGTATATGTAGTAACACCACTTGTCTGCTTTTGGTGTGTCTGCCATCTGTTTGTCCCAGGAGATGTTATTATTATTATTATTATAATAATTATTATTATTATTATTATTATTATTATTATTATTGTTGCCTGGAATGTTCCACAGTAAGGCATTTATTCAGTTACAGGTGTTTAATTGCTTAAAATGGTAAATGATCCATTTTTTATATAACTCTTTTCCAACTCAAAACACTTTACATCAAAGAACCACTCCCCCATTCACACACTGATTACACAGACACTAGGAATGAGGGGGTCAAGTGTCTTGGCCAAGGACACAATTGCAGCATTCATCTGTGAGAGTTGGCATCGCACCGCCAACCTGTGGGTCAGAGGATTTCAACCAACGGCGTTTGTGACGAGACTGGGATTTGGACCTCCAACCTTCTGATCAGTGGGCAAACGCTCAACCAACTGAACTACTGTCGCCCAAACCAAGTATCAAGTGTTTTTATTGGTTTATGTCTTTCTGAGGGACATTCCAGGCATAACAATAACCTGTCCACTGAGAACAGAATGTTGGAGACTGTCGAGCAGAAAAGTTACACAGTGCACCTTTAATACAGTGAATGATGATGATGATGAGTTGTTCTAAAACAGAATACGTGACATAATGTCACAGGAAAGTCTTTCACATGAACCAGCATTGACATCAGATGGAGATTCCACAGCTGCAAATGGGATTAACCCACAGAACGACCGCTGACCGCCGTCCCCTCTGTCCTCTCACCCCTCTCTCCTCCCTCTCTCCCCTCTCCTTCTATCTCCGTCTCTCTCACCCTTTCTCCTCCCTTTCTCTGTCCGCACTCTCATTCCCTTCCTCCCTTTTTCTCTCTCACTTCCTTCTCTCTCCTCCCTCTCTGTCTTTATCCACCTTACTCTCTCTGTTTCTCCGTCCTCTCTCTCTCTCTCTACACCCCCCTCACTCTTACTTTCTCTCTCTCATCTCCATCTCTCTTCCCCTTTCTCCCCCCACTCTCCCTTCATCCTCCTTGTCTCCCTTCCCCGCTCTCCCTCCCCTTCTCTCTCCTTTATCTCTCCCTTTCTCTCATCTCCATCCCTCCTCCGTCTCTCTCCTCCTTTTCCCTCTCCCTGTCCCTCTCTCTTCCACCCGTCCATCTCCCTCTCTCCCTGTCCACGGACACTCTGGCGGAGGATTAGTGCCAGCTAATCTGAAACTAATCTGGTTAGTGTCCTGTGGGATCTCCTGTTCATTTGCATATTGGCCCGGACAGCCGTTCACAGGACATTCTGTTTGCATTTGTACACACCTGGAAGTACTACACTGCAAAAGCATTTCAAAACTATATTTGTGTACTTTCACTTTCTAAAAGTAGCACGAACAATAATCGTACTCAATTAAAAGTTTTGGCTACTTTTGCTAAGAGTATTTACAACAACTTTAAAACTTTTAATACACTTTCTTCTGATCTGTGTTATAATGTTGTTTCCTCATCATCAAACAAACCTGGAGTTGTGTTTTGTTTCATTCACACATTTAACACACAAATCCTGTCGTAATACAGGAAATGCTCCACTGTGTTTTTAAACTCCACACACCTTCACTAGAATCATTTGGATAATTTCAGCCCTGGAATTGCAGATCACTACTGAACTAAATTTGAATGAAACAAAACACAACTCCAGGCATGTTTTTAAAGAGGTAACAACATTATAACATGGCTTAAAGCTCCTAGAGTTGTGTTTTGTTTCATTCACACATGGTTGAGTTTACATACCCAAAGCTCAAAATGCTCTCTTCCACCTTGTGATGTCATGAAGCAGTAGTTTTCAGCTACCTTTTACCCTTTGTTCAGTAGAGATTGGCAATTCCAGGGCTGAAATGATCCAAATGATTCTAATGAATGTCTGTGCAGCACTTCCACATGACATCACAAGGTGGAACAGAGTCTTTCAGTCTGAGAGAAGAACTCAGCCAAAACATGCAGGATTTTGTTGTTAAACATGTGTGAATGAAACAAAAAACAACTCCAGGTATGTTTTTGATGAGGAAACAGCATAAAAACATAGATCAGAATATGGGATCTTTAAATCAATTTCTACTTTCACATAGACTCTTCATCTTCAAATTTTCGTGGTCTATTCTATAAACATTATTCCAGGCTACATTAAAGGAGCACTAACTAGCATTTCTATAGCCTGCCATCATGGAAATTCTACGACATCTGTTTTAAAGGTCGTGTATTACACAAAATTCACTTTTTTGAGCTTTAAGCCATGTTAAAATGCTGTTACCTCCTCAAAAATAAGAATTCAGCCTAAATCTGCAGGGTTTGTGTGTTAAACATGTGTGAATGAAACAAAACACAACTCCAGGTATTTTTTGTGATGAGGAAACAACATTATAACATAGATCAGCACAATTTCAGCCCTTGAATCTCCACAGCCGTGTATATTTTTGTAGTGCAGTGTCACAGTTGGTCTGAGCGTACAGCATGTGTGCAATAGACAAACACCAGATTAGTATCGACCACAGCGCAGCCGAAATGAGTTCTGTAGTACGGCTAGCGGTCCCGGATTAGCCAAGGACCTGTCAGCAATCACATGCTAGCTAGCGGCTCCCTCCTCCGGTTCACATATGCGTCTGTAGGAAATGAATCCCTGACCACAATACGGCTTTTACAAATGGGCGACAGTCAGCACCTCCAAGACCGCGAGATTACACAGGAAGTAGGTTTTTACGATTTGATAGGCTTACAGTAATGAAATATTTGACCAGCGCAATAAGGCCCTTTCACACCTTCATAATCAGAACCATTTGATTTGAATGGCTACACTTCACTTAGATTGGAACAAGGAAGGGACTTTTGAGGTTGGAAAAGTGCATTTTAACTTGGTGATAGGAAAACACAAACAAATCAACACAGGTAATGTAAAAAAATATATATTAGTAAGATAAACGTTTGAACCCTGGTGAGTGATTGGTACGGTAGATAAACTTGAGGAGAGAGACTTTATTTATATGAAGGACTCGAGAGAAGGGAAAGGTAGGTGGCTGTAATGTGGATAATTTGTATATTTCACAAATTGGAAACTATAAATAGGTTACACTAATCTATTTCCTGGAAAATGATCCTGACTTTAATTATAAATGACTTTAATTATAATTATTACTTGCTAAGACGTCAAGGTGCACTGTGTAACTTTTCTATCTGCATGGAAACAATCAGGTGACGCCACTAGGCCAAGTTACAGGTCAGATCTATGAACACAGTAAGAATGCATGTGTTTTCTTGTAACTGATTCAATTCAAGATACATTTAATACCATAGTGAGGAACATTCTAGGTCAAAGAATAACATCTCATGGTAGCGGACCCCTACTAGAAAGTGACATAGTGCACCTTTAAGCCTTTAAGTTGTTACTTCATCAAAAACATACATGGAGTTGTGTTTTTTTCATTCCCACATGGCTGAGTAAAGCTTTATTATTAGTCTGTCTACATGTCTCTTTCTATTTTTGCTGCTTATTTTGAATTTATTATTACCATTTATATTGTTGCTATTTGTTATTATATTACATCGTGATGTGTGAGCTGCTGTGTCCAAATAATTTCCCTTGTGGATCAATAAAGTTTGTCTAACTCAGAGTCGAAGTAATCTAAAATTGGATGTAGATTAATGAAGTGACAGTGTACAGATTTTAGACTCCATAATGTAATGAATACCTGCTCAGTCTGTTTGACAACATAGTACTTCATGCACAGTATATGATGACCAAGTTTTGTCATAGGAATTTCTGAAAAGATTTACATCAGGTCATACACTGTTCATTAAAATCACTAGTTTAAACTTTTAAAACTTAGCCTGGCAAACTTGGCCTGAATTATTTACAGATTATTGACAAAATTTAAGTAATCTCTCATACATTTATTCTAGCACTTCCCTTCCCATCTTTGTAGCACACTTACTAATGAGCGATACACTGCGTAAAGTATTCATTTACACAAGCATGTTATTTCTTTTATACGGTACTTTTTGATGATCACAGTACTTTTATAACCCCCTCCTCTTTGAGCTTCTTTGGTTCTTCCCTTTGTTGAAATAGGTGCAGCAGACTGTCCCCAGAGACACTGTAACAGTCTTATCTCCAAACCATTATCATGCCCCATCTCTGCTGTCACCACGGAAACGCTCTTTATATCGACACAAGCCATTTTCAACAAGAACTTCAGGGCCTTTTGTGAATGAAAATCTAGCAGTTAATTCCTAAGTGGAGCGTGTAACTTTAAAATAAATATTCAACATGTTATTGTGACTATAAAAAATAAAAATATAAGAGATATTAAGATAAGATATTAAGAGAATATAAGAGACTATGGGGTAAAAAAAAGGAATGGTAAATTAAATAAATACATTCAAGTTGAAATGATGCCGAAATTATTTGATTTTTTTTGATGAGTCGCCTATTCTATTCTACTTTTTAAAATTGTATTTCATAGTACTATTGTCTTTACTTTTGAGTTTAGTCACTAAAGGTGCATTGTGTAACTTTTCTGGTGGACGGTCTGTCACCCTCTTGTTTCTATGGATATGTCAATGCTCTGCTTAGAATGTTCCACAGTATGACATTAAATACGTAGCTCTACCTTCCATTTATTCAATTACAGGTGGTTTTATAGCTAAAAAACAAACAAACTAGAAAACATGCATTCTGAGCGAGGTTGCCTCTCCACAGATCTGACATGGAGAAAAGTATATGACGGAGCCTCTACCAGAAAAGTTACACAATGCACCTTTAAGAGCTTTTTATCCTGTTGAGCTACAGTAACATAGTGGTTTCACACAGTAGATAAATTAAGCTTAAGAAATGAAAATAAAGTCTGTCTAAGTATAAGCCGTCCCAGTTTGCAGCCGAGTGTGAAGCGGCTGAGATGAGGATCAGCTCCTCCAAACCTGAGGCCATGGTTCTTGACCGGAAAAAGGTGGCTTGCCTTCTCTGGGTGTGTGGAGAGGTCCTGTCTCAAGTGGAGGAGTTCAAGTATCTCGGGGTCTTGTTCACGAGTGAGGGGAAGATGGAGCGTGAGATTGACAGGCCGATCGGTGCAGCATCGGCAGTGATGCTCGATTTACCGTCAGTCTACGTTCTACCCTCACCTGTGGTCATGAGCTTTGGGTAATAACCAAAAGGACAAGATCGCGGATACAAGCGGCAGAAATGAGGAGCTCAGTCACACGGGAGTAGCATGGAATAGAGCCGCTGCTCCTCCACGTCGAGAGGAGCCGGCTGAGGTGGCTCTGGCATCTGTTCCCGATGCTTCCCTGGGGAGGTGTTCTGGGCATGTCCCACTAGAAGGAGGCCCCGGGGAAGACCCAGGACACGCTGGAGGGACTATGTCTCTTTCTGGCCTGAGAACACCTTGGGGTCCCCCCAGAGGGGCTGGAGGAAGTGTCTGGGGTGAAGGAAGTCTGGGTGTCCCTGCTTAGACTGTTGCCCCCGCGACCCGGATCCAGATAAGCGGAAGAAAATGGATGGATGGATGGATAAGATGTAATGTTGACTTTTAATGTCAAACTGTCTGAAATCTGTCCAGTCTTATAAATAAAGCACTAATACAGAAAAGAGTAGAGGCGGTAGTGCGATTCCTTACTCTCCGCGCAGTTGTTCAGCCGTTGTGTCATTTGAGTAAGACACCTCACTTTTTTTGCACCAAGCGTTTGTGTAAACTGTTTTTTTTTTGTTTTTTTTTTTACAAATGAAGCACTAACATAGAGTAGTGTGGAGACGGTAGTGCGATTCTTTACACTTTGCGCAGTTCTCTAGCCACTGTGTCATTGAGCAAGGCACCTCACATTTTTGCACCCAGTGTTTGTGTCCACTGGTTTTATAAATGCAGCACTAATTGACAGTAAAGTAGTAGAGCTGGTGTCTTGGCTCACAGGATTAACAATGATACTTTATGAAGAGTAGAGTTGGTAGTGCGATTCCTTACCCTCCTCGCAGTTCTCGCCCTTGTAGCCGGTATTGCAGATGCAGGCCCCGATGATGCAGATGCCGTGCCCCCCACAGTGGATGTCGATGCACTGGTTGGCTGGGACATCACACTCGGTGCCCTTCCAGCCACTGTAGCACTGACAGCGCCCCCTAGAGTACTGACCATTGCCACTGCACAGGACCGGGCATGCCGCTAAAAAAACAAAACAAACAAAACAAAAAAAAACATACATAGGAAGTTAGAAAATGTGTACATCCAATAGTTCCATAAATTCAAAAGATGGGGTAGGTCCTACATTATGCCAAATTAAATCCTGTGAATTTTAGTCGTGTTTTAATGTTGTTACCTCATCAAAAACATACCCAAAGTTGTGTTTTGTTTCATTCACACATTTTTTTTTTTTTCAAGCCCACTCACAGTTACAATGTGCAATTTTCAGTGCATATAAGCAATTAAATACCATCAGTTGAATAAATGCAAGATAGATAAGTTTAAAAGGCTCATATTGTGCTATTTTCTGATTCATGTTATAATGTCGTTTCCTCATCAAAAACCTACTGGAGTTGTGTTTTGTTTCATTCACACATATTTAACACACAAACCTGCATATTTAGGTTGCGTTCGAATTTCAGACGGAAAACACTGTTCCACTTTGTAATGTCATGTGGTAATACAGAAAGTGCTCCAGTCCTACACCTTCACTAGAATAATTTGGATAATTTCAACCCTGGTATTTTTACTGCACGGAAAGTAAAAGTTAGCTACCACTTCATGACATCACAAGGTGGAAGAGAGCATGCTGAGCTTTGAAGATGTAGCCAGACTAATAATAAAGGGTTACTTAAACATGCGTGAATGAAACAAAACACAACTCCAGGTATGTTTTGATGAGATAACAACATTATAACACGGCGTAAAGCTCATAAGAGTCAATTTTGCGTAATATAGGACCTTTAATGCCAAACCAATAAGGAGGCAAGATATATGCTATTGAAATGACATGGCCTGTAGACTATAATATGAAATTTATAATGATAATTGCTAACTCTGCCTGACCACTAACATTATACAGTGGTCAGCTGGTCCTCTTATGCCAAAACCACTGTGCACAAATTACAATTCCTGCTCGCTAATGCTCATAATCTATTGAAACGACTCTCCAATCTGGTCCCAAAACCCCGGATGATGCATAGCCCACCGGTAATCCAAAGTAATGCTGGCGTGTGGAAACCTCATGATGCAAGTTTGCAGGAGTCACCATCATAAACTATATAGAGGAGAAGCCATTACTGCGTTATGTGGGGGAATAAAACTATAAATTATAACGGATGATTTTACCGCTCCTGCCACTCTGTTTGCATAAGCATAGATGGATTGTAGGCAGAGGTAATTATGGCACATAAGGTTCCTATTTCCACAGCTTCTTTGAAAATACTTTGGCTTTCTCATTATGGGATCAAAATCTCCATCAGTCAAAACATAGCACGTTTAATCATCTTTAATTAAAGCGATGTCCTGGAAGGTTTCTTAAAGGTAATGGGTATAACATGTGCTCCACTGGTTTAAAATGGCAATACGATAACAACTGAATGAGGGAGGTCATAATGTGTCATTCATTGAGGGCCCTTCACATTAAAGAGCAGTTTTAGGTTTGTTATGGCATTGGTTTTAGTCGTATAGGATCTGGCAAAGTGAGGAGCTTATTCTGCATTGTTTTCTGATTGGATAATTGGTCAAAAAGGCTATTACATCTTATTAAATTTAGACTATTTATAACTGTGAAGAATCCAACTAATAACAGAAGTACTTTAAAACCAGTGTGTATGGGCAATGAATGCATACTGGGTGAAATTTTAATTACTTTAAAAGTGTTATATCTGATGTTTACTGTGTTTAAAACATGAAAACCAGACTTAGTTATTACCAGTGATGGAATATAATGAAGTAAAAGTAGTAAATTACGGTACTTTTAGGTATCTGTACTTTACTTTAAGATGCAATGTGTAACTTTCCTGGTGTGGGGTCAGCCAACTGCTTGTTTCCATGGAGATGTCATAGTTTTGTCTGGAAATTTCTACAGCACGGTGTTAAACAAATCAATTTCCAAAGAACCAAGCAAGGCCAAGTTACAGGTCAAATCTGTGGCGAGGCGACTTTGCTGACAATGAGAATACATGTTTTAAGAAATTATTGAGCAATAAAAATACATGTAATTCACTTGTAAGAAGGGTAAGTTTAATGATGTACTATGGAACATCCCAGGCAGCGCAGTAACATCTCCATAGAGACAATTAGGTCTACCTGAAAAGTTGCATAGTGTGCCTTTAAGTCAATATTAAAGTGGATACTTTTTACTTTTACTTCACTACATTTGAGAGCAGGTAAGTACTTTCTACTCCACTACACCTTTGAACAGGACTGAAAATTTAGTACTTTTTATTATTGTTTGAGACCTGTTGAAAAGACTGAGGTTTTTTTTTTTTCATGTGATACTTTTACTTTTTTTTTTTGTATCACTGTTTATTAGTTATTTTGGTTTGCTGGAGTGCAGGTTTTGTGTGCTAAACATACAGTATGTGAATGAAACAAAACACAACTCCAGGTATGGTTTTGATGAGAAAACAATATTATAATAACATAGATCATAAACTAGAGTAATATGGGTCTTTTTAATGCATTGCTACTATTTCCTAAGCATGAAAAAAAAAGTCCTATGCTTTCCTATGGGACATGAGACCCAGTGGTAACTTGTATTCATAGACAATTGTAACAACTCCACAGGAACAAGTATCTGGAGATGCTAGGCTAACATCTGTTGTGGAGAGGATTCAGGTAGAGCAGGTGTAAGGGGTAGCGAGGCGAAACCTGGTTTACAAGCTGCTCATTTGTATGCTGTGGGGTGTTCAAAGAGGCTCGGTAATTTCAGTGCTACTCTAGACTCTGGTGCAGGGAAGAAGAGCGCTTGCTTGTATGCTTTGGTTGTCGCTCATTAATTTTTCAAAAAGATGTATTTGGGAAATTCTTTTGAGAGATAGTAGCAGTGGTAAGGACATAGAAATAATCTTGTTTTGAATAATACAGTCAATATGGAGAGGAAAAATGCAAATGACATAGATATACTAGATAATGCTTTTGATAAAAATGTACAAAACCTTACTGATGGAACACTGATGTAAATGTATTTTTATTTTTTTGCGAACACACAACACTACTTCAAATATCTCTAATCATTACAGCAATTAGATGGATGCTGGAGTTAAATTCATCAGCACAAATACAATTATTTATCATCAAAACAGTACACTTTGCTCAGTTTAAAGGGTCCATATTACGCTATTTTCTGATCTATGTTATAATGTTTTCTCATCAAAAACATACCTGGAGTTATTTGTTTGTTTGTTTGTTTGTTTTTTTCCACACATTTTTAAAACTCAAATTCTGCATAATTAGGATGAGTTTTTCTCTCAGACTGAAAACACTTTGTTCCACCTTGTGATGTCATGTGGTAAGCGCTCCACTGTGTTTTTAAACTCCATACATCTTCATTTGGATAATTTCAGCCTTGGAAGTGCCAGTCTCTACTGAACTAAAGGTAAAAGCTGTTAACTTGAGAATTACCACTACATGACATCACAAGGTGGAACAGAGCATTTTGCGCTTTGGAGATTTAGACAGACTAATAATAAAGGATTACTCAAAATGTGGAGTAAAACAAAACACAACTCCAGGTATGTTTTTGATCAAGTAACAAGATTATAACATGAATTAAATCCCACAAGAGTCATGAATCTGATTATATTTATTTTCTTTTGGCTTTAAGTAGGTTGTAAAATCATCTGCTTCAAAACACAATTTAATTCTGTCAACTGGATTAAAATTTTGGTGTGAACATGTTTCGCCAGTCATCCGTGAGGCTTCGTTAGTTCCGCTAGGTGACTGGTGAGTCAGTGCCTAATATCTGTGTGAAAGGAGGAGCTACTACCCTGAATCTACCACTCCTAACAGTGCAAGACTTTTGTTACTTAAGTAAAAATACAGATACTGGAGCAAAAAACACTCAAGTAAAAGTAAAAGTATCATATGAAAGAATCTATTTAAAGGTGCATTGCGTAACTTTTCCAGTGGAGGGTCTGTCAAAAGCGTTTCTGCAATATTATTGTATTTTGAGCATTAACACCACCTGTAATTGAACAAATGTAAGGTAGAGCTGTTTAATGTCATACTGTGGAACATTCCAGGCAGAGCAATGACATCTCCATAGAAACAAGCAGGTGACGAACACTGCACCAGAAAGGTTACACAATGCACCATTAAGTAAAACTATTAAAGTACCTGTTTAAAAATGTACTTAAAGAGGTCCCATAAGGCTTCAAATGCATATTAAATTTGATAATGATTTGTGCTGTATTTTGTTAAATAGAAATAATTGAATCAGTTGTTGTTGTTTTTTTTTAGCTGTTTTTATTTGTATATTTTGTTTGCTCAAACTACAGGCGTGTCAAAAATAAACCCTCAGCCCTTTCAGCAGGTCTCAAACAATAATGAAAAATACTTTTAATCTTCAGTCCAATTCAAAAATCTAGTGGTGTACAAACTACACATAGATGCTTCCAAAAGTAAAAGTTAAAGTTATCCATTCTAAAATACTTAAGTAGAGTACAGGTACCTAAAATGTATACTTAAATACAATACTTTACTACTTTTACTTTGTTATGTTCCACCACTGGATTTTAGTGTGCTGTTCATTCATTATAGAAGAGTATGAAGCCAAGATACACCAATGGACATATATAGCATCCCATAATGATCTGGTCCATATATGTATGTAAAATCCCAGTTGGCTGAATGCTGGGGGTGTATTCTTTGGTGGAAAACTAAAAAGAATAGACACAGGCTTCACAGAGTGGCCTCTAGAGTGAACACAGGTCAGGCACACTGCTGGGAGGACAACTAGCTAACAACTCCTGCTCCCCATATACACTGTCTGCATCATGTGTGTGTGTGTGTGTGTGTGTGTGTGTGTGTTTGAAAGAGAGAGAGAGAGAGAAAGAGGAAGAGAGAGAAAGAAAGTGTGTTTACCTCGAGAACAATCAGGCCCCAGAAAGCCAGGAAAACAGTGGCATATTCCCGATAGACAGTCTCCGTTTCCATGACAATTCTGAGGACACTCCATAATCGACTCTGATTTTGAGAACAGAGAGAGGGAGAGATGGAAGAGGAAAGCGGGAGAGAGATGGAAACAAAAGAGAGAGAAAAGGAGGAGAGAGATGGTAGACAGAGAGAGGACACAGGCGTAGAGATAGAGATGGGATAGACAGAGAGGAAAAGAGAAAGAAAGAGGGAGAGATGGAGGAGAGAGAGGCAGATGGTGAGGGAAGGGTGAAGAGAAGGGAGAGAGATGGGGTAGAGAGGGAGAAAGAGGGAGAGAGAGATGGGAGAGAGGATATTGAGGTAGAGATGGGACAAAAAGGTGGGGGAGAGGGAGGGAGTAATAGTTAAGGGGAGACAAGAAAGGGACAAAGAGAGGGAAGAAAGAGAGAGAGAAATTGAGGGGGAGAGAGAAAGAGAGGGAAGGATGGACAGACATGGAGATAGAGAAAGCGAGAAACAGAGATGTAAGAAGAGAGAGAAGGGAGAGAGGGGGACAATAAGGAGTTACGCAGAAAGAAGATAATGGCACAGGAGAAATAGAAAGATGGAGAGAGAGAGATGAGAGTGGGACAAAAAAAGAGGACATAGAAGAGGCAGCAGAGAGGGGACGAGAAAAGAAGAGTGTGTAAAAGATAGAAGGGGATAAGGAGAGAGGGCAAAAAGAGAGGGAGAAGGAGATAGTGGGGGAGAACAAGAGAGGGGGTGAGAAAAAAGAGAAAGGGACAGGCGAGAGAGAGACGAAAAGTGGAGTGGAGACAGAGATGAAGAGAGAGGAGAGAGACAGAGAGAAAGAATGCAAAAGGAGGAAAAGCGAGAGAAACAGAAAGGAGGGAGAGAGAGAAGGAGCAAGAAAGACAAAAAGAAGGAAGAGAAGAGACAGAGAGAGAGAGAGAAGTGTAAATAATGAGAGAGGAGAGAAACAGTGGAGAGAGAGAGGGAGAGAGAGAGAAGGGAAATAAAAAACATTTCAGGGGTGAGTGTTAATTGGCGCGGCTGGATGTAGTGTATATCTAAAGAAAAGCACAAAACACACGGAGATGGGTCCTGGGTGGTTGCCGTAGTTACCGCAGTCGGACCAATCAACAGACTCTAACATCCAATTACCCCTCAGCCTCTGCTGTCAGTGCTGGCTCTGTGCCTCAGCTAACAGGGTGTATCCTCAGCTCACACGCACACGCCCACTACACTCAAATTAATTTCAATTCTGAATGTTTTCTTTTACAAAATACACTGTTGAAAAATGCTCTAAAGTAAACTCGCTATGTAGTGTTTATATAACTATTATTTATGTGTTTTCTCAGCATTAGCAGGTGGTTAATGTTGACGTGATAACAAACTTTCTAGCTAGATTTTTATACTAAAGAATAGTCTTGAATTGATGCCTCTTCTCCTCTACAAAATATTGGTAGGTTTTTAAAATTTCGATAATAGTTTTAGTATTAGTTAGTATCTGAGTAGGAATGAAAATGAAACGAAAAATGTATTCCTTAGCAACCTTATTGGTAGTACTTAAGGCTAATGCAAAAATGTACAAGGATTCAGAACCAGTAGACATGATTCCCAAGAGGCTTGAGATTGGCTGCAATAATATCATGTGGTTTAGTCACGTTTATAAGTCAAGATGTTGTAAAAAGTTGAATTTAAATACTACATGTGTAAATTATGTAAATCGGTTCTGCCTCCTGGGGTTATTTTTGTACGCATACGACTCACAGAATTTTAAAGAGTTTGAAGACGCCAAGCTAATTGGACACCGAATAATCAATACATATGAAATTAATAAAATTCACTGCGGCCATGGCTTTCAGTGTATCAACCATTTTCACATTTTGTATCTATTTGTTTTTATCACTATATTGTGGAATAATTGATAATTAAGATATTAGTATTAAGTGAGGAATCGCTACTGCTACTGCCGAAATCTAAAAAAAAAATTGAATAAAAAAATAAATAAATAAAAAATAAATAAAAATCAAACATTAAGGCAGTAGTAATTAAATATACAACTTAATTAAAAATAATATATAAATTAAATCACTGTACCTATTACAATGGTGTTATAAGAGACTTGCTCCGTGTTGCGTCCGTCATTGTAAAAAGCCAGATGCCAGATCCCGGTATCCAGATACTGTATAAATCCAGCTTCGTGGACGTTTATGGAGCGGGCGTGTCTACTTCCTGTCCCCGCCTCCTCGTCATGTGACCCGGATGTGAAGCTGTGACCCAGGTCGGCCTCGCTCAAGGCCCTCTTGTCTTTGGAGATCAGGCGACTGCCATCCAACAACTCCACGAAGTCGTACTGAAAATACAAACAATACATGGATTTTTTTTAAGTGTGTGGGTTTAGGGTTTTTTATTTACATGTTACAAATTCACCAATATCTAAAATACTGACAATGCACTAGTTTTATATAGCACTTTTCCGGATGCTCAAAGTCAGTTTACAGTTTTTGCATAATTCATTCATTCCATACTCGGTGGTGGTACGATATTGTAGTCACAGCTGCCCTGGGGAAAACTGATGGAAGTGGCCTGTCCAACTCCAACCACCAATCACTCACACTTCACTAGAGAAGTTGGGTAAAGTGTCTTGCCTAAGTACACAACAGTATGCACTTGAGCCTCTGCTGCTCCACTGTGACACCCAGAGGTTTCCCATCCAAGTACTAACCAGGCCCAACCCTGCTTAGCTTCCGAGATTTGACGATTATAGGTATACAGGTACTACTGCAGGTACTACTGTTTAAGCTACTTCAATCCTATGCCTTATTTTTGTGTTTGGTCTACTGTAGATAAATGGTGGTTCATAATACACATACATCTTCATATAAATACAGTTTCAAGCAGTTTCAGCTACAACCCTCCTCCACCCCATTTCAACACAGCAGCGCAACATTCAACCTCTTCAGCCTCTCTACTTCCTCCTCTTCACCACAAAATAAATCTATCATACTGTCCCGTTATCACACTTCTGAACAATTTACCCACACTACAAATTTTTCAATCAGCTATTTCTTGTATGTTCATCTCTCCAGGTTCAAATATATAGTCACATTTCATTCACAAGTTATTAGAACATTTGCCAAATTCAGGATATTAATTTGAACAACTTTTTGTATTATACAGTACTTTTTGCAGCTTGTACGAGTATTTTTAATAACAAGAAAAATATCTAGTTACAGTTTCAAGTGTCCCCCAAAGTATTTTCTTTCTTGCCTAATTTACCATTTACACAGCCTAACTAGCAGTTCCACTAATCTGTCTGTGGACTACTTCACATTGGCCAATTACCACAGTTAAATTATTTTTCAAGAAGCTAGCAACATTTTGGGAGAAAACACATCAATATATTTTTTTTTCCGGTTGAACTTAGTAATCTTTATAAAAGCTTAAATGTTTGTTTTGGCTTGTGACCGTGTGCTTAATGAAAGAGTGTTTGCATTAGCTTTAATCAGTTATAAAAACTAAAGCTAGCAGTTAGCCGTCTTCACCTTGGGACCAATTTGGGTCTCGCTCCATATGGCCACGGTGAAAGTAGGCTAATGGTCACACTGCAAAATGTTTCCTAAATGGCCTCTTTATGAAACCTGCTACTTAGATTCGTATAATACAAAAACATCTCTGGTTTTCATATACTTATATATATTTACTTATACATAAATGCACCTTTACTTTATGATCTTGATGACAGTTTGATGCTAGTGTTGAATGTTACTTTATGCAGTATTCATATATAGTATTCAGGCATACAAGAATTTGCCATAGTAACTGTTCTCCATTGCTATAGTAGTATTGTAATTTAAAACTAAATTTCATATGCTTTAAAAAGGGGAAAAGGTCATCACAAAATCCTTAAAGGGCCCTATTGTCTGATCTATGTGATGTATGTATGCATGTATATGTTTCCCCCTCAACAACATGCAAGGAGTTGTGTCTTGTTTCATTCACACAAGTTTAACACACTCTCAAACTGAAAACATTGAAAACAAAACCTTGTGATGTCATCTGTGAATATAAACTCCATACTGTCATGGTTCATGTTTTGTTGTCATTGTTGTTGCATATTTTGGTGTATCTTATTCCTTTAGTGTAGTGTGCCCTTTGTGTTTTATTTTGACATTTGTCCTGTCAGTGTGTTGCTTTTAGTTTTACTTCCTGTCTGTTGATTGTTTTCCTCGCCCTAATGTGTTACTCCTGTGTCTGTGTGTGAACATACCCTGTGTTCTCCTCTGCCCTTTGTTTGGTCCATTGTCATTATCAGTGTCTCGTCATGTCATGGCAGTTTCGATTTTTGGAGTAAAATAAAAGCATGTTTTTGGGGGTTTTTTTGGTTATTTTTTTTATTATTTTTTTTTTTTTTCATTTTGAAAAACACGTGTCATTACCCTGAGCATGGTTACATCTCCACAAATGGAGGTGAGCTTTGAAACAGCCAACTTTCAAATAACAAACATAACTAAATTATGTATTATTTAGAAAAAAAGAGTTGTATAACATGTACTGTATACATTTTCTAACCTGTCAGCACCCTTACACATACAATCCATATCTTTCTACTGTCCACTATTACACTGAAAACCAATAAATTCTTAAATATACCACCAATCCCAAAGATCTAATTTCACCTTAATACAAAACTATACCTTTAAAGTCAAGAAGTGATTTTTGCCTTTAGCCATTTTTCCACATGGGACAGACTGGCCTTAAAAGTGGTCTACAGAGACACTAGACTTCATGTATCCAATTTACCAGCAGCACATTTGGTTGACTTTTCTCCGCTCTTCCTGATCTGTGACGCTAAAAGAGTTAATGGGAAGTGGGATGGATGGATGGGGTTACGACAAGGACGCCCACTCTCTCCCCTTATATTTAATGTGCAAATGCTGCGTAGTTCATGAAGGGGCATTGTATCATGGTGTCCTTTGGTGATAAGTGGATTAGTCCCCTGATAGAAGACCACACACAGATGTAAGTGCAGTCATTAAAGGCACGCTCCAAGTTGGTAAGGAGCTTATCTATTTCATTATGAATCGAGAACCCATAAAGTAGTTGACCCACGCAAAGGAGCAAGGTCGAGAAGGGGATTTTGTGTTTTTGATACTTTGGAGAGAAAGAGAAAGAAAAAAAATGGCTTCTAACTTTTAACAATTTGGTCAAAGTAGAGGTCAGGAACTTCTTAAGTCCACTTTATCACTTTGTTCTCATTTAGATTATTAGAACAGTTTGGCAGAGTCTAATATATAAGACTGGAAATAATGGTTGCCGAACAAATTTGGAAGAAATTCAAAATGGGCTGCAGTAGCTCATTGTTAGTCCACTGATCTGAAGGTTGGTGGTTCAAATCCCGCTTGACATAAACAGCATTGGTAAAGTTGTCAGAACCACTGACCCACAGGTTGGCAGTGTGATTCCAGCTCTGACAGATAAATGCTGTCATAGTGTGCGTTGGCAAGACACTTCATCCATCTGTGTCTGCATACACTGGTGTATGAGTGTGTGTGCGAATGGGGAAATGGTTCTTTGATGTAAAGCGCTTTGAGAGCCTTGAAGGTGGAAAAGCGCTATATAAAAATGTGCCCATTTACCAGTGTTTTGTTGCACATTGTGAACAACTCCAGGGACATTCACATATGAGAGAAGAATGAAATATGAACTGATAAAGTAATATAACAATCTCGTGTATATCGGTTTTGTTTGTAGAGGTCTAACTTACAGGTAAAACAAGAAATTTCTATTAAAAAAAGATATTTTGGTCTTTGCCAAGGACATTCTATTAACTAAATAACTGTGTGCTTTGTGATCTGACAATTGCAGCAACTAGATTCGCTATTTCAGTTTGATATATCTTTTGTTGTAGCAGCACGGTTAAAAGCACAGATGACTGCATAATATGACACTGTTGTTGTGTCCTTGAGGAATACACTCTGTCCACCTTGCCTCTATGTATGAAAGAGGCATGTGAGCGGCTAATAGATATTGGAATTGAAAGGGCTATGGGCGTAGATCGGCAGGAAGTTTTGTCAGAATGCCTATTTTTCTAGGTATTTTTGAGCAGTAAAACCACCTGTAATTGAATAAATGTAAAGTAGAGCTGTTTAATGTCATACTGTGGAACATTTCAGGCAGTGCAATCGCATATCCATAGAAACAAGCAAGTGACGGACCCCCAACCCAACCCCAACAAGTTACACAGTGCGCCTTTAATATTGTTGATTCAGATTTGGGTATCCAGGCTGCTGCTCTGCTCTTACCTGTGTGTGCGATGGAGGAAGGCCTTTTCGTCCGTACACACCCACAAGAGCATCTCTCTGAACCGAGATGTTGAATTTTAAGAACTGGGGCTGGTCGATGTACAGCTGGGACCTCCAGAAAACACCTGCAACAAAATCATTTTTATACTTATGTGAGTGACTTTATCAGGTATGTTGGACAAATGTAAACTTTTCTTTTGTCTAATCTGCTTCTTATCAACTGAACATGACAACTGATTAGATTAGGCCCTGTACCTGATTTATTCCACGTATTTGAGCGAAATTTGTCTTGCCCCAGTAGAGAAACATTCTATAAGCAGCTCTTGAGGTCAAAGTACCTCTGCTTTGTACTGTCTGCATTTAATTACCTCCGCCAAGGAGGTTATGTTTTCGTCTGGGTTTGTCTGTTTGTTTGTTTGTGTGTTTGTGTGTTTGTCAGTTAGTTTCCAAAATAACTCAAAAAGTTATGGACGGATCTTCATGAAATTTTCAGGAAATGTTCCGAATGGTAAATCTAACAGATGATTAAATTTTGGTGATGATCCAGAAGACATCCTGGATTCTGGATCACTTTGAAAATTTCGTTAGTTGCTGGGCGGACGTCTGCGCTGAGTGCTTTTCCAGTGTTATCCTGCCATCTACTGGTGATATTGGTGATTTTATGTAATGGAGCAGCCAAAATGTTTAGGGCGACTTTATCCATAACTGCGCGCATTTTCGTCACTAAACTTGTTTAGATTAGTTTTGCTTCGTCTTGCTCTTAATCAGCCGCATTAAGGAAGCAGCGTGTGCGCTACACGCGGGGAGGAGCGAGAGCGCAAAAAGGTGAGGAGCGGCGCGCTGACGTGAGGCGGACGGACAGGTAGGATGTTTTAAGAAGTTGAACCTACCCTGTGTTACCCGCTGGTACGCGAGGGTACACGCTGTTACGGACAAGCCGCGTGCGCTGGGGGCGTGTGTGGTGACGTACCGCGCAGTGTCCGCGGCTCCAGACGAGCGCACAGGCTGCAGAGAGACGCCCCGCGCTCCCGCACACCGGTACAGGTTTATTGCCGACAGCAGCGGCCGTAATGAAATGTGATCGCACTCGTCAACTGTCAGACCTCGAGTCCGAGACAAAACCGAGTCCAAGCGCCTTCAAGACCGAGACAAGACCGAGTCCAAACGTGGTCGAGTCATTGCGTTAAATGGGGCTTGGCGGAGGTCTGCGCTCTCTGAGTGCTTTTCTAGTTATAAAGTGTTAAAGTTTTATTGCCCGATAATCAAGAAGTCCACTGTTAAAATGCTAGCTGTTGTTAGCATTACTGTGATGGCAAAAGTTGTCAAAAGCACTTATAAACTCATTGATGTGAATAATTTGGATGCTCTGAATGCACGAGGTAAGTGAGGATCAACCATTAAAAATATGTATATTTATTTTATTCCCACAACAATACAATAAAACAATAAAAATCAGGTACAAAGCTTTTAATAGGAATTAAGTATTTATTTATTGACCACTGTGTCACTCAAACTGATGCCTAAATGCCTTTTAATACAATCTAAAAGTACTAGAAACTACTTAAATACATAGTTTTTCTAATGATTGCAGGTTTCTTGTTCTGTAATTTTAATGTTAAATAATTGGTTCCAAACAAAGTAGATTTAATTATTAAAAAAAAAAAAAAAAAAAAGATGTGTAACTTTTGATATCTGCTATTTTTACAAAAGAAGTATGGTGATTAAAAGTGAAAACAATGTGTTTTGACTGAGGTGCCATAACTACACAGCTAAAAAACTACATAGATAAAAAGCTAATTACAGGTACAGCAGTTTCTTTATGTAGTTGTTATACTTTACTTTCTATGATGTTGTTACTAAGGTCGATGTGTCAAGTTAATATACTTTATATTAAACATTTTTAAACGAAAATGAAAGGAGTTATCAAATCAAATTTAACTCGAGTGAATCAGTAGTAGTGATCTACAAAAATGTTCAACCATCTATATTTCAGATTTGATTATTCAATATAACAAGCTTAAATGAATGTATAAAGCAGTGAGGGAATAAAAGTGATAAAATCTTATTCCATCCATCTTTCACTACATACTTTTATATGTGATCAGTATGCACGGCACTTCAATTAAAACTTAAATGAATTCCAATTCCAGGAAGACACCACATAATTAATATTCTTTGCATTTTAAGTAATTTTGTTCTCATTATCCCAAAAGAACTCATTTGCACACCAAGTATATTTGAATTCATCAGAGTACATCTAACCAAGAGTTCATTCAAATGCACTGTGTAAGACCTGAGGTGTCTCCTGTCATTAAGAACAGACTGCATTAGGGACTTTTAGAACTTGTAGACAAAAGTTGGTTGCAATATTCTTTAAAGGGCCCATATTACACTATTTTCTGATCTACAGTATGTTATAATGTTGGTTCCTGATCACAAACATTCCTGAAGTTATGCTTTGTTTCACACGTTTGACACGCAAACCCTGCATATTTAGGCAGAGTCCTTCTCTCAAACGTAAAACACTCTGTTCCACCTTGTGATGTCATGCGGTAATACAAGAAGTGCTCCACAGTGTTTTAAAACTCACTCACATTCACTAGAATCATAATTTCAGCCCTGAAATTGCCAGTTTCTACTAAACTAAAGGTAAAAAAGGAGCTGTTAGCTTGAAAATTACTGCTTCATGACATCACAATGTGGAACAGGGCGTTTTGAGCTTTGTATTTAGATAGACTAATAATAAAGGTTTACTCAAATATATGAGAATGAAACAAAAAACAACTCTGGTTATGTTTTTGAGGAGGTAACAGCATTCTAACATGACTTAAAGCTCACTTGAGTCACTTTTGCATAATATAGGACCTTTAAGTGTAGTATAAATAGCTTACAAAGCGTACTTATTACTTGTATGTGAGTGATATTATTTGAAAGTGACAATAACTGCATGTTGACGATTTTTTTGTTGTTGTTTTTTTCGGTAATTGTACTTTTGTGAGTAGATTTTTAAATATGTACTTGCACTTGCAATTGAATATATAAAAATCATCCCAAATAGTCCCAATTGATTGCTCAGATTGTGGTTTCAAGCAAGTTAATTCAACTTAACTAAAATACACATCTAAAATGAAAGAAAAAAATATGCTAAAAAGTAACTAGTAACCTCTACAAGTCATCCATAGTGAACCATAAATCGGAATTGTCCTAACAGTCACATAGTCCGTTTTAGTATTGTATTATTCCTTAAGTGGTTTGAAATGGTTTAAATCCTGTATTCTGACCTGGAGGGACATCTTGTATGGCTCTTCTTCCCACGTCCACCTCTCCTGTATCTATGGTGTTGTTTTCTACCAGGTACATTTTACCTGCAAAACAAACAGCATGGCATCATTAGTCAAACAGGAAGAACTACATACAAGTAAAAATTATTAGAATAATGGCATGTAGCTACATTACCACGGAAACATAAGCAACAGTCAGTCAAACAACCAATCAATCAATCAATCAATCAATCAATCAATCAGTTAATCTACCTACCTATTGTTATATCTTTTCATTGTCAAAAACTGGTTAGGTGTACTGTAAAGTGTTTGTTTCCATAGAGATGGCTAAGTTTAATGCCAGTTTGTGGAACATTCCAGGTAAAACAACAACATCTCCATGGAGACAAGAATGTTTCATAAGCTACGCTGCACCACAAAGCTTACATAGTTCCCCTTTAATCTTAACATTTGTTGTTACTTTAAAAACATTTAGCAGAAATCTAAGGGCCCATATACGCTATTTCCTGATTTATGTTATAATGTTGTTTCCTCATCAAAAACCATACCTGGAGTTCTGTTTTGTTTCCTTCACACATATATCTTTACAAATATTTAGGCTGAGGCTGAAAGACTAGTCAAAGATGAGTGAATGAAACAAAACACAACTCCCGGTATGTTTTTGATGAGGTAACAACATTCTAACATGGCTTAAACCTCACAAGAGTCAGTTTTGCGTAATATAGTCAGCAGCTCTTGAAATTCCTTGTGACATTATATTGTGGTGGTTTATCTGCACTCCAGTTTGAATGGCAGAATTAAACAGTCACTATATCAAAACAAAATTGAACGCAGATGCTTGGCTAAATATTTATTGTGTTGATCATAAATCATATGGAAAACAGCAGCCGCCCTAAAGCCGAGCAGAGTGTAAATCTTATGGACTTTATGGACAATATGGCGTTCATTTGGAGAGCTTTTAGTGTTTAGCCAGAGTGGTTGTGTAGGTTTAGATAAGCAATATACTTTAAGTTTTATTTTATTATGTCTGATTTACTTAATAATAATAATAATATTAATTTTTGGTTCATTTGTAGAACCACATGATGCAGATTCTTTTTGTAACGCAAAATGTTACTATACAAAATGTTGTTGCTTTCCCTGGAATATTCCACTGTATGTGCGGATTCACCTCCACACCATAAACTGTATAAAGAGCTGGACTAAGGGAATGTGACGGCACTCGGCTCCAGTCAAATGAAGCTCACCGAGGCTAGTAGTTAAGGGCCAGTTTGGAGCCGAGTTCGATATTAGGAACAGGAATTATTTTACGTACAAAATGGTGAAATAAAAACACCAGGAGGTTAATACGAACATTTTATGACCAATATGACGAGCCTGACAGCAGCAGTTACACAGAGAGAGGCCCCAGTTTCTGAATACAAAGTGAACTAGAGCCAGAGCTGATGGAGCCAGAAGCGTGCCCATGCTCACTTCCTATTTGGAACGTGGCGGCTAGCAGTTTAACTATGTCCATTTATATACACAGTCTATAGGAAGACCAATGTTCACACAATAACCTCACACACACAATAACAATAACAACATTTCAGTTCAAAGATGTCTTTTGCATAGCTTTGTTCTATTTGCTTTTTGGTATCTTTTGTATCTTCCACTCTCTCTGCTACACCTTTGCGCATTTGGCAGGTGTAAAGTTGTTTGTATAAAAGTGTAATGAAGGCTTCAGCACCTCCTCGGAGCTCCTGTGCGTTTTCTAAAGGAGCCTGTTTACCAGAGCCCAAGTGTTAGACCAGACCATCTGCCACTGCTCATCCAACACAAAGAGGTTATACACTTCAGCAGCTTTATCACAGTATTCTTAGAAAATCCTTTGAAACACTATTCTGAATTATAGGCTGCCTTTTTAATTAAGGTTAAGGTCTACACTTTATTGTCGCCGTAGGGAATTTGATCCTCGGCCTTTGACTCATCTTCATGCCTTTCCTAGGGTTAGGCTAATTCTAATTGTAAATACAACAGTACTTACTTAATCAAACGTATAATTAAAGGTGCATTGTGTAACTTTTTTGATGGAGGGTCCATCAAATGCTTTTCTCCATGGAGATGTTATTGCTTTGTCTGGAATGTTTTACAGTATGATATTGAACCGTTCTATCTTCACGGAGACCAAACCAGACCAAGTTACAGGTCAGATCTGTGGAGAGGCGACCCCAATCACAGTCAGAATAACTGTTTTTCTAGGTATTTTTTCACCTGTAATTGAATAAATGTAAGGCAGAACTGTTTAATGTCATACTGCGTAACATTCCAGGCAGAGCAACGACATCTCCATAGAAACAGGCAGGTGATGGACCCCAACCAAAAAGTTACACAGTGCACCTTTAAGTAGTAATTATTCTGGCAAATTTTCACCCCTTTCAACTGTATTCTGATAATCTAAAAATAATGATGCATTGGACAGTGTTTTATTTTAATAATTGTTAATTATACACTTGTTGACAGACTCTTGTTTTAAGTTCATGAGAAAAGACGTCATTCATTGTTTTTAATTTTCTTTCTTGAGAGTTGTAGAGATTTGAAGTTTTTGAAGTTTTTAAGGTTGGTCCCGTTGAGCACCTTTAAACCTGCAAAGCCATACAACTGTTTGTGCTGTCAAACATATAAACAAATGAATAAACTAAAAAAAAAAAAAAAAAAAGTTGTAAATAAGTCCAGTGAAGAAGAATAAAACAGGAAATGCATGAAATGGACCAATGCGTGTGACCGTTTTTTGTGTGAAACTGGGTATCATTTTATAACTACACAATTAAAGCATGAGCAAAGATGAATACAGGAGGAAGAGTGAATACATGGTACTTGTAGTAGTACGCTCCTTCTGTAGCCACAGCTGCCGTGGGGTTATGTAACAAAGATGTGGCTCCCAATCTGCACCAATGTTTTTTTCTCCAACGTCCACCAATCACCTTTTCACACACCTCAATTTTGATTTGCGTATTGCCCAAGGACACAACAGCAGCACTGGTTGGAGCTGATATCGAACCGCCAAACGTATGGTTACAAGGTGCCCACTGTATCGTCTAAGCCACTGCAGCCCCACTGTTTTCCGACTACTTCTATTAATTTTGTGTTTTTCATAGATCACGATTTTCCATTTCAATCTCAAATATTCGGTCCCCGTCTCCTGCATTTGTGTGGAAGGCATTGACTAAAATAAATGGCTTTCTTACAGACTTTATGAAGAGCACTTGAACTCACCACAAGTCTTGCTCTGTCTCTCTCTCCTCTCTCCACCACTCTCTCCACTGCTGACAGCCACTTCACTGCCTTCATATACTGCAGGTTAAATAATGTACCATTACTTTGAATAATATATCTTCTATTTAAATTCATATGGCCTAAAATTTAAGATATTTCTCCCAAGAGCTATTATGAAGGAACACTTGTCAGGGTTTGATTTATGTCCCGTGGTAAATTAAAAAATATTTTCATTTAATGGTACTGTATGTAACTTTTCTTTCTTTTTTTTTTTCCATTTCATTTTTTATTTGCTCCGCTCATGAAAATGCCCAGGAGTTCAATGAATAACAATACATAATAGAAATGTACATCATAATATTTACAATTTATCAGTTTCCAGTTGGTATTGTTTTAAAATCTTGTTGTTTTATACTTTCTTTATAAGACTGGTCTGTCCCACTTGATGGTTAAAGTGAATCTCCGGTTATTTTCATTCACTGATGTAAACACAGATGATTTTTGTATGTTTTCTGACAAAACTCTGCTTCTTCCTTTGAATTAATGAACAATGTCTGTAATTCTACAATGTTTTTAAGTTTCAATAACCCTGACTTTATGAATATTCCACTGGTGTGATTTCTAAATCCAGCTTTATTCATAATTCAAGTGGCTTTATCCTGTATCAAAAAATAATGGTGGAATGTTGGTGATATAAGTGTTACCCTGACTGTGGAGGTGTAGGTATCACCTTCATTTTACAATGTTTTCTTTGGGTTTAAATTGTAAATGACTGTGAATGTGAATGGTTTTCATGCTGTTTTTCTAATTATGACTTGGTTTGAGATAGTACCTATAGTGAATATTCACCATAATTTTACATCAGGTAAGTGGCAGTTTGTGGAAAATAGTCGAGAAAAAGCGTTCAAAATTACAGAAAGTAGCGCTGAGTTCTAAAGTGGAATACCTGTAGCTCTGTCAAAAATTCCATCTAAAATGCAGGGACAATTTACGTGCAAGGAACATGTTTTTCTGCTAGATTAATTTGGCCCTTGTAAACATTATGGTAGGTGGCATGACAGGTAACAGAACTGGAACTGCACATCTATAATTTAATAAATGTAAGGTAGAGCCGTTTAATGTGGAGTGTTCCAAACAGAGCAATGACATAACCATAGAAACAGGAAGGTAACGGACTTCCAACCAAAAAGTTACGTGGGGCGCCTTTAACTTTTAAACAAGCACCAAAACTTGATGAACTGCACAATAGTTATGATTAGACTAATACATATTAATGACAACAGCTTTGTAAGGTTTTAACAGTCAGAAAAATGTGTTCCTTGTGTGTAAATTGTCCCTACATTTTGGATGGAATTCAGAACACGCTGTACTTTCTGTATTTCTAACTCTAAACCTAACTCTTATCTTTTAAACTTTAGCTACAAACTGCCACTTTTAATTTACCGCTATCGCACTAAATTAAATAATTATTAGAAAAACATGACAACCATCATATGCACTTTAAGTTATTATAGCTCTCATGTGCAGATTAGCAGATTTGAGCGATCAGGGAGATTTGTACAGTGTTTTCTTTGGACGTAAACTGCTAACATAACACCAGGGCTAATGATTCAAACTTGGACATACTGTTGTGGAAATGATTCAAGTGGGAACTGTAAAGTAGGACTGTCGAGTTATTGGAAATAGACTATGATTGAATATTTGAAAGTTTAATGTTATTCTAAAGGGCCCGTATTACACTATTTTCTGATCTATGTTATAATGTTTCCTGATCAAAAACATACCTGGAGTTGTGTTTTTTTTTCATTCACACATGTTTAACACACAAATCCTTCATATTTAGGCTGAGTTCTTCTCTCAGACAGAAAACACCTTGACTAGAATCATTTGGATAATTTCAGAGTTGGAATTTCTAATCTCTACTGAACAAAAGGTAAAAGGTAGCTTTTAACTTGCTTCAACTGCTTCATGACATCACAAGATGGAACAGAGTATTTTGAGGTTTTCAGGGATTACTTTATTATATGTGAATGAAACGAAACACAACACCAGGCATGTTTTTGGTTATGTAACAACATTATAACATGGCTAAACGCTCACAAGAGTCAAATAATGTGTAATATAGAACCTTTATCCATTTCACATTAATGGATTTTTCAGTGCTAAAAATGAAAAACTCTTCAACAATATTTTTTGGTGTAACATAGCCACATAGCTTCAACAAAAAGAGCAAAAATGGTCCGTAAAAATCTAATTTATGATACTAAATATGCGCTATACTACACAAAATTGACTCTTGTGAGCTTTGAGCCATGTTACAATGTTGTTACCTCCTCAAAAACATACTCAAATTTCCACCTTCTGTTGTCATGAAGTGGTAGTTTTGAACTTCACAGTTACGTTTTACCTTTAGTTCAGTAGAAACTGGCAATTCCAGGGCTGAAACTATCCCAGTGATTCTAGTGAAGCTGTATGGAGTTTAAAAACATAATAGAGCACTTCCCGTATTATCACATGACATCACAAGGTGGAACAGAGTGTTTTGAGAGAAGAACTAAAGCCTAAAATGCAGGGTTTATGTGTTAAACATGTGTAAATGAAACAAAACACAACTCTAGGTCTGTTTGTGATGAGGAAACAACATTATAACACAGATCAGAAAAAAGTGTAAAACTGGCCCTTTAAAATTACCCACCAGTCACTACAGACAAACATGTGGAGAATAATCTAAATGTCACTATATTAATTCTGCATTTATTTAACTGTTTATCGCTCTAAGCTGTTCAGTTATTATTAAATGTTGACAGATTTACTAATGTGTTTTTAATTTTGGTAATTAAATCCACTGTGCTAGCCCTGCAGGTACATGCTTTTGTCCGGAAAATAAACAATCCCACGAGAAAATTACAAAACATGAAATCCAAATTGTCTCCATTTAAATTAACTCCTTTTGTCCGGGGCTTTTGTATGTGCCGTTCAATAGCCAACCTCATCTAAATGACTCTACACATCTGCCCTATTCATTATTTCAATATGCAATCTTAATTCAATGTAAGCAGTTTCCTATAAGCAAAGGTTAATATGTTGATATCTGGGCTCAGGTTTTAATTGGCGCGGTGGTGCACTGAAAGGCCTATTCACACGGTGTAATTGGACAAGATGTGATCCCCAACAAAGACTAATAAAGCACAGCCATCACAGTCTCATTAAAGCCCCGTTCACACGTGTGGAGACGGGCACCTCCTCTCCACGGCGACCCGCGTCCTTCAGTGTTATTGGAGGATCCAAATGGGACTTTAAAGGTCCATTGTGTAACATTTCTCAAATAGAGGGTCCAAACTCTGCTCGTCACCATGGAGATGTTATTGCTTTGTCAAGAATGTTCCACAGTATAGATTAAACTGGAGAGTGACAGGTAACAGACCCTCCACAAAAAAGTTATGCCGTGCACATTTAAAGAAGGGAGGTTTTTTGTTTTTTTTGTTTTTTTTGGAGTAGAGTAGATTGTAGATCACGATTTTACATTTTGTTCTTTGAAAGCTGTTGATCTAAAATGACTTAGTAACAGAAATTGTTCCATTGACTTTCTGTTTTTAAAAAAATAGTCATATAGTTTAACCTTAAGCATTTAGATAGATAAGTTTTATGTCAACATTTCCTCCAGGCCAAATAGAACTCCGCAAGGACTAAGTTTTTTTCTGCTTTTCAATGCAATAAAAGCATTTAAAATGAAAAGGAAAATATATATATATAATTTAAGTCTATTTTTTGGCTCAAAAGTTACACTATGGGTGTTTAAAGGTTGGTGGTTGAATCTCTACATTGCATGTTTTTGTGTATTTAAGCAAGACACACTTCATCCACCTTGCCCCAGGTCTCAGTGTGAGTGTTATGGTTGAAGAATAATGAACTTTTTGAGTGTAATTACTTTTGCAGATGGTTGAAACAGTGCCGTGTGTGACCCAGGTATAACCGGGCTCTATTACACCTATTAATTAGCATGAAAGTGGGAGCCTGGCCACGCTGTGAGTTAGCATTGTTAGCGTTAGCCTGCTCTGTTATTGTCTATTGGGCGTCTGGTGCCACATGTCCGTGGTTCATATGAGCGTAGCTAACAGGCGTAACGTCTAGACACCCATAAAGACTGACACGCGCATACACAGACTCACCAGAGCGGGCTAGCATGTTTAAATGGGGGTTTTTCATAGGCTCAGTGTCACGACTTAAACCTGTAAAAGTATTACATTATGAACAGGAAGGCTACATATGAAATTACAGCCTCGACCACATCAGGCAGTTAGAAGTTAGCGTTAGCGTCTTGGGTTTCAGCTTAACTTGTGCTCGTTACACTTTTATTATTGTTAGAACGTGATTGATGGCTTTAATATGCCACCTATATAGTAATACTTTATGTTGTTGTACTTTGTTTTTACTTGGTGGTGGTATTTTGGGGGGAGTTTTCTTCTATTTCAAATTACACAGACTGAATATTGACAAAGCAGGCTATTAAATACAATATGGGAAACAGATTTTATTTGAGCTTTATTGTAGTTTTTTGGCTTGATTCTTCGTAATGAACTACTAAATGAAAACAGTATTAAAGGGCCTGTACCTGATTTTTGACATGTATTTGAGCAACATTTGTCTTACCCTAGTACAGATATATTATATAAGCAGCTCTTGAGGTCAGAATAAGTCCATTGTGTACTGTCTTCATCTAATTAGAAAGCTTTTTATTGTCTGAGAGTCAGGTACTGTACTGATAGCATGCTAGTTGTTGTTAGCATTACCGTGACACCAAACACTCTGCTCTGGTGAATTATTAGAATGCTCAGAATGCATAAGGTAAGTGAGGAATAACTTTGGACCATTGCAAACAGTTTAAAATGACCTAGTTTTTCACATAAAATCAGATACAGCTACTTTAATTAACAGTGCGATATACTTTTAACTTTTCTGTAGGAAGGTTCATTTCCATGGAGATTTTGTTGTTGCGCCTAACCCGGAATTTACACCAGGAGCATCAGCGACACGTAACATAGTCAGAGCTGCATACGCGTGTACTTTTAAAAGCTTCAATTTACACCACAGGCATGAGAGCTGCTCCTGTGACGCCAGCCTCTGTGTATTCTGACGTTTACACACTAAAAGTTTTACATTGCTTATGTATTCATTGTTGATTGGCTGAATTCTGTTTTAAATCACAAAACAAAAGCTGACAAGAGAGACGATGCTTTGCAGTGATAACGAGCCGTATCTGTGGTGCTGCATTAATTAAGCTACTCCCCATTTCATTTTGGTTGTCTGCACCACACGCCTTTTCCTTTAGAAGTTGTTCTTGTAAAGTTGCTATCTGATGTTGTAAAGTGTCTTACATTTATCCTCCACAGCTGTAAACTTTCCGTAGTCCATTAAGAGTCCCTGGATCCCCGAGCTCCTGGATGCGACACATGGTGTTTACGCGACTGCATTGGTTTTAGAGAACATATTTTGAAAGGGCATTGGACGTTTATTTTGACACCACGTGCTTATTTCCTGTCTTGCCTCTGCTAAAAAGTCTGGAGATGCTCCGTTGATGCTGAAAAAGTAGAACTCCAACCTAATTTGTGCGGTGCGTAGTGTAATGATGGCTGTTGGGTACCAGTTAAAATGGAAAGTGATACTGCTTTGGTGTAAATTGGGGTAATGTTCCACAGTACGGCATTATCTTTATGAAGTATAGTTACAGGTCAGATCTGTACAGGCAAGCCTGCTTCCAGTAAGAACCTATGTGTAAGAACCTAGGGTTTTTCAAGGTGTTTTGAGCAATAAAAAAAACATGTATTAAAAAAGAAGATAGATGGAAAAGGTTGAGGGTCCGCCCCTTTTTTTCTTCAGGGAGATCTTCCTGCTTAGCCTCAAATGTTCCAAAGTATGGCATTAACCTTATCTAAGAGAGAGATTGGCTGACAGCGCATTGTTCCATCCAGACCACCCATGCATGCTTCTTGGACTGGCCCTAAACATGAATTAATATCATCATAAAAATAAGAATTTAATGAAAGCTGTAAAACAAGGCCACTTTCCAAAAACACATAAAAATTTTCCACAAATCAGAGTTTTCGAGGCGTTTGGGAAGGATTTTTGGCTGTAAAATCTGCCGTGAGGGAACTAATCGGAAGTTTATTGGGAACAACAGAGCATGATGAAGCACTCAGAAAATCACACGTTGAAGCCATTTCACTTCAAGGCGATGTTTCTGCTAACTATTATAATAAAAACTCAAGCAATTATTTCATGGAACGGTTTATTCTGAGATTGTCACCTCAAATTTGCGCGCACAAAAAAAACACATGACAGAAACTGATAACAGAACGGATTTAGCGAAAAGAATTCTCACACTGTGTTCTTAGCTTTGAGTATTAATAAGGTCCATTCACAAATATATTTAAAGGCTGAGCTAGAGTTTACCTTCCATGAAACGAAAATAGGGTTTGAGAATTTTAAAACAGAGAACATATTTGGATAGGAATTATTATTATAGGAGCTATTACATGACAAAAATAAATAAAGTTTCAGTTTTAGTATTGAAACTTTTAATGACAAATTATTATCTATTATTTAGGATAAAATAGTATATAGTACAAATTGTAGTAGTTTTTTTTGTTGTTTTTTTTTTTCCTTTTTTATTTGAACAACCCTATTTGGGGACCACTACTTTGTTTTTTTTATTTTACATACTGAATTTCTTTTAACTGTATTACCATCTATTCTTTGCCCTTTATCATTATATTGTAATGCATGAGCAACTATATTATATAACAACGAATAGACTCAATACTCGATACTAATTTTGATACCCAAATTATATTTTTTAGACAATACTGTAACTTTCAACACAAAATATTATACTATGTGGTCTTACACTAGCTCTAATAAAACTCAAGATGAAACTTCAAATTTTGTCCAGTTATGTGATTCTTTGTTGGGGTTTTTTCAGAACTGATAGTTGCTGAAATAAGTATCTAGTTTCGATACTAGCTTTAGTATCAATTTGTATCTGATTTTCAATACTTTTGACAACCATATCTACTACAGTCAAGTAATGTCCCTTGTGGATGATCGCTTTAGTTTATCTAAGCCTATGTACCCAAAGATATCTGCTCATTCGTCTCTCCATTCTTAGCTCTGGTTCTGGCCTCATTTTGGTTCTGGCAGACAGGGGTGACTCGCAGCAGCTGGCTTCAGTCCAGTTTTATAGTGAGGACAGAGTGAATGAGGTTTTGATTGAGTAGCATCACCCGTCTCTCTGTGTGGAGTGTGCCCTTCAAATGCTAGAACCATTCAGGTATCTCGTATGTAACCAATACAGTCACAGTCTATCACGGCCACTCCTGGCACACAACTACCTAACTGCTGCGGTGAGTCTCATCATTTTGGTCTTAAAATGTTCGTATTAACCCACTATTCATGATCCTTGTCTTTTTATTTTGCTATTTTGTCTATTTTGTCAGTTCCTATTCCTAATGTGGACCAGGCTCCAAATTCGTCCACTTCTTTAAACAGTCTGTGGTTCGATATGGATTATTTGCGCAGCTATCCGATATCTGCTGCTGTGGCCAATAACTGATATTTGCTGATACAGATAATATGATTTTAAAATCAATAACAAGCCCACTGATTTATGTTAAGTTATTTCATAGCTCAGAACTTTTCACTAACAAGATGTGTTTATCAGGGATCTAAAAAAGGAGCAGGAAGGACATATTGGTTGTGTCTGAATGTCCACCCTAGCCCCTAACCCCTCATACACTACATAGACCTGCACGATTCACCAGACTACACTATACTGCCAAAAGTATTCGCTCACCTGCCTTGACTCGCATATGAACTTAAGTGACATCCCATTCTTAATCCATAGAGTTTAATATGACGTCGGTCCACCCTTTGCCGCTGTAACAGCTTCAACTCTACTGGGAAGGCTGTCCACAAGGTTTAGGAGTGTGTTTATGGGAATTTTTGACCACTCTTCCAGAAGCGCATTTGTATGGTCACACACTGATGTTGGACGAGAAGGCCTGGCTCTCAGTCTCTGCTCTAATTCATCCCAAAGGTGTTCTATCGGGTTGAGGTCAGGACTCTGTGCAGGCCAGTCAAGTTGTCTTTATGGACCTTGCTTTGTGCACTGGTGCACAGTCATGTTAGAAGAGGAAGGGGCCATCTCCAAACTGTTCCCACAATGTTGGGAGCATGAAATTGTCCAAAATCTCTTGGTATGCTGAAGCATTCAGAGTTCCTTTCACTGGAACTAAGGGGCCAAGCCCATCTCCTGAAAAACAACCCCACACCATAATCCCCCCTCCACCAAACTTTATACTTGGCACAATGCAGTCAGACAAGTACTGCTCACCTGGCAACTGCCAAACCCAGACTCGTCTATCAGATTTCCAGATGGAGAAGTGCAATTCGTCACTCCAGAGAACGCGTCTCCACTGCTCTAGAGTCCAGTGGCGGCGTATTTACACCACTGCATCCAATGCTTTGCATTGCACTTGGTGATGTATGGCTTGGATGCAGCTGCTCGGCCATGGAAACCCATTCAATGAAGCTCTCTACGCACTGTTCTTGAGCTAATCTGAAGGCCACATGAAGTTTGGAGGTCTGTAGTGATTGACTCTGCAGAAAGTTGGCGACCTCTGCGCACTATGCGCCTCAGCATCCGTCAGTTTACGTGGCCTACCACTTCGTGGCTGAGTTGCTATCATTCCCAATCGCTTCCACTTTGTTATAATCCCACTGACAGTTGACTGTGGAATATTTAGGAGCAAGGAAATTTCATGACTGGACTTGTTGCACAGGTGGCGTCCTATCACAGTACCACGCTGGAATTCACTGAGCTCCTGAGAGCGACCCATTCTTTCACAAATGTTTGTAGAAACAGTCTGCAGGCCTGGTGCTTGATTTTATACATCTGTGGCCATGGAAGTGATTGGAACACCTGATTTCCATTATTTGGATTGGTGAGTAAATACTTTTGGCAATATAGTGTATATTGTGCACTCACAGCTAATTACATTCGGGTCACTTCGGTACTTAGGGTGACTCTGGCGTCTGAGTGAAAGAAAGTCTGTTTAACTCTGATAAAATTTGGTTTCTATCATAAATAATGATCAAATCAGACTGGCACACAAGTATGTATGAACTTTTTGTATTTTATGCATTTTAGCACTTGTATCTGCTTTCATGTCACGTTGTTTTCGGTTAAACACCTCACTGCACTGTTGTTTTTACAACTCTCGCAATACATTGTGATATATATTGACAGGTCTAGTGACTAGTGCTGCTCACCACTTTCCAAGGTGCATTGTCGGAAATTTTGAGTGCACTACTTTTTCATCTGCTGAACATTTAGACACCACTAAAATGGCATGACCCCAAATAGTGCCCTAAGTACACAGCCAGAGAGTGTATTTATATGAATGCTTCAAAGGTAATTGGTTGAGAGGCAAAGGCAGCAGGTTGTGGTTGGCTGACAATTACAGACAGGAAACCGGAACCAAGTGGATGAAAATGCCACTATCTAAAAGTGTGACACAATTTTAAAATAACCAGGAAAAATACAATTTCCTGGGAGACTGAAGCAAAGTATATAGTAACCTGGCTAGCACAGACCAGTCCGTTATGACAGATATCTGCTTGTGTGATTGCGCCTTTATGTCAGATGCCCTTCCTGATAGTAGTTTATTTATCTAAAGCATAGCGCTACATGATTGTTATAAATATCTGTGTCAGTCATTCTCAGGTGGTCTGACCATGATCGACTTATGAACCTGACCTACTTTTACACCTATTATTAGAAACACTTGCTTTATGTTTGCTGCATATTCTGAATATTGTGAATTAAATTTTACTGTGTCATGTTATTAAAAGATGTGTAGACAAAATACACAAACTAAAACAAGAATCTACACTGCCATGTTTCCAGTGACCCACTTCTGGGGACAAATCCCAGTCCTGGAGGAAAAGGGATTTTGAACTCTTCAAATCAGAAACTGTTTGTCTGAGTGGTCAAAAAATGTATTTTTATTTTTTGTATTGTATTGTTTTAGTTAGGTTAGGTTAGGCTATGTTTACTTGTACTGGTATAAATTATTATCTTTAGACTACTATTAACAGGCACAGTCCCATACCTGAATAAAAATGTATTTTGTAGCATATTCTGTCCAATCAGAGTACTGTATTCTGAAGCCTTTCACAACGATTTGATTATATTACAGTGTAAAAACTCAACATTAAAATAAATTAAAATAAGTTTTTGCACTGCCTGTTATGAATTTCTTTA